>QLNU02014802.1:54869005-54889115 GCA_006491805.2 Dysdera silvatica
AAAATCATTTAGCTCGCCCTTTCCTCCCATTTTACTTTTCTAGTTTTGAAATTATAATTGTTAACTCGTCAGACTTCTTTTATACTTGTCTGAGAGCTAGAAATTTGACGTCACTAACAGAATCCACCACGTAGAGGGGTGTCCGAATACTTTTGATCCTTATTTGCATAAATCTGGAATATTTCATTTTCAGAACAGGGGTGTTTGGTAATTTGGAATATGACAATTTGTGGAAAAAACCCTTATCATCTAGCTACTTTCAGAGAATTAGAGAAATACGGCTCACTATATCATCGATAACTTTCTGAATTTTCAAGATATCCCACTGGTATTTTTTTTAAGTTGCCCTATACTATTGACTACAAAATTATGAAAGAAAGTTATTCATATCTTTCGCGCATGCGCAGTAAAAAATTATTTTCTTCAAATGCTCATATCTCATCGTGTATTCAATACATTAATTTCTAATTTAAGTATAATATATACATATATATATATATATATATATTTGTATGTTGACAAATGTTTTGTACGTTTTGGGAAATTTGACTGAAAATTGTGGATATTATAAGCAAAAAATATGTGACAAAATTTGGGTTTTCTTAAAGAAACGTTTGTATCTTCATGAATATACATGTTTGGTTTACGAAAATGCACACAGGCATTAAGCATAGCTGGTTAAATATTTTCTGAAAGTTACAAATAATTTCCAGCTTTTTATGATACAGGGTGATCAAATATATTTTTTCACTTTGTCAATATGTGGGTGGTCCCCTAAATGCACAAGTCACCGAAACTTTATTGGAAAGTGTGCATTCAAGCACCTTCTATATACCTCCAAAGTTAGAGAACAATTGGCCGAGTGGTTTTTTAGAAATTCGAAAAAAAACAAAAAATCCAAAGTGTCCGGATACTTTTGGGCATATGATGTATCTGTGTTATTTAAGAAATGCGAGGGAATTTAAGGATTAGGGTAGCATTGAGACCACTGCGATATCGCAAAAAGAGGAGGGCTTCGGCTGAAGATGTGTGGCAACTTCATATATTTGATGAAATATAAAACCATTAGTGAAAATGTAAGAGATATTTTAATAGGATGGGAAAAGAAAATCTAATGTTCGTAAAGGTTTCTGTTTTATGTGGTCAGGAGTGGGAGAAATTATGATTGTGTTATGAATGATCGACGATAATATTTTTAATATGTATCTATATGGTTTTTATGTTTAAACATTTTAAAATTAGATACGTACACACAGTGCCTTTCAGAAAAAATACGAGACCCGGGGAAACGAACATTTTAGAGGCCTTTCAAAATTGACATACGTACGTCAGATATAGATTAAGTTACCAAGTTGGTGGCCCATGCCAGCAGCCCTTCCTGCCTCTCCCCTCTGATAGGCCCTGCGCTCACAGAGAGGGAGGAGGTAAGTAGTGACATTTTTTAAAAAGAAAAATTAATTTTTAAAATTTCAAGACCGGAAAATTTTCCCGCTCACATCTCTCTCTAGTCTTGACTCTGACTCAAATTAAGTAGAGATGTCGACAATAAATGCCGAAAGCATGACATAAATGGTATGTACCAAAATCCAAAATGTATTACTTTGACTATTTTGAAGTAGCTGAGAAAAAAATTATTTGTAGCTTCTGTATTTATTCGTATAGATTATACTTGTATTCTAAACAAGTAAAAAAAATTCTTGAAATTAATTTCATTTTAATTTGCAAATTTTCTTTTATGGGGGCGCTGGAATATAACTTTGCACAAAGACGCCTCTTAACCCACGTAACGGCTTTACCGTTATAGTAGGATTTCACTTTATACCAAATATAAAGAAATTACTAAACGCTTCAATTAATCAACATTTATAACACGATATTTCTTAATACACGATCTTCAAAACCTTAAAATTAATAAACATTTAAAATGCTGCCTCGTATTTGTATTTATAGCCATATATCGAAAATTTTGCGTTTAGGAGCTACATCCCTGTATGTTTGCTTTATCGTGCATTTTTTTAACCTTTCTACAGTTGCTTATATTTTATCCTTAATAACTATTAGGTGAATAACAAATAGGAATAAAAATAATAATCTATATATGTTTTATGATTTTCAAAAAGTGTTATTTCATTTCGCAACACATAGATAACTCGTTAAAACCGGTTGGCAAGAACGTTTAACAATGAACGAATATATATTTTTTTTCTTATTAATTCATATTGTAACAGCACTAGATAACTATAGATGTGAAGGTTCTCAAGGATATGGCTGGTCCTGGTTTGACACCAAATAATGTCTGATTAATTTTATTAATTAGCTATAATTAAATTTTAAGAGTATACGCTTATAAATGAATTTTAAATATTATGTAGTCTTAGAGTTCAAATAAATATTGCTTATTTGAAATATGAATATTAACTGAGATGTCATCCCGTCATTCTATCACCTCGTTCCAATAATGGTGAAGAAACCTGACGGAAGAAGTGCGACTGATATCGCCGAGTTTCTTGTGTAAGTTAGTTATGCTACTCAATCCCCACGCCTCTGGAATCTTTAAAAGTGGGCTTGGGGTTGCGACTATTTCAACACGTTAATTTTTGTTACCCCGCGCCATGTGCTGTGGAGAGGAAAGCTGTGATTCCAAGAAAGAAAAGGAAAGAAAATTTATATGCAGCTGAGATCTACGGTCCAGAATTATTTCTGACTCCTTGTCTCCCCTTAGCTGGCAAAGGAACTTTAACGCCATGAGACCACGGGGTCAAAAACACAACAAGGGTTTGCAAAACTAAAGGAAGAACCCTCAATCTTTCTCGTTGAAGATTTGATTTCTTTTTTTCTCGCCCGTAATATCAAAGATAACCAACGGTGGTGACACGAGAACAAGCGATAATCCATTTATTTGTTGTTGAGTTTATTTTGATTATCGTATAGTGCATTAAGTACCTAAAAAATTCTGCCGTGACGTCGCCCTAGACGGCCGCCTAGTTCCCCTAATAATCGCGCCAGTTCTGGGTAAAATACTTGACCAGAAACCAAGAGAATTCATGTCCCACCAGGGGTGGATGAACCATCCCTTTCTTCGCGAGTAATTTATCGTATTAAGTTTATTGAATTTAGAGGTGAAAGAGCAATGATTGCACTTCTCGGTAATTCGTTCGATTCCCGAAAAAAGTTTGTAGCAATAAAATTGAACTTCATACCTTTTTTTTTATTTAATAACAGCACTTCTTCGAAATGTACATCTCCATATTATTAAAATACGACATACAATTTATGACACTGTGTACATTTCATATCAAAAAAGAATTTTCAACACATTAATAAAGTTCTGTGTTAATAAATATCCTTTTCTTAATAATTTTGTTATTTTTAAAATTACAGAGTTCTTGAAATATGTTGTAATTCGATTGAGTTAGTTTTGATCATGTCTCTTTATTTCGCTTGGATTTGGGGATTTAAGAGCACTAAGAACTAAACCAATATTTTTGTTCATTTCATCCTTGCCCTTTGGCGGGCTTTTGGCAGCATAATCGATAATGATGACTTGTTTTCCTTTCAAATTCGCTGGCTTTTCTTTAATTGACTTGACTGCCGTTGCTGATGCTGCTACGTCGATAGGTAATGATAGCGGACGCCAAGATTTTCCATCGTTTGAATTTGTTCCTTCAACGTGCGTTGCATTGCGGTTGTTTGTTGGAGAGTTCAGTTTTGTTGGTCGCCATTTTGTGTACACTGTGTTTTTGTCAGCAGTGAGACCGGTAGCAGTCATCCAGCTTTCCATCCACTGTAGACCACCAATTGTGCCAGTATGAGGATTCCATTGCCAGCCATTTGTCTGTGGCTGACGGTAATTGTTTACCCTTGTGTAACCATCACTGCTTCGCCTGTTAGCTGTCCATGGATTTCTTCCACCTTTACTTTGTGCATCTGATGTTTTTATAATAATGACGTATGGGGCTCCACCTTGTGGATTTTGCGAGTACCCATTGGACTTTGGCTTTCTACCGTTTTGGTATGAAGTATCTGGTTTGGACCATCTCTGACTTGATGGTTGCCAACCATTATTCCCACCACCGTTTAGGCCGTAATTTTTTCTCTGGCTATTATTTGAATATTGTTTATTTCCTCTTTTACCTGATTGTCGTCCATTTGAACTTTTTCCTTGCCAGCCATTCCCCTTCGGACGACCATATCCATTTTGCCTCTTATCATTCGATCTATTGCCTCCATTAGACCCATTACCATATCCGTAGCCGTTCTTTCCATTTCCACTTTTCCTCCCATTTCCATTGCCATTTTTCCCATTTCCGTTACCGTTCTTTCCATTTTCATTCTTACTATCTCCGTTTCCATTTTTCCCATTGCTGTACTTTCCATTTCCATTCCCGTTTTTCCCATTTCCATTCCCGTTCTTCCCATTTCCATTATATCCATTGCCATTCTTACCATTTCCATTTTTTCTTCCATTTCCATTCCCGTTCTTCCCATTTCCATTATATCCATTGCCGTTTTTACCATTTCCATTTTTCCTTCCATTTCTATTCCCGTTTTTACTTCCATTTCCATTCCCGTTTTTACTTCCATTTCCATTCCCGTTTTTACTTCCATTTCCATTTTTCTTTCCATTTCCATTCCCGTTTTTACTTCCATTTCCATTTTTCTTTCCATTTCCATTTCCGTTTTTACTTCCATTTCCGTTTCCATTTTTCTTTCCATTTCCATTCCCGTTTTTACTTCCATTTCCGTTTCCATTTTTCTTTCCATTTCCATTGCCGTTACCATTTTTTCTCCCATTTCCATTGCCACTTTTTCTCCCATTTCCATTTCCGTAACCATTTTTATTCCCATTTCTCCTTGCATTATTTTTATTGCCATTTCCATAACTACCGTTTTTAATCCCCTTTCCATTTCCGCCATTTTGCCACCCTCCGTTGCCATTTTCTTGTCCACCACTGTTCCCTTTCGAGGGATAGTTTCCGTTGTTATTGCCTTCATAATCCCTTTCATCACTAATATACCAGGCACCACTTCCATCATCCCACCCAGCTACAGCTTGCGATGGCCACCACGCGTTATCTCCAATTGTCCAGACATCAGGTTCACCACCCCCGCCATAAAATTTAGCTTCACCATGTCCATTGTCTTTAAATTTCCACACAACGTATTTACCTTCTCTTTTATCATCATCATAATTCACGTTTTCTGTGGTAGTAGTAGTCATTTCTGTTGTAGTTGTCGTTGTTTCTGTAGTTGTGCTTTCTGTAGTTGTACTTTCTGTAGTTGTATCATCCATAGTGGCAGTGCTATCGTCAGTTGTACTCTCCGTCGACATTTTCGTGCTATCCTCAGTTGTTCCTTCGGTAGTACTTTCAGTCATTTCTTCTGTACCTTCTGTTTCTTCACTAGTTGGTTCTGTGGTGGGAGTTGTGTAAGGGGCTTCAGTGCTTTCATCATCACCGTCATCATCGTCACCATCATCATCGTCACCATCATCATCGTCACCATCATCATTATCATCATCAGCCCATTCATCTGCGTTACTAACCCTCCATTCACCGTTAATATTCCTTATAGTCCACTCCACGTTTCCATCCTCACCGATTACTTTCCAACCATCATAACCATCTTCAATAACCTTCCACCCAGATGCTTCATCAATATCTTTCATAGTTTGGGTGTCTTCATTATACATCTTCCATTGTATATTGTTACCACTAGGTCTTGGTGACCATGCTGGTTTTCCAGAGTTCCAACCTCCTCCGTTTCCTGCATCATTCCAAGCATTAACTGGTTCTCGATTTGGACCTTGGTTCCAATTTTGTCCATTGTTTTGATTCCAGGCTGTACTATCGTTCTGAATATTATCATCGTCAGCATCATCTGTTTCTTTTCCTTCACCATCATTTGGCCATTCTTCAACTATTCCGTCATCTCCTGGAGCATCATCCCAACGTGTTTCATCCTGGTTATTGACAACTGGAGGAGGCACATTCCAAGATCCAGAATTACCGGAATGTCCTTGGTGGGGAATGAACCGAGCCACATTAGCACCATGTGGCCAAACTTCTTGACCGTTAGGTGGTGCACCATTCCATGGTCTTGCTTCTTGATTTGGAGCCCAAACGACATATGTATTGTCTTTGGAATTCGATATTTTCTGTGTCGCTGAATCACCAGTTTCTTCAGAGCTAGGGGCTTTTTTAGAATCTTTGCTGTCAATCTCTTCAGAAGTTGCATAATGCACTGCCCAAGGTTGTTGTTGTTGAATATTTCCTCCCTGCTCTATTTGCCATGTAGCTGGATCGCTAGCAGTAATCTTTTGATCGCTAGTTTTTGTCGCACTTTTTATGAAGGCCTCATTCCTTTTTATTCTATTAGGTTCAAACAGAAACCCAGATTTATAATAGCTGATTAAACGAGGTTTTCTTTCTGTTTCTTGAACTGGACGCTTACCAGGTGCCGATAAAGGAATAGCGAGGCTCAAATGATCTGTGTTTTCTTGTTTTGAAGTAACTGGTATAGATGTGTTAACTATTGGCGAAGCAATACCAACTGCGCTGATGATCTTTAGCTGCAATAGGACCATATCTGTTGTCAATAAAATTATGAAGAAATGTTTTAGAGGGCGTTTCATGCTCACCTGAAAAGAAAAAATTAAGAAACGTTGTTTAGGTTATTTTTCAAGTAATCGATTTTTTATAAACTCATGTTTGTAAAAATTGCAACACCATGAAGGAATCATGTGATTGAGCTGAAACTTTCAGGAAATGCAAATTAGGGTATGCTATTCAAATGATTAGAATTTCAGAGTCATCGCGCATGCGTGGGCTGAGCAGCACCCTCTGAACTGCTGATGGATCCGTATAAATAGAGGGCTGTAGCGGGGCGTGTATGTTTATCTGCTAGTAGTAAACGTTACATGAGACGTCACTATGCCTCTACGACGAAAGAGGGCGACATTTCAGCAAGTTACGGAGTTTGAACGGGGACGAATGATCGGCCTTCGTGAAGGAGGGTTTTCTTATCGTGCAATAGCAGCTCGTATGGGGCGTAACAGCAGCACAGTGATGCGAGTGTGGAAGCAGTGGGTTCAAGAGAACCAGACAACTCGGAAATCCGGGAGTGGACGCCGAAAGGTGACGTCAGCACGGGATGATAGACACCTGGTCCGCATGGCGGTGACGGACCGTTTTGCTTCATCTGGACAGTTGGCAGAACGTTGGTGCACTGCTACAGGTGTATCATTGTGTGCTTCATCAATTCGTCGGCGTCTACTGCACCGTGGACTGCGTGCAAGAGTTCCTTTATACAGGATCCTCCTGACGCAAAACCATCGGCGCCTGCGGCTACAATGGGCTCATGGACATAGAGACTGGCGTGCTGATTGGCAACAAGTGGTGTTTTCTGATGAATCCCGCTTTAATTTGGGGTACAGTGATGGCCGCATCCGTGTTAGACGCTATACCGGTGAACGCCACCTTCCGGAGTGCGTTATCCAACGTCATAGTGGACGAACCCCCAGCGTTATGGTCTGGGGTGCGATTGCGTATCATGGACGATCTCAGCTGCTACGAATTGTGGGTAATCTTAACAGCAACCGGTACATCAATGAAGTTCTGGAGCCCGAAGTTGTTCCCTTCCTTCAAGGCATTCCCGGAGCTGTATTTCAACAGGACAATGCCCGCCCACATATTGCCAGGAATGTTCAAGACTTCTTTTCATCACAACAGATACAGCTTCTTCCTTGGCCTGCCTATTCGCCGGATATGTCGCCGATTGAACATGTGTGGGATTTCGTTGGTCGGCGTCTCGCTCGTGATCCTCGTCCCATAGCTACTACAGATGAACTTTGGGGTCGCACACAAGCAATCTGGAATGCTCTTCCTCAGGCACACATTCAACATCTGTTTGATTCCATGCCACGTCGTATAGCATCACTTATTGCAGCGCGTGGTGGCTTCACCAAATACTGATTTTCGACATGCAATATTATTTTTTTGCTTTGTATTTGTAATCGTTTATTTGTATCAACACAGGTCGTTTGTACATTAAATTTCATTCAATTCGGATGAAATTTAATGTACAAACGACCAATTCACACGAGTCTTTCATGGTGTTGCAATTTTTACAAACATGAGTATACATTTTTAATTTTGCTTGTGTTTATATGATATATTAATATAATACTTATATAAAAATCATCGCCATGTATTTTTTAATGTTAATTAAGCTACTTTAAGATAGCTTTGTTCAATAGCCATTTAAAAATTCTTAATAAGTCAAATGTCTTCATCTTAAAAAATATCACAAAAAATATGAGAATGTTAGAAAAATCCAATATTTTAAAACAATTTCACTTAAAATAATGTGTTTTTCAAGTATTTCTTTAATCCAGCAAAACAACTTAACCAAATATTTTCGAAACCATCATTTTGCTGAATCTACCATATATATATATATGGCCTGCAAAAGGGTTGCTGGTATCTAACTGGAAGGAGACCCACACGCTGAACGTATGTGACGATGTGTGGAACCGGCCGGGCCAGTAACCTAGTGTCCTACCCCGCCTTCAAGTGGTGCAGGCTGGGCTTTCTATCCAAGAGGCAAATTAATATTTGCTGCACGGATGGAAAGGCGGAAGGGGAGGGCTAATTCACCAACCCGTCTAGCCAGCGTGGTGAAATGATGGCTAATTCCTCCAATATGCTAATACACCAAAAACCATGGCCCCTAGTCTCCAGGTGCTGGAGTGCTCCTGATCAAGGCAGCGGTCAGCGTGGCATGAAAGCAGGGGGTGCTAAGAATCACTGGAATGGCCCAGGCTGCCGTTTGTTATTGACCTTGGCAACGTATAATGGACGATCCCTTGCTTCTGAAGCAAAACTTCAAGAATTGGAAGAAGAACTTGACAAGATCAAATGGGACATTGTAGGACTCAGTGAAGTTAGAAGAAAAGGTGAAGAGTTGGTGGAACTTAAAAGTGGACATTTGTTTTATTATAGAGGAACGGAAACTGGAAGAACAAGTGGTGTTGGCTTCTTAATCAACAAAAGAATTAAAGACTACCTTCTTGAAGTCGAAAGCACGTCAGATCGAGCAGATGAAGTGCCAGAAAAACTGGTACAGGCGTGCGTATGCAAATAACGGAGCTTTGCAACCAATCAGCGTAACGCGATGCGGTCGGCAGCGCCTATATAAGACAAGAGATGTCTGGTTAGATCTATAGATAGCTGATAGATACCACAAAATTAAACGATAATGATTGTATAAGCAAAATAACTAAAAAATAAGTAAAAGCATTAGAATTTTGAGAAGAAGAAGTAAAAATTTATCGCAACAAATAAATATAAAACTACATCGTTCTTTGATAAATAGTCACTTGGTATACTGTAATAGCCTTTGGGGTAATTTGGGTGTAGTTAATGAAGTATTAAAGAACCTGAAAAATAAGACAATCGAAATAATAGATCGTAATAATAGATTATATTTGGAAAATATACAGCTGAGATTTCATATATTGCCTATAGAACAAATTTATAAACATCAACGTAGAATTTTGAAAATTATTGGGGGTCTCGGGTCCCATGGGCCCAAATAACTCTACACCTCTGCTTATAAATACTGCATTTTGCTCAAATTGTAACAAAGGATGGGAGATAATAAACACCCAGAACTTTTGAGAATTAGATTCAGCGAAAGAGATGGGGGTGGATGTCGTAATTACAATGAATTAGTTTTATCAAAAATAAGAACAGAAATTGGCAGAGGCATTATTTAGTTACACGTGGCCTGGATATTGGAATGAGTTGCCAGACGATTTAAAAAGGTTCAATAACATAGGGATTTTTGATTTTGGGGATGTCGAATAATTAAGGAAAAATTAAACGATGATGGTGAATATTATCGATGGTCGTGAATATTAGGAGTATATTGAAGAAAAGGATGCAGCGAGGAAACGAAGTGAAAATACATATCCTGGCGGTTACTTGTGTTGTTTGTATTGTTTGTGAAGTGATTAAAATATTTTAATCAGTTTGAGGTCCCAAGCTTGTTATATCTATTGATACTTTCATGGGATTCTTCCTTCGTATTGTCTTTTCTCGTAGTTTATCTGAATTAATAAGTGTATTACGGTGCAATTTGACCATGACTGTATGGAGGAAGAACAAGTAAAGGAACATTGTTTATTATTTGTATTTGTTTGAATAATGGAAGTCATTTGATGAACTCTGACTGCTGGAGAATATACAATACAAACAAGGCCTTTCACAATCACCAGCCAGACCGTCGCCTTCAGCCTCGAAAAATATTCCAAATGCGTGTTGCTTTGACACAGGGACGTAGCTAGGATGGGTGGGTGGGGGGGTAGAGGTGGAAAAACGTGGGACCTGGAAATGTGGTTAGCCAACTCTGGAAATATTTTTAAATAAATATCTTAGAACTTTATTTTTTTTTTTTTTGTTTTGCATAAAATTGTACATGACAATGGAAATTGTTCTTTGACGTTAAAAATATATTCAAAATATATTTCTACGCTAGATAATGTGTACATTATGTATTTACATATCCATGTACATTATACAGAGGTTTGACTCTTCATGTACCCTATAATAAAAATAAAGGGAATTATAAATTTTAATATACCTCTATAAGTTTTTAATGCAAAATTTAAGTTAAGAAATTTATTCATTGATGTTAAATATAATAGCCTACTTAGATATTTATGTTATTAAATATATTAATAAAATACATCAAAACATTAACGAACTTTAAGCCCCCCATGTAACTTTCTGAGCCTCCACCCATAGGCGTACGCAGAAAGTTCGTAAGGGGGATTATAGGTTTAGTGGGGGGGAGGGGGTTACAGAGCTACAACTCACATATTCCTATGTTAAATATACAAAATTTCATCATCATCATGAGTTTTGTAGAAGCAAAAAGGCTTTTGGACCAACACGATAATTTTATATTTTGTACAGGAAAATTGGTTTTCACATGAGTTTTGTAGTAGGTAAAAAATAGTTTAATCAAATGAATGAGAATGAGCACAATAAAAATGAAAAGTCAAATGTTTCATTGAAAAAGTAAAACTTCATAAATATCAAGTTCTTTGTTTCTTTTTCTGTAATTTTGAAACCTCTTCCCTGTTCTTCTCTTGAGAAGCTAAAATTGTTGAAATACGCAAATTAGCTTTTGTCAAAAAAAAGAAACGGAAAAAACTTGCCCACTTTCCACTGCAGATACATTTCTTTGGATGAAAATTTATAGATTCAAAATACGACTAATGACCACTAATTTCTTACCCTATTCTCACATATTCGTACCCAATTTTCACACACAAAGCTAGACGTAAAGAATAACAGAGAAACAGTTCGCATGCAAACACATATACAAAAGGAGCCAAATAACTGATTTTATTCTCCCTCTCGGCTGATCCACACAGCGCGACGGGAAATCCCAATGTGTTTGGTTCCTTATGATATATGCTGGATAGATAGCAGTGGAAGTGAGTCGGTAATGTTCAAACGAGGAAGGCGCGGACCATCTGCAAAGTGCATTTTTTTTCTCCAAAAAACCATTTAAAAAAAATGAATTTTTGAGGAGTATTTCTGTAGTGATATGGCTAATATAAACCAGTCTTCTTTAGAAGAAAAAGCCACAATTTTTTAGATCGATAGAGGATTTCGGGAAAATGATGTGGCCAAAAAAATATGGAGTACTCCTCTTAACTTTATTTACATTTTTAGAATTGGTTAAAAAAAAATTATTAATTTTAGACGAATTCACTTGCATAAACAAAAATAACTTATTTTATTAGTCTTTAAATTTCGAATTTTATTTCACAAAATCGTTCTAGGTTAATTTAATTATTTTTTTATTAAAGTCGTAGCCGGTTATGGCTAAAACTGCTTTACATGCTATATTTGCTTGAATACATTATGTAATAATAATAATGAATTAATATAAATTTCGCTATAACTGAATTCCCTTTGTAACGCAATAACGGTCTCGTGGCGTTCGTTATAACGAGAGCCTAATGTATCAGATATATAATGCAATCATGCCCGTATCCAGGGGGGAAACTTAGAGACCGCCCCTGAAACTAAATTTTTAATGGGACTTGGCTACGGCCTTGCATGCTTTGATTGTATCGATACATGCTGAAAAATTTTTGAACCCACCCCGAAATTAAATCCTGGCTACGGTCTTGCATACAACGTCCGATATCTTTCTATGTAAAGATATAGGACTATTTTCAAAGCAGTTAATATCTTAAAATTAACACATACACAGTGGCGGATTTATAAAATTGCCGCCCTTAGGCACAGCCTGTACTGCCGCCCCCTCCCTCCTTTAGAAAGAACGGAATATTTGTTTAAAAAAAACGCATATCATACTCTTAACATTTGATATGTAAAGGAGATTTTTCATATAATTATTCAAACTAATAAGATACAATTCGAAATTATTGCTACCACAGTCTCCGACTTCGTGGATTCGAGACATTTTTTGAATCCACAATAATTTTAGTATGGATTCCTGGAGCCTCTGATGTTTTTACGTATATTTCGCGTATTTGGGAAAAATACACGTACGCATCCTTGCATGAATTTTTTCGTTATGAGTTCAAGTTTTTCATTATTCATTCGTTTACTATTAGTATATATAAAAAGCGTGTTAAGCCTGGATTTATAAATGGGTACGCTGGGCAAATACCCAGGGGCAAAATTTTCAGGGCCCTTTGTCTTTCGATTCTGTAGTTTGTATTTGCAGGCAAGTTAAAGTAGTCGCTTATATGTCATCGCTATTGGGGAAACAGGGCAATAATTAAAAGAAACATTATTTTTTCAACATTGTTGAGTTTGGACAATTTTATGTTTAAGCACTTTGATTCTGCCCCTTAATAAGTGCCGCCCCTAGGCCTGTGCTTTGTGTGCCTACTTAGAAATCCGCCATTGCACATACATATGGTATTTTTGGACGTTTACGCTATCAACATAGTTTAATAGTACGTAATTAAACGTGGTTTTGGATAAATATTGTAGTTTTTCTACACTATTATACTGAAAATTGAATTTTTGGACCATCCTACATCAGGCCCTTCTCTTCTTTCCATATGATCGGGGTTCTGTGATATAATAATTCTTACTCTAATGCTATTTAATATTTAAATATACATTGTTTCAATTTTCTTATAAACCTTGATCAAATAATATAATTGGTGCCGAAACTTACAGTTTCTTTAATTCAAATAAGGGTATCATTATATTGTATTTTATCTTAAAAATGATGAATAATCTTGTTGGAAATTCGCAATGATTATTTATTATAATTTACTTCAATCCGACGAAATACCTGTCTTCGGTCCAATTATTATTCATGAAGGAGATATATATATATTTGTGTGTGTACAATTATTATTAGTGTACAACCGATGACATGTACTTGTAATTGTAGAACTGTTCGACCAAATATAGGACACTTGGCAACCCTAAAGATCGCGTGTGATAGAAATAATTGGAAATTAGAATAATTTTGGGGAAAGACGAGTGAATTTTGCATTTTAATAAATGCAAATTATATAAAAATTTACATATTTCCATACTGAACATTTTTAAAAACCATGAATTCGGAAAAGGAAATTCGTTATTATGCGATATTTTTTATATTAATAAACAACTTAAATACACACTAATACATTTATTGATATATCATAGGTCCTACTTATAACGAACTCGCATTTAATAAGCTTTCAGATTTAGCAAAAAAAATATGGATTTTGATTGGTATAATGATTCGTTTCGTTAAAATTAATCGCTTTTAGCGAAAAAGACTTTTGTACGCCCCGGATTTAGTGAGTACAAAATGGTGAGAATTTTTAAAGAAAATTGGTGTAGAAAATTCCATAAAAAATCAAAATTAAAAGAAATCTATAATAGAGAATGTATTTTTTCAACCGTGGCGAACATGACGAAATAAACTGTCTAACATTTGAAACCGGAGAAATTCTGAGAATTTTCCTGTTATTAATACTCATTTATTTTCATAAAAATTTTTGTGTATGAATTTTTTGTTATTTTATAGTTCATGTTGTCGTATTTAAACATAATTTCTCGTTGCGTCAGTCTCTATTTTGTCTCAAAATAGAAGATGTGATAAATGTAAAGTTCTGATATATTCTAATAATGTGCCATTTACAAAATTTAATACTATGTACCAACGTTTTAAAATTATATTTTTTTAATTATTCCTCTTGCCTTCATTATTATTAAAATAAATGTTGCATATAATTTATAAACTTTGAAGTATAAATATTTAATGACAGAACTAAATTACTCTCCCTCCCCCTTCTCTCTCTCTCTCTCTCAGGGCCGGTTCTGAGATGTTGGCCGCCTAGACGCTAAAACAATATATAGCCCGTTCGCGGAAAGGTGACCGATGGTCCCGTTAGAATTCACGGAAGCTGACGTCACAAATGGACTAGTTCATTACAGCAGAGGGGAGGACGTCATTTCGGAACTGGTTTTTGGCGCAGATAAACACTTGCTAAAAACAGTTCTGAAATGACGTCGTCCTCCCCTCTGCTGTAATAACGTCCTTCTCTCTTCTGTAATGAACTAGCCCGTTTGTGACGTCAGCTCCATCGGTCAACTTTCCGCGAACGGACTATCTATGTAGCGGCCTTTATTAATTTAATATTATTCAATTTAGAATTTAATATGCAGTGTTTACTTTTATATCCATATACAACAATAAGAATACATTCAACCTATGTACAGTTTTTGGTGATGTACCTGTTATGTGATATTTTTGATGTTACATTAATAATTCTGAGCTTAAAAAAAAAAGTTGGCTAGTGATTAGGTTAGGAATGGAATGCACGATTTCAAGCAGTTATCGTTCAAGAGAAATATCTTTTAATTTTCATAAAATAAAATAAAGACCCTTGTCACCGTTTTTAATCCAAAAACCTCACAAAAATACTATAATAATATAATACATGGTTTGCTGTCGACCTTGTGTTTGGCCGCCCTGAAGCGGGGGCACCTTCTGCACCTTCGCTTGGACCAGCCCTGCTCTTTCTTCCTCTATAAACATTTAGCAGGAAAATATCCGTGGTCACGGGGAATAAGTGGTCAAGTCAAAAAAAAAATGGCGAAAGTAAGTGCACTGATGTGATTTCAGTGCACGCAGTTTCAGCAAATTAATTGTTCTTTAAACCTTTAAATTTAGAACGTTATTTGAGTCACATTGATGCCAACCAAATTTATTTTTTCAAAAATTGTATATATACAGAAAAAAGTTCTAAAGCAAAAATATGCCGCCCTGGAAAATTGCGATATTATACTTAACCAGATATTCTTTGTGACCACAGATACGTTACGCGTAATTATAATAATAATTACACGTAATTATAGTAATAATAATAACATTTAAAAGATTTCGCTAAAATACACAAATCGCTTAACTGCACACGATTTCGTTGCAATGTCGATATGCATTTATCCGGTTTTGATTGTGTATAGATATTGTAAACATTTGTTGTCAACGACGGAGACCACTTCAGAAGAAGGTTTGCAAAAGACGAACCGAAATGTCAAGTTTCTTTGAGTAATTAAACCCATAATCTTTACACACACCCTGTACTCGAAAATCTGTGTTTTACAAGAGTTGTTGAGTTGCACACACAGAAATAATACAGAAACCTTTCGATTTTATTGTGTCGACTAGAAATGGGAAAGTGCAGGAATTGTAACTGATGTTTCGAGACTATCTCCTATGTCATTGAGCTCTCTCTTTAACAAGTCATTAATCCACTATCACCAACACATGAAGCGGAAATCCATTTTATCTTAAAGCAGGCCCATAGCTAGATGCTTGTTACAGGGGGGCTCTGCAAGTTACAGGGGGCTCTGCAAGTTACAGGGGTCTTTGAAAGCTACAGAGGGAGCTTAAAATTCGTAAATGTTTTGATGTATTTTATTAATATATTTACTGATACCAAATATATAAGGAGAGTAATATATTTAACGTTAATAAATAAATTTCTTAACGTAAATTTTGCATTAAGAAATAAATTTTAGTATACCTCTCTATAATTTCTCTTATCCTTATTATAAAGTATATGAAGACTCAAACCTATGTAAAAAAAATTATATACACAAGATCTACCGTAGAAAGCTATTTTGAATACATTTTTAACGTCAAAGAACAATTTCCATTGTCATGTACAATTTCGTACAAAACAAAAAATTTAAAATAAAATTCTACAATATTTGATTTTGAGAAAAAATATTTTTCAGGGTGAGGGGGAGGGGTGACTACATATCTAAGAGTCCCTATAGCCTCAGTCCGGCTATGGCTGTATAGATTATTCTTAAATTCTGAACACATTATTGTATTAAATTGCGCGATTGTATTATAATATTAGACACACACACACACACACACACATATATATATATATATGTTATGAGGTTGTGTTTTGAGTTTCTTTTTTAGGATTTACCATTTAATTATTTTAAAATTTATTATAAATTTGTTAATTTATTTAATAAATTATAGTAATATGGAATTATTATAGACTATGTACTCGAATAAAAACTACAAATCCAATTTTCGTGGATCTCCTTAGTAGGAAATAAATCCTAACAAAAATAATATTTTTCATAGATCTCTATATGTATATATATAAATTCAGTTTTTCTTAGGTCTCCAAATCCAATTTTTCATAGATCTCTAATTCCAATTTTTAATAGCCCCCATACAACGATGAATTTTACACTGGCCAAAAAATAGATAACTAATATAGAACTATGGAACAGTTGCGGACAAAAAATCTGTGTTGGAAATACTTCATCGGACGAAATGTACGTACACAGTGAAACCTTCATATATCAAAGTCGACGAAAAAAAAAATATATATATAGAGAGAGAGAGAGAGACGATCTATTTTATGGATATGTATTAATTACATACTATATATTGTACCGAGAGACACGTGTTGTATCTTCCTTATCAGCTATGCACATACAAATAATTAAAAATAAGAATTAACGAGAAGAAAACTATTTATCTTGAAAATTACCATATTTATAGAGAAAACCATTGCATTTATATAAAAATATTAATATATAAAAACAATTCGTTGGCTGGCATATAGACCCAGGAAGGAACCGAAAGATGTCACAAGACAAACACTAGAGAGGAATTCTCAAAGAAAGGGGAGGGGAGAAGAAGCAGGCTAAGAAATACCTAGAGGAGAATTTTAGAAGATGGTCTTAAGGAGGAAAAGAAGGAGAAATGAGGAGATATCAGAACTATTAAGAAACCAAAGAAAATGAAGGTCTTTTGTGAAAGACCTACTGTTCCGTAAGGATTAACGAGAAAAGGATGTAATAAAAAAAATATTAATAAGTACGCAATAAGTATCATTACTCTGACATTTGATCATTAATTCTAAGAATCAAGGTTGAAAATATTGAAGCGATATAAAATGAATGCAACTTACTATTGGCAAGATGCGTTGCATCTTAGATTGATGAAATAGTTGGCTGTTTTTGGATGTCATGGAGTGTGATACCTTGAAGAACTTCTAAAATGTTAGGGTCTTGGTTCCATCCTTTTCAGTCCATGGATTCAATGGTTTGACTGTGCCCAGAGACCGCAAGCTTGGTTGCCACACTAAACGGAATTGGAGAATTTAAGCTGTAAAATTCAACAACATGAAATATCAAAGCCGTGGTAATTCAAGACCATAGATGATTCCTCCGTGCTTTTTATTACTGGATACAGCATTGTAGCATCGCGGACGACCCTTGGGAACAAGACGGAAACTTTGACCATCGATAACCGGAACAAAGCGATCTCGTCTTTGGGAAGAGGAGAAAGTTAAACTCCGAGTACATCTCCACTCTTTCCAGCTTTTCTTAAAGGAAATGAGAACAGAGGGTTGATATATGTCATTGCATATCTTTTGTGGGGAACAGACCAAACCGCGATAACTCACGCGATTGCAAATTTATGAATCCTACGCACGATTCTGTTCACGGTTTAGTGCCCCACATATGGCTGTTGAACGCTAATTTGACCTTTTTAGGATCTTTCGAAATTTCGCCAAAGTTCATCAAAAGGGGACCTTAGACCATCAACAATAATGTCATTACCTGTAACTTCGTTACCTCCTTAAGTCTTGCTTCATTACTTTCGAATCTTATAGATCATTTGAATTCATCATGTCGAATAATCTGTAAGGTTGGGAAGGGATGAAGAAGTATATTTAAAGAACAACTGTAATGGGGTTACAGGTAATGGCATTATTTTTAATTGTGTAAGGTCCATTAAAGGTGCTATGGACTTCATTATATTATATCGCATTCACAACTGAAATTATGGAATTCCTGACTATAATGCCCGACGCTCCCTAGGAAAAATCTCAAAGCAGACAAAAAGATATCATCCGTAAAATAATTTTCAATGGCATGTTCGAACAAACCGTAATTTAATTAAATTAACTAACTTTAATTCTTATTTCGTAATTTATTAGATTTATTAACGGTGCATATTGAATACTTCATCAACTAAAAGTGATTATCAACGAATAACAATTAGCAGGAATTCAGGAATCGATTGAGATGCAATAAATTATATTCTTACATCATCACCAGTTTCAGAAACGATGTATTAGTTCATTAAACGAAGTATTAATTAAATCGCATATACAAAGCGCATTCATTTGCGTCCTCCACAGAAAATTAATAATTTTCTCAGTATATTGGAACCCAGATTTTATTTTTCCTCTTGATACATTATTCCACTTTGGGTAAACAGAAAAATGCGCCGCGGAAAAAAGGACCTGGAAAAAAGCGCCGACGGAAAAATGCGTCGTGGAAAATTGCGCCGCGGAAAGATCGGATGTATGTGAAATGATAGTGCGATCGTGATTATAGTGCCAGGTTAGGCCTAACAAAATGCAATAGGCAAGCGAGCGTTAGGCCTTACACGAAGCAGTATAATGCGAGAGTTAGGCTTAACAGAATAATGCGAACGTTAGACCCAAAAAGATATACGTCGTTTTGCTTATGCCCCGATTCATTCCTATATATTTTAATAGTAAAATATTTCTTTTATATGGCTAATAAGAAATGAGCCATATAAACGACATATAAAATATGTCGTTTATATGGCTCATTTCTTATTAGCTTCGTTTATGCGTTGTTTTTCAAGCCCTAAGTCGAAATTTCTCTCCTAGTTACCCCTTTGAGTCTTAGGTGAGAATGAGATTGGTGAAAAACACTCCTTCTGCAGAACAAAGCAAGATAATGTGAATAAGTTTTGGATCAATATAAAAAATGTGTTTGAGTCACGTCCTTTAATAAAATAAATAAAAATAAAATAATTTAGAATTTTCTAATAAATTTTCTCTTCATTTCACTCTCAAACAAGTTTTCTACATAATCTTCTCTACTTTGCTGATATCCTTTGAGTCGCTTTTTCTATTTGTCGTCAGGGGCGGACTGGGCAAGTGCGCCCTCCGAAAATCCAAGGTGTGCGCCCTTTAAGAAGATTCAGTCCTCCTCTGGTTTGACTGTATGTATTTTTACAAATATTTTTAAGCAGTTTAAAAATTGCATTGAGCACCCTAATACGTACCATCATTTTCGTAATTTAATTTTTACACAAATGTGATTTTTTTTTTAGAATTTTTAAAATTAGTCATGAATGAGGGTAAACTGTTATCGTGATTAATCTGTAAACATTTTCATTCTGAAAAGATTGAAAATGTTTGTGTTTTTTCAATAACTGCTTTTAATTAATCAAAAATTGCGATGAAATGAAAATTATGTAGCTAAATTTTTTGAGAAACGTTGTATGGTTAACATCATATATGTATATCCAAGGGGTAGCGATGTTCATAGCATATCCTCATTAAAATAAACCTAGTGAATATAATCTATTTATTTGCTTATTTAGTGCATTTTAATCGATTACCAATTGCCTATAGTAGTTATAAAAAATTAATAAATATATTGGCATTTTGATTATTACAAATAGTCCTTTCAATTGCCCATATTCGAAAACAATTGCATTCGGTTTTCAAAACTAAAAT
>QLNU02014802.1:54889215-54900367 GCA_006491805.2 Dysdera silvatica
TGCCAGGTTAGGCCTAATAAAATGCAATAGGCAAGCGAGCGTTAGGCCTTACACGAAGCAGTATAATGCGAGAGTTAGGCCTAACAGAATAATGCGAACGTTAGACCCAAAAAGATATACGTCGTTTTGTTTATGTCCCGATTCATTCCTATATATTTTAATAGTAAAATATATTTCGTTTATATGCATCATTTCTTATTAGCTTCGTTTATGCGTTGTTTTTCAAGCTCTAAGTCGAATTTTCTCCCCCTAGTTACCACTTTGAGTCTTAGGTGAGAATGAAATGGGTGAAAAACACCCCTTCTGCAAAACAAAACAAGATAATGTAAATAAATTATGAATCAATATAAAAAAATGTGTTTGAGTCACGTGCTTTAATAAAATAAATAAAAATAAAATAATTTAGAATTTTCTAATAAACTTTCTCTTCATTTAACTCTCAAACAAGTTCTCGACATAATCTCTACTTTGCTGATATCCTTTGAGTCGCTTTTTCTATTTGTCGTCAGGGGCGGACAGGGCCAGTGCACCCACATGGGCGATAGGACTCGCGCCCTCCGAAAATCCAAGGTGTGCGCCCTTTAAGAAGATTCAGTCCTCCCCTGGTTTGACTATGTATTTTTACAAATATTTTTAAGCAGTTTAAAAATTGCATTGAGCACCCTAATACGTACCATCATTTTCGGAATTTAATTTTTATACAAATGCGATTTTTTTTTTTTTTTAATTTTTAAAAATTCGTCATGAATGAGAGTAAATTGTTATCGTCATTAATCGGTGAACATTTTTATTCTGAAAAGATCAAAAATTGTTGTGTTTTTTCAGTAACTGCTTTTAACTAATTAAAAATTGTAAATAAATAAAAACCATGTAGCTAAATTTTTTGAGAAACGTTATATGGTTAACATTATATATGTATATCCAAGGGGTAGCGATGTTCATAGCATATCCTCATTAAAATAAACCTAGTGAATATGATCTATTTGCTTATTTAGTCATTTTAATCGATTATCAATTGCCTATAGAAATAAAAAATTTAATAAATACATTGGCATTTTGATTATTACAAATAGTCCTTTCAATTGCCCATATTCGAAAACAATTACATTTGGTTTTCAAAACTGAAATTAATTAAAACCTATCGAAGATGTGCAATGAGTCAAGAAATACTAAGTAACCTGGCAACAGTATCAATTGAGACCAATGGAGTAGGCAAGGGATGGGCTAAGGGAGTTCAAACCCCGCATTGTGGATATCAAACCACGTTATTTCCTCTAAGGCCGCATCACATAATCGTCATTAAAGCTAAGAGTCCCCTCCTCGTTTTGAATTGCTACGCTACTGTTTGAGAAAGATTTTAATGTAGATTTTGATACTGCCAATGAAAAATTTGCACAAATTAAAACAAGGCGATTTTAAATACATTTGAATATACTGACCTTAAATGCATCTTACTTCAAAACCATTTAACATTTAATTTTTTTAAGTATATCAGTATTTTCTTAAAATAAAATATACATGTTTTGGGGGGGTGGGTTCAATATTGGAAAGGAGTGTTAAGTGGTTTTAGCGGGCGCAGAGCCGTTTCTAAGTGTTTTGTCGCTCTAGGCGAGGATTAAAAAATACCGCCCCCACCTTTTTACTACCAAATCACTCTCTTTTGCCTATATCTCCCACCCTCTCAACTATCACCACCCACGTCCAGCAGTGCAACAATCATAGGCGTAGAGTTATATGGGCCCGTGGGGCCCGAGCCCCCAATAATCTGAAATTATGATTTTACATACACTGTAATGTAAGATATTATTACCCTTCACAGGGATAACACAATTGCCAAATAATGGTCAACACAGAAAAGCCTCCGGGGCGAGATTTTTGTGAGTTTTTCGTGGGGGAATTTATTATACAATAATTTTTGCCACCCACGTTCATATAGCTCAAACTAGAGCTTTTTTTATATTTGGAGAAAAAAAGGCGCCGTCCTCATCCTGGATTCGAACCAGGGTCCCCGCGTTGAGCCCGCGGTGTCTTGACCTACTAGACGAACGAGGACAAGAACAAACGCATTTTTCTCCGTATATGAGGATGTAAGATATTAATATTATTACCAACGAAACAATACAGAGTTTCACCAGGAGATTCCATAACAAACAGTTATTTCGACACTGGCGTAAGGTTTAAAAACACGACGTTTCGGGAGCCAACTGCTCCCTTTGTCAAGTGAAGGCAGAATGTCAAGTGAGGGCATTCTGCTTCACTTGACAAAGGGAGCAGTTGGCTCCCGAAAAGTCTTGGTTTTTAAACCTTACGCCAGTGTCAAAATAACTGTTTGTTAATATTATTACCCTTCACAGGGATAACACAATTGCCAAATATGGTCAACACAAGAAAGCCTCCGGGGCGAGATTTTTGTGAGTTTTCGTGGGGGAATTTATTATACAATAATTTTTGCCACCCACGTATTAATTACAGCTCAAACTAGAGCTTATGTAATTTTGGAGAAAAAGAGACGCTTTCCCCATCCTGGATTCGAACCAGGGTCCCTCCGTTTAGCCCAGAGTATCTTGACCAACTGGAAAAATAAAAACGCTGAACTAAAGACAATGGCGGACGCAGACTTTTATTTGATGGTGGTGGTGGGGGGTTCAAGGACAGAATTTGCCATGGTATTGGAATAACACCCTTCATTTATCATGCAAGTTGGAATTTTTTACAGTGAAAAAATATATTTGGGGGTCATGACCCCTGTGACCTCCCCCTGTGTCCGCCCTTGATTAGAGATTATTCCAAGTATTTGAAGATAATTTTGAACCAAATCTCCCACCCCTTCATTCAGTAATATGCTATCAACCACATCGATTAATTTACGGCTCGAAAACTAATGTTTCCGTTGGTTTTACCCAGTTGCGTAACGGAAAATCTTGGACCCATTTTCATAATTTTTTGGGTTGGGACCCACTTTTACTAAAACTAATTTGTGTGTGTGTGTGTGTGTGTGTGTGTGTGTGTGTGTGTGTGTGTGTGTGTGTGTGTGTATATATATATATATATATATATATATATAATAGTGTTGTGTCTTCTATAAGAAATTTACCAGCGACGCATTCCAATATTTTAAACAGAACACATGTCTATTAGTCACCGTTTCATGACGTAGGGTTCTGACGCAAAGCGTATACTATAGCTTCAAAACTCGTCTAGATTTTATAATTTTCGGATGTTGAGTTCAATTTTAAAGGCAATGAAAACAGCTAAAGTAAATACGCGTAATGAGTTTGCCACAGTTGGAAACCGTTTATTTTATTTTATATTTTACCTAAAGATTAAAAAAAATCCTTATTAACTAAAAAATATAATAATATTATTAGTTTTTTTACTTATAAATTTTATGGAAAATAAAGGACGACAAAAGGGGCCCCATTTTTCCTGGGGTTACCAGTACGCCACTAGTTTTACCTTCTTAATTCCTGTTGATCGTGGCGTTGGGGAAGTAATGATATTCACCTTCGGTGTTGCTTTTCCATGCGAATTTGATGCGGAAATGGTTTGACAATTAAGTTCAATTTACCTTTTCCGTTCTGAAGCACTTCTGAATTGAAAAACATCCCTGGTGGAAATTAAAGAATAAACAAGGATGTTATGAGAAAGAGAAACATGCCTCTCCCATAAACTACGATAATTCGCAACTAAAAACACAGTTGTTTGTTCAACTATCTAATTTGAATTCCACGAAATCTTATTATCTGTTTTCCTTCCTATCACAATTGGTGGACAATTGGCGTCGAAACAAAAGAAAATGCTAATTCGACGTTTTCTTCAGCTGGAGAAATGGTGAAGCCATATTTCGAAATGTAGGGCGAAGATATCTTCTCGTAGAGAATGGTAAAAGGGACGTTTAAGTGGGTGAAATCCCTTTGTTTAAGTAAAGTTCGACACTTGATAAATGAAGGGGTTCTTGCGCTTGCCACAGAAGACCTAACTGCCAAAAAACAATGTTTTTGCTAAAACATAAATAAGAACCAGCACGAGTCATCAAACCGTGTCGCTGTATTCCAACAGAAAGAGGAGATGCGTTCATATAAAGTGCAAATTAGCATACGATTACACTAACGAAGTGGCCCCAAACGCTAACAATTACTGCTTACAGATGTTGGCACCAGTGTCGCAAGAAAGTGGGCTCTGCAAGCTTAAGCTCCCCCTCCTCTTTGATACAAAGCACACTTTTCTTTCTAACACCAGTCACGCGATCTTTTTTAAAGGTGCTTGGGTCCATATTTTTTAAATTACTACTACTCTCACATGCATTTTAAGAACTTAAATACATATGTATGTGAAATTATTAAATTCGGCCTCTTGGCTTTGTACAGATCGTACATGTGTTCATATCTTGTGTTCATAATTTCACATTTTGCGCCCCCCCCCTTTTCTTGTGAGGGGCCGGTTTTCGGTTTGTGTGAAATCCAGCGATCACAGTTCTTTTTGGCGAGTTTCAATAGTTATCGATCCCGCTATTGTGTTTGGTTTTTCTGCCCGTCCATCGATCTGTCTGTCCGTCCGTCCGCAATAGCTATTATTAACTTCGAAAACCTACCGAGTTACTTGAAATTACAGAGTTGCGAATCAAAGAGTTGCGGACTGAAAAGTTGCGAATTAAAAAGTTGTGAATTAGTTTCGGATTAGAGTTATGGATTAGAGACTTGCGAATTAGAGAATTGATAATTGGGCATTTTGAAATTAGAGAGTTGAGAATTAGAGTTAAAAATTAAAGAGTTGGAGATTAAAGAGTCGGGAATTTGGGGAAATTAGGAGTTGGAATTTCGAAAGTAAACTACAACTCGCCGACTAACTGCTCGTTAAATTCCAACTCGCCAACTAACTGCTCATCAAAGTCCAACTAGCCAACTTTCGATTTTCAAATCGCAAAATTTTTGCGAATTGAAAATTGGCGAATGGGAATTTCGAAAATAAATAGCAACTCGCCAACTTCAAACTGGTCAAATTTCAACACGCCAACTTTCAATTTTCAATTCGCAAAAATTATGCGAGTTGGAATTTGAAAGTTTTGCGAGTTGGAAATTGCCGAAGAGCCTCACGCCGGCTCTAGTGTGCAGGCCATTCTTGGGTTTTTTGCCGACCAGGTACAACAACATCGCCACCCTTATTAATTTAATATTGTTTAATTAAGGATTTAATATGAAGCATTAACTTTTTCATAGATATTAACAGTTACATCATGCAAAAATAATGGTTTTTTTTTTAATTTCGATTTTCGTAAAATAAAACAAAGCTTCTTAATATTACGTTTATAAATCAAGGGGTCTCAAAGACAATTGAATGATATGATAAACTGTTTTGGGGCGCCCTTAGATTTGACCGGCCAGGTGCAGGGCACCCTTTGGACCCTCGCCAGAAATGGCCCTGCTTGTAGGTGTTTCCTTATCCTTCAATTGCTGTTTTGACCCTTGCATTCAACTTCGTCATGTCCCGGTTGCGGCTTACATCCCTTTACCCTGATTTTCTACAATCACCTATGTATACCTTTTTTAGTTTAATCAACACATCTCTCAGCGACTCGTAGCTTTATTATGTGGTGAGGATACCTACTATAACAGGGTTATCCAACCTTCTCGGGCAGTGGGCCACTTCAAAAAATTTTACACTCGCGAACCTGTAACTTCAGCGCGTTTCCTTAATAAAAACAACAACAACAAAAAATCACTTAATTACAAAAAGCCTCTGTTCAGAATTTCTTCCGGTTATTTATGTGTGTGTGTTTGTTCACTTACGACATAGGAAGGAATCACCCGTGCGATTTTTCCCTATTTCTGGAAAAAAATTCGAAAATTTTTGGTTCGGATTTTGTTTTCATTCTAAACGGTTGTCATTGGGCCGGATTAACACCGTTAGCGGGCCGAATTGTGGCCCGCGGGCTGTATGTTGGACAACCCTGAACTATATCAATGATATTTTAAACAGTTTGTTTATAAAATTTACTTATTAATAACATTAATTAAATATAATTAACTAAATTACTAATTAGAACTAACAAAATCACTGAGTAAAAATTTTTTAGCAAATCATTTTATTCTGTTTTCAAAGGAAAACTGAACTAGCCTAACAACTAAATCTTGAAACGTTTCTTAACCCAGTATTCGACGAGAGAAGGTGGGGGGGGGACAGGAGAGGCTTCAATATGGGCAAAAGGATTATTAACCCAGACAAAAGGCCATATCTTATATTTCTACTAGACGTTTACCACATATATTTTAATACCATTTATTGTTCATGGATTACAAACGTAGAATTAATTTAAAATCCACCTTTAATTTTTATCAAATTAATTTTTAGTAAATTTATGTTTATTAAAATTATTTTTGTTAAATGTACGATTTTTTTCTAAGTAATTACTAAATAAAATATTTTTGTTCACTTTTTAAAATTGAATTTAAATTTATGCTCTGAACATGAGTTAATGATTTGGTATGAGTTACGTTCTTTATTATTTTTTGTCTTCCTTAATCGAATATATTTCACTTCCGCAACTTTATGAACCCAATTAAAAGTTTATTGAGGAAAAGGGCCTACGGTTTTGCTTAGAATTCAAATCACCATGTCTGAGGATAGGCTAAAACTATTTAATCAAGAATACCGTCTCTTTTTTCACTTAAACTCTAATGTTCCTGCTATGCAAATAAGAGATTTATAGCTAAATTGCGTTTCAAAAAATGTCGTAAATTTTAAAACTCTCTACTTCCTCAATTCTCCAATTTCATAAGAGGATGGATTCTCCTCTTAAAATTCAAATATGGCATTTGTTAACTCGAAACCAATGGCCCAATTCTGCCGAAACAAGTTTCAAAAAAGAAGGAAAAGAAGACGAAGAAAAATATTTTCCGTCTGATAAATAGGTGTTTAGACTAAGGCAAAGGTTCTTAAAGTGTGCGACGGGCCTTCATGTACGGAGGGGTTGGGGGCTTTTGTAAGAGGTACAAAAACTAACAAAATGTTTCATAGAGGTGTGTATACGTAGGGGGTGTTGATGAAGTTGGACCCCATTTTGATAGATATCATAGTCTTCATATATTATTATGAGAGTATATATATATATATATATATATATATATATCGGTATATAATATAATCTTCATATATTATTATAAGTATATATAGATATATCAGTATAGTCTTCATATATATTATTATAAGTATATATAGATATATATCATAGTCTTCATATATTATTATAAGTATATATATATATATATATTATAGTCTTCGTATATTGTTATAAGTATATATATATAGATATATATCATTCATATATTATCATAAGTATAGATAGATAGATATATTATAGTCTTCATATATTATTATATATTACACGTGTGAATACATGGATTTGTAGCTCTGTAACACCCCATTGAGCCTATAAAACCCCTTATGGACTTTCTGTGTACGCCTATGGGAGTGTGAGATATAGAAAATGAAAGAGTCTGTTTTCAAAATGAAAGGTCCGTTCAGAAATATTTGCATCGCGTCTGGGGAACTTTCCAACTGCATTTTGAAATATGTTAGGAGAAGAAAATTATACTTTATTTTATACAGCAAAATTTTAAGAAAATTCTTGAGTTTATTTTATTTAATTCTAAAATCAGAAATAACCGCTTTTTTTACAGAGTTTACCCAATTTTTTTGCTTAATTTAACGTATCTCTGACTCTTATAAACATATCATTGACAGCATATAATGAAAGTATTATTTTTCAAGGATTTCCTATAAAATAATTATTTAACATAACAAAAATATCCTCATACGTTTTAGCAATTATATATAAGCAATTATAAAAAAATTGCAATTTTAAAAATATCTAAGTATATGAAAACGGAATTTACAAAATCATCAAAACAGTAATTTAAAAGGAATACACGAAGACAGCAAAACAGCATAAAATAGTAACTTTTTTACAAAGTTTTATTAAAATGTTGACATGTAATAATGGAAAGTTAATGCAGTGTCAATATTTTTTACAATACACACTACCTTTTCTGTTTATTCCTAAATCAAAATTGTACCTGATTATGAGCATAAACTTATTTCTTATAACACCTCTGGTCAATAAAAATATATGAAAAATAACCTTGGAAAAAAAAAAGCAAATGTGTTCAATAAAATAGAAATTTTATTGAGATATAAAAAGGAAATATATCCAATTATATTAACAGCATATGGATGTTTCTAGTATATAGGATATAAATTATTGTTACACAACTTTAGCATTCAATAGTATGGTCTGTTTAATCCGTAGTACATGCTGCATGGTTATATATTGTGAATAGTAGATAAATCGGGCACATAAAATTAATACAGAAGTATTTTGATTCTATCAAATAAATTTGAAATGGAATAAAATAGAAAGGATAGCTTTTTACCCTTTATTCAGTGTAGAAAATTCACCTTAAATTGTAATAATGTTTCATACTTCAGGAATGCTTAAACAAATAAATGTGTAAAGAAATCATTTCGACTAAAAGCCACATCATGATAATTTATTTACCATAAAATACATTTTCTTTGTGTTTTACAGCGCAAGGAAAATATTGGTCATGCTGCGCAAGAACCTACAGTTTTCCTACAGGGAGCCTGTTTCCTGAATTTCTTAAAGTTCAAGGAACCATCCCCTACCCTGTCCCCGGACAGACTACAGTGGATCACAAGGATGCATCAGAAGATATCCTACATAATTAATCCAATTATGTAGGATTAATTATGTAGGATATCTTCTGATGCATAATTAATCCAATTCCAGGTATCTCCAGGGGCGCAGGGGCGGACTAGATCCTCTCCAAGGGCGCATACCTTTTATTATTGGAGGGCGCGAGTCCTATAACCTATGAGGGCGCGAGTCCTATAACCTAGGGGCCGTTCAAGAATTACGTAAGCACATTTCTGGTCATTTTATATTCCCCGTTTTAATAAAAAATAAGCAAATGCCTGACCCCCCACCATGCTTACGTAAAGTTTTGGTTATCTATATATTAGTAAACTACATATATTTTATACATGTATTAGTAAACTATATATATTATACATATGTTAGTAAACTATATATATATTATACATATATTAGTAAACTATATATATATATTATACGTTTTAAACTGTAAAGGACAATAATATAGTATTTATATATAATATTTTATTATAAAGTATTTTGTCACATTTTAACTTCTTATTATGTATGTCATGTAAAAATAGTGGATAAATAAGAAGTTGATCTGATAAAATGCATTTATTAAAAATAATACGTTCGTTTTAATTTAAAAATATTAGAGGGGCCACGGGGAGTATAGAAGGTAGCCTCCTAGCGAATAAGGGTTGATGGCCAGCCACTGGTTTAAATAATTAAATATTTAACTGTGATTACGTGTATTTTATATCTTTTACTCGTAGTGTGCCTGTCGTGCATGCCAGTATTGTAGTTCTGTCAGAGCGGTTGTCACTTCCTGACTATGTGTTGCCTTTAATATTTTCTATGTCTTAAGTAAGCATGGTTTAGACTCCCACCCCCTCCCCGTTGTCAGCAAAAATAAGCAAATCTTAAAACCCTTACCCCAAAGATGCTTACGTAATACTTGAACGGCCCCCTATGAGAGCGCAAGTCCTATCACCCATGAGGGCGCACCAGCGCGGGAGCCGGTTGGCCAGCGGTCTAGTCCGCCCCTGGATATCTCTTGTGCATAATTATCGCGTTTACTTGTCACAACATTTGCATTTTACAAATTAAAGATAACTAGTACCTTTGACTATAAAAAAATTACAAGAAATTATGTCATAACATTCAAGATTTAACGAATCTTGTCGAACTACACTCACCAGGGAAGTAATGATATGATGCTAAACAGCCAAATATTAACTTTCTTTAAAATTCACTATAAATGTGAACAAAATGTATTAGACATGTTTTAAATTAAGTGACGTACTAACAAGGGAAGGTCGGAGGGTAGACGACGAGGATTGTAATGACATTAGGCTCATTTGAAAGCTGTCAAAAAATTATTAGACACGTATTCGGGCATTTTTCAGAATGGCCATAAATATAGGTGTTATAGGGCCGGAGAGAGCAAAAATGGGACTATTTTCAGAGATTTTATAATATCATATTTTCAAAAGTATTGAATATTTATTTTTTTTTTTGCTTCATTATGTTCCTTGCAGAAATCCATCGGATACGCGTTTCACGGTTTTTGGAGACGTAACTTATTAATAATGTTTTTAAAGGTTATAAAATGCACGCGGAAACGAGTAGCCCAGCGCAAGAATTCGCCAACTTGTTGGCTGCTTGGCGAATATAATATGTTGCATTTCTTTTTCCTGTATACTTATGGTATGATAATGACATAAAAATAACAAAAATTGTGATGGTTGAAGGAGTTAAAGTAATAAAGGAAAATCGAGATTTATATCATTAGAAGGAAGGAACATAAATGAAATTGAACTTTCTTCATTTTTATTTAAGAAAGGAGAAATCTATTTATTACAATTTTTATCGAATATTACGATTTTTAGCAATCAATTGTATGAAAATCACAAAGGCATGAAAAACAAATTTTTCCTGCAGTGGCTGGCTGCATCGAATAAAAGGAGAATTTTTACAATTAGGTATTTTATCACAAACATTTCCTGTGAATGTGAAACACATTTAGCGGACATTTAAAAAATCAGGATTTTCGTCTTCTGATAACCCAGATGTAATCCATGCTATTGATCATGGGTTGAAAAATATCGGAACACATTTGGAAGTGTATCAAGGACTGTAATTGGATAATATTATTTCGAATTTTTAATTCTGTAGAACCAACAGCAGATATTTTGAAGTAGCGATATATTTCTCGCGCTATGTACTTTATTTCTCTAAAAAAAAGCGATCTAAAAGTTAGCAAATGGGAATTGTCTGTTCAGAAATAATTTTAACTACCCCATCTGGCTTCCCCCAATGCTACACCTCTTTTCAAAAATCTACAGATTTTTATGAACACTACAAGAATTGCACAAAAGGACACAATTTTCAGTCATATTTCTGAAAAAGTTCTCGCCCAAAAGTTGCTCAAATATGGTTGTCGTTAATTTTCCTAATGAACTGCAAGTTATAGTT
>QLNU02014802.1:54900467-54922172 GCA_006491805.2 Dysdera silvatica
GAAAGAACTTCGAAGAAATATTATAATAATCTATCTCCACAACTTCGTTTTAAGTAGCGACTATTTCTGTTTTACAACGGAATTTTGCGGTTCCAGTAAATATTTCATGAACTTACACGCATTCCTACTAACGTCTTTTTCTGTTGAACAATGTTTTTTTTTCCGTCGACTGATAGTCATCAGTGGAAGAGAGATTACCATAATAAAAATATCTTCGAAGAAATATGAACAGGCAAAAAGATGCGAGGAAATATCGTTAGAAAGAAGTACAGAAATAGAAATAGTTAAAAACGCACATTTCTATAGTCATGTAAAAACATGTTAGCTGAATCCTTGAAATCGTCAGTATCCTCACATTATCAATCTTTATTGTGTATATCGCATGAAAACATGAAAGTTGCGCCTGAACAAAAGACAGACTTACCTCAAGGATATACGGAGCACACAACAGTCCTCAAATTATATTTACTGTACTCCATACTTCGGTTTGCTGTTCAAATAGTCTTTTCTGACTCCCCTGTTCAATAACTCTAGCTCAACAATGATTAACATTTTTCCAAATAGGGGGACTATGTCCAAAATCAGATTAGTTTTGGGGGCCATACTTTTCATTTGAGAAAAATTGGTTTAATGTAATTAACAACATTTTCATATCTTGTTACATGTAAAAGAAAGTTTCTGTTTCATGTTACTCTTTCTGAATTTTGGTTTTGCATAAGAAATGTAAATTTTCAATACTTTTACGTGAAATAAATTGTTCAGTTTTATTTGTTAAAATTATAGAAGTATAACTTTTCTCTATTTTTTTTAAAATCTACATCCGTTATTTAAAAAAAAAATTTGTACTTTCACTTTTAAATTCCTATGTTAGAAACTTTAGTTTGCATGAATAAATTTTTTATAAAATAAAGAGTACTTTTTCACAGAGCGGCAATATTTTATAGAAATTAAGGAAAAAATTCCTATTTACAATTTCTAATTTATTTATCCTTCCAAAATTATTACTTTCCCTATTCCCAAATTTCCCTTCTATAAAGTGCGGGGTCCGGTTTAGCCACTTAGGATAAATCGGAGTAAACCTGGCCCTGATTAAATATAGTTTACTGAAGTGATAAGAATTCTTTATAGTACTGACTTACGTTTTGTGATATGCCGGCTATGACTTTTTGTTGCAAAAAATGCTTTCGATCAAGGCCGTACACAAGGGGGGGTTAAGTGTTAAGCTTTCATTTGAATAATATTATTTACTGCACAATAACCCCCCATTTTGAAATCCTGTGCATGGTCCTGGTTTCAAAAACTGCCGTTTACAATAATTAATATTCTATAGTATCATAGTGCATATACTAGAATAGTTTCGAATGTTCCTTGAACAGTAGGAGATTCTTAAGGTAACACATCCTGCACTTGCGCTAATTAATTACCTTTACTAATTGCCGTGAACACACTGTGTATCTCACATAGCATTGTATGTAGCCTTGGAAATATATCTACTCCAGGTCAAAATTACTTGCATATGTTACAGAAATAAAAATATTAATACAATGCTTTCATTTCTACTTACAGGTTGTGCATTATTTTCTTCTATTTACAGTTTATGTATCATTTTCTTTTATTAGCTTTGTGTATTATCTTATTCTACTTGAAATTTGTGTATTTTTTTTCATCCATTTATAGTTTATGCATAATTTTTTTTTTATTTAGTTTGTGTTCTATTTTATTCTATTTGTAGTTTATATATTTTTTCTTCTATTTACAGTTTATTTTCTTCTATATTATATTTTGTAATTATTGCTACTATTCTTTTTCAGGAACAGGGAGCAATTTAGCTAGATCTGAATGGAGCGAAGCCATAGTTATCGGTTATACGTTCTTCGGAATTTTGGTGACAATTACGTGGCTGATGATGATTGGATCATGCATGGCGGCCCTCTGGTGGTGGATATTTCAAAACTTTTGTTGTCCTCTTTGTAGTGGCCACGATTCTCCAAAAATTACACCAAAGTCAACATTGTTGCTTGAAGGCCGTTTTTCGGATACAAACACAGCTTCTGATGTTCTGGTCACAATTCTATCACCGCTGTTGATTTTACTGGTGTATTTTGTGTTCGGTTCGTCTGCCCTTTCGTTTTTTGCAGATTGGACAATGTCGCGTAGTTTTTATTTTAATTTTGCCATGTTTGTGACTCTTGGTCCAGGTTGCCAAGAGATGACGACAACACCCTCAAATCATGACTTTCGACAGAACATATTTTATATACTATACTGGCTGTTGGGCCTTTGTTTGATCTCAATGTTTCTGCATCTTATGTGCTTGATGATCTACAGGAAAAGGTATAGAAGAAAAATTCGTCGGCAGGTGGCGCTACCATCCGACGACAAGTCAAGAATAAATACTACAAGAACTGTGAACAGAGGGCAAAATTTAAAACGATGTAAAGTTGAAGACTAGTGTTTTTTAACCGGCGGCCCGGTACCGGGCCCTGGCATTAATTATTCCGGGCCGCGAAAGCTTCTCCTGGAACTTTTCATTTTAGTTTTCGAAGCATTGTTTTACGAATACATATTTTATCATGGAAACATTCTGAGGAGAATAATAGTCGCGAATGCATGGAAAAACTCCGACCCACAATGCTTAAATAACACCTCTGTAGCAACTGTCAATAAAACAAACCTTGTTTTTTAAATATGTGATTATCAATGATTGAGTTTAAAGACATCAAAATCTTTCAGAACTCAAGGAAAGGTATACCCCTCATAATGACCTGTCATGAAAAGTTCTAGCAAACCGTTTACAACGATGTGTGGTGCATCCTCTATTCTTAAAACTGAACGAAATAATATCCATATTGCAAATGCCTGTAACCACTAACCAGTCAGCAAGGAAGCGAACCAAAGAAGCTTGTATTAATAAAAGGAGTGTACTTGTAATTTTTATGAATCTGCCATAATTAATAATTCATACTTATAGCTTAATGTATGAACTTTCAAAAAATCGAAGGTATTTACGAGTAAATATGTGGAGACCAGGGCCCTTGTTTTATACAAAAAGAATTTACCAGGCCACGTCTCATGTAGTTTGAGAAACACTATTGTAGACTACTTGGAATTGCGACTGTGATATTTCAAAAGATACGTTGAGTTCAAAACAAAACTGATCTTCGTAACAAGTGTAGTTTTAGGCCCGGTTGATTTTAATGCAGGAGAAATTTCAGAATTAGCAAAGACGGTAATGAAAAACTAAAGTATATTGGAACCTCGATTATTCAAAATAAAACACGTAAACTCAATTTTTGATGATGGAAATTTCAGATAGTCTGGAAAATGAATGTTCACTATAAAGGTACAAAGAATTTACAATATGCATCCCCAAAATCCCTCAATTGCATTCAACTAAACCACTGTATTAATAGCGGGCAACATTCCAAAGTATATGTTAATTAAGATATTAACTGTTTTAGGAATAGTCCCTGAATTTTTGTATTTGTATATTCGATATACGCAAAGTATATACATATCTTTATACATGCTCAATATCTGCAACTTGTATGGCCTTATCTCATAAAGCCGGAGGATACCAAAAATAATTATAAGCATTTTTTTCCGAAAATATTGAACGAGTGTCCACTAAAAATATAAATAAGAAGAAGAAATATGCGCAGCAGGTCACTTCGGTTAACTCAGAGTTCAGTTAAATGAAGTTCGGATAATCGGCGTTCTACTGTAATTAAGTTCAGGCATTCACGTTCTTTAGATGAAGCTAAGACTTTTTGGGGAAAGAAAGTGGCGGACAGGTTTCTGTCCAGCGACCTTTAGGTTCACATCCTGCAGTTTTTTTCACTAGATCACTACTACAGGTGCACATCTTGCAGTTTTGCTCAATATACCACTACTGCAGGTTCACATCCTACACTTTTACTCATTAGACCGCTACTGCAGCTTCACATCCTGCAGTTTCGCTCATTTGACCGATACTGCAGGTTCACATCCTGAAGATTCACGCACTAGACCACTACTGCAGGTTCACATCCTGCAGTTTTGCTTACTCGGCCATTACCGCAGGTTCACATCCTGCAATTTTGCTCATCATAGACCATTTTTTTTCTCGTTTTTTATGGATTAAAATGCTCTAGACGAGTCTCTCAACTGACGGGACGCGACCCTAGACAGGGCCCTGGCATCAGTTATACCGTTCCGCTAGATATTCTTCTAGAATTAATTTGTCATTTTGAGCATTTTTCATGAATAAATATTTTATCATGGAAATATTTTGAGGATAATAAAATTCGTGAATGCGCCCAAAAGCCCCGACTCAGAGCGCCTGAGTAACATCTGTACAGCAAATGCCAGTAACAAGCAGTGTATTCTTGAACGATAGAGAACTTCCAGATATTGAAATTTTTGGGCATTTGAAGAAAGGTTCACTGCTCATTATGATCGGCCATAAAATGTGCCTGCAAGCAATTATAATAATATATGGTGGATCCCCTGTTTTCAAAACTGAATGAAATCATATCCGCGCTGCAAATGCCAACGACCAGAGGGATTAAGGAACCGTATCGGCAAAATGTGTATAATAGAAGGGGCGTACTGGTATTATTTATGATTATGCCATAATTAATTATTCATACAATCGTTTATTGTATGAACTTTAAAAAATTGAAAGGTGTTTGCGAGTAATTCGTTCGTACCGGGCCCCCGTCTTGTAAAAAAAGTATTTCGCCGGGACGTAGCCTCGTAAAATTTGAGAACCACTACTCTCGACTGCAGTGAGTGTTTGTACATACGGGTCTTAATTAAATCCCCCGTGAAGCCCCACTTTGAAATATGAGTACGGGGTAATGAACAATGATATAACACAGTTTAAATTATACAGAACTGCTTTTATATTGTTTATTATCATCCAAGTAAGATAAATTAGGAAGTCCTTTGCATTCAACGATTGCCTTTGTATACTTAAGTGCTTTGGTTATTTATATATGTAGTAACGCACACGGGATTGTTATAAGAACATGAAAATGTAACCCAATTATTGTGACCAGTTATGGCTTTTATGGGCACCCATATGGGAAGTAGGGCTCGAACCTCCCTAGCCGTTTAAAAATTTTATTCGCCCGAATCTGCTATGCATTTACTTTCAAAAGTTTTACAAGCACATTTTAAAATAAGGTACTTTTTAGCTCATTACTAATTGTCAAGCAGTATCAATTATTTTTGTAGCATTTTAGTATCTTGTACATTCACAAAAATTCTCGACAGCTTTGAGAAGAAAGTAATAATTTTTCTCAGCCCTCTCCTCCTAGAAGTACACATATGGGCGCCCATGATAGCTTTACTTGTATTGTTAAACTGGACCCACCATTAAAAAATACATATATTTATATAATACGTACTATTTCAAAATTTGCCGGATGAAACAAAAGAACTTATGAAAAAAAAATTTGGAAAAATATAAAAATTCCGAGACACTCGGGAAATGATACAGAATTTTATCTAATTTTAGTAAAATATCTTGTGCATATAAGTAACAATTTGTATATGTATATTTTTTATATTGTCTATAACATTATTAACACGGTATATTCTGTAATCTAGAATAGTTATAATAAAATTATGTTTAAAAAATTATGTTAAGTTTAACTTTAGTACACTTTTGTCAAATCTCGATCATTACCGATGCCAATAGCAAAGTTTCATGGAATTGACTCATCATGAATTGATTTGTTATTTGCATATTTTTTCGTTGTTTTCAAGAATGGATTAAAGGGACGCGCCCCTCCCTTAAACATGCAAATATATATTTATCATTACTTACCCAACCTCAAAAAATAACGGCCACTAAATTGGTTTCCAAGCGGAGGTTTACACCCCCAAAAATTTACTATAATTTTAGCCGGTTGTTGTATTATAGATATTGGTGTAGCTAGTTTCGAGGCGAGGCTAGCCTCAATGCACCTTATGTAGTACTCGTAATTTTCGTTTTGTTAGGGCGCCAAGTCCCTGAAGTCGCGCCAATTTTCTAGAGAAAGATAGGAAAAATATGCATTTTATATATATATATATATATATCATCATCATCATATTCAACCATTATCTATCCACTGCTGGATGAAGGTCTCTCCAAATGCTTTCCACACAAGTCTATCCTGGGCCATTCGTTTCCACGTCACCCCAACCTGTTTTCTTATTTCATCCACCCATCTAGTTTGAGGACGTTTTCTAGGTCTTCGGTGGTCTCTTGGAATCCAGTTCAGAATTTCTGTTGTCCATCGTTGATCAGTTCTTCTTGCAATATGCCCAGCCCATCGCCATTTCAGCCCTTTTACTTTAACAATGATGTCCTCTACTCTAGTTTGCTCTCTCACCCAAGTGTTTCTTTTTCGATCTCTCCTAGTTATTCCAAGCATGCACCTCTCCATGCTCCTTTGCGTTGTCTGTAACTTTCGTATTGCTCCAACTGTTAGACTCCATGTCTCTGATCCATAAGAGAGGACTGGCAATACACACTGGTTGAAGACCTTTCTTTTTAGACACAAAGGCAATTTCCCCTTCAGGATAAAACTGTTTCTTCCAAATGCACTCCAGCCAAGTTTAATACGTCTGTTGAGTTCTTTCATAATGTTGCCATCCATTGAAATCAGCTGGCCAAGGTAAATATATGAATCAGCAATTTCTAGCTCAATGTTGTCAACTTGTATTTTTGTTTCCTCTACAAAATTATTGAACATGATCTTAGTTTTTTGTAGGTTCATCTTGAGTCCAACTTCTTTACTTCTAGTTGAGAGCTCCTGTACCATGTCTTGGAGTTCTGATGGGTTCGTTGAAAAAATAACAATGTCATCAGCAAACCGCAAATGATTTAAATATTCACCATTTATTTTTATTCCCTTGTTATTCCAATTTATCAGCTGAAAAATCATCTGTAAAGCTGAAGTAAAAAGTTTTGGAGAAATGGTATCTCCCTGCCTCACCCCTTTGCCAAGTTTGATAGTTTTGGTATCTTTATGTAACCGAAATTTTGCACTTGCATTTTTATACACACGTTTCACCATGTCAATGTACACATCCTCAATGTCTGTTGATCTTAAAGAGTTGATGACTGCTGATGTTTTAATAGAGTCAAAGGCCTTCTCATAGTCAATAAATGCAACACACAATGGAAGTTCATATTCATGTGTTCTTTCAATTAATTCTCTTAATACTTGAATATGGTCCACTGTACTGAATCCACTTCGAAATCCAGCTTGTTCTCTTGGTTGAGCTGCATCTAATTTTTTCTGCAGGCGATGTGTTAGCACTTTTGTGAAGATTTTATAAATAGCAGGTAACAAGCTAATTGGTCGGTAATTTTTCAAATCCTCTTTATCACCTTTTTTATGCAAAAGAATTACTGTTGCAGAATCCCATTGGTTTGGTATGTTACCGCTGTTAAGACATTTGGTAAAGAATTTTGCAAGTATGTCTTCTACATATTCTCCAGCTTCTTTTAGGATATCTAATGTAATACCATCATCGCCAGGGGCTCTTCCTTTCTTCATACTTTTTATTGCAAATGAAACTTCTTCTTTTAAGATTTTAGGAGCTGTTCCTTCGACTATTTCAGTGTCTTCGTTTAATCCACTGTTACTTTCATATAGTTTTTTGTAGAATTCTTCAACTCTTCTAAGTATTTCTTCCCTATTTCTTGTTACGGTGCCATCCTCTCCTTTTAATGCAATGATGTGTTTCTTCCCAACAGATAAACTTCCTTTAACAACCCTAAGGCTCTTGTTATTTTCAATGGCCTTCCTTACTAACTCACAATTGAATTTTCTTATGTCTTCTTTCATGCTTTTGCGCAGAGTTTTACAAAGTTCTATGTACTCAATCCTGGAACTGGTATTTCGATTGTCCACCTTCATATCTCTTCGCCTTTTCATGAGCTGTTTCGTCTTCTCAGATAATTTGCTATTGTGCTTTTTACAGGTTACACCACCAATTTCCCCAGCAGTTTCAACTATTGTCTTAACAATGTTTTCATTTGCTTCTGAGATATCACTTTCATCAATAAGTCCTTCCAGTGCAGAAAAGCGATTTTTTAATTCCAACTTGAATGCCTCGGTATTTTCTTTTAATTTCTTTAAATCCACCCTCTTACTTACTTGTTTCCTAATGAGCTTCTGTCGTTCTAATTTAGTATTTAAGTGCACTTTACATCTCACCATTCGATGATCACTTCCAGTATTAAATCTGTTCAGTACACTGCAATCTTCAATAATTGATTTCTTGTTTGCCAGGATATAGTCAATTTCACTAGTTCCCCCATTTGGGTGTTTCCATGTCCATTTTCTTTGCGGTTTCTTCTTAAAAAATGAATTCATGATGCTAAGGTTTTCAGCTTCTGCAAATTCGATGAGTTGATCGCCACGTTCATTCCTTTCCCCATATCCGTATTTACCAACCGATGTCTCTCCTTGTTCCTGTTGTCCAATTCTTGCATTGAAATCCCCCATGATGAGCTTGATATGTTGTTTCCCTTTGGTGTGTAACTCTTTGATTTCTTCATAAAATTCTTCAACCTCTTCGTCGGTATGGCTTGATGTTGGTGCATATACCTGTACTATTTGAAGTTGGTATCGCTGGGTTAGTTGAACAACGAGCCTCGCTGCTCGATCTGATGTACTTTCAACTTCCAGAAGACAGTCTTTAATTCTTTTGTTGATTAAGAAGCCAACACCACTTGTTCTTCCAGTTTCCGTTCCTCTATAATAAAACAAATGTCCGCTTTTCAGTTCCACCAACTCTTCACCTTTTCTTCTAACTTCACTGAGTCCTACAATGTCCCATTTGATCTTGTCTAGTTCCTCTTCCAATTCCTGAAGTTTTGCTTCAGAAGCAAGGGATCGTCCATTAAACGTAGCCAAGGTCAATAACAAACGGCAGCCTGGGCCATTCCAGTGATTCTTAGCACCCCCTGCTTTCATGCCACACTGACCGCTGCCTTGATCAGGAGCACTCCAGCACCTGGAGACTAGGGGCCATGGTTTCTGGTGTGTCAACATAATGGAGGAATTAGCCATAATTTCACCACGCTGGCTAGACGGGTTGGTGAATTAGCCCTCCCCTTCCGCCTTTCTATCCGTGTAGCAAATATTAATTTGCCACATAAATAGAAAGCTCAGCCTGCACCACTTGAAGGCGGGGTAGGACACTAGGTTACTGGCCTGGCCGGTTCCACACATCGTCACATACGTTCAGCGTGTGGGTCTCCTTCCAGTTAGATACCAGCAACCCTTTTGCAGGCTCTTATTTACTCTTATTTACAGAAGGTTATATACTGCTTGATTGCAAAATAACGATGAAATTCAGAAGATGGAGAAGAGGGTGGACCAAAATTAATTTACCTTTGATCTAAAAATGAGCCAAAGAATGTAAATCATAGCTCAACCCTAAAGGGCTGCCTCTTTGGAGAGCGAAGACTTTGATTTTAAGAGTTTAAATTGCAAATATTAATCTGTATCGCGAATATAATTTCTTTCCACACCTTCTATATTTGAATAAATGCTGGTGTAAAAATTAACGCAGAACAATAAAAAACGAAACTATGAAGAAATGGATGTAAGAGGTGAAATTTATGGATGTCTTGTGGCATCGTATACCGCAATTACGGGCCCAAAAAAATAATATCCAAGCAAATGTGTCTAATGTGCTGGCTTGTGTAGAAGCAACTGATGAATTGCGGTATGATTGTTTTAAATCTATTGCTTTAATTTTGACTGTCAGCGTATATTTATAAAAAAAATAATTAAAAATTCATTCCGTTTGGAAAGAAAAATCTTGAGGTGCTTATGAAGCGGAGTTGTGTTTTTATTTTGTTCAGTGTTTCGACGAAAACTTTTCTGAGAAAATAATGGATAAAATCAAAGAAACAGTCTAATTAAAAAGAGTCGAACAGAAGAAGACTCAAAGTAGACGGATAACAATGTTGATCTTATTATTAACTGTCATATGAAATAAAATATAAGCTAATGTTGATATCAACGCACTGACGACATAGCCCCTTTTAGTTCCGTGTCCTTGTGCAATCGTCTGTTCTATGCAAATAGTTCAATGACTCAATTGTCACCCATTGCAAATTTAAGGAAAGAAAGAAACCAAAGTTTAAAAAATAGGTCAATCAATTCACAAGTGGTTATTGCCAGGACTGCTTCATTGTATACGCGCGTTGCTATAGAGCTTCAAAGCGTGCGTTTGTTTGGAAAATTTCTAAAGTTAATAAATGAAAACAAAGCAAAAAATAAAATAAAAGAAATATCCTTATTGGCATGAATAACTGGATATGCAATTTTTTCTTCTCCTCAATAAACATGCGCAGTAGAATGAAATATTGTGAAACATTATGAGAATATGAAATATCAGTACGGAGTGCAAATAACCTGGATATTTCTCATTAAGTAGCAGATCGTTTCTAATTATTAATTATATTGCTATTAATGGACTAATTAATGCTTAATAACAAATGAAAAATGATTAATGGAAAATGAAAAATGATTAATGGAAAATGAAAAATTATGAATGACAAATGAAAAATGATTAATAGCAAATGAGAAATGATTAATAACAAATGAAAAATGGTAAATAAAAATCGTTAATAACAGAAAATTGATGATTTATGATATGTTATCAACCACTAATGATAAATAGTCAAAGATAAACAATTAATGGAAAATATTGCCAAACCTCACACTATTTATCTCGCAATTTCCATAGACGATGTAAAAAGTAGCAAAATTTATTCATTCCGCGATTTCCACGACATGGATTTTAACTGATTTATTCATTTGCTCAGGTAATGATAAGGTCTTATATATACAGGGTTTCCTTGAATAAACAAATAAAATGAGTGTAAACTATGGTTCATTTCATTAAAGAAAAAAAAACACAGTCAATTTCGAAAACTCTTAGTTTACAAATGGCGCCACTTTTCATATATATCACCTCTTCAATGTCATATCGTGACAGTTAATTGCATTTATCTCGGAAACTATTGCAAATATTGCCGGAATCCCCCTCTTTTTTTTTGGAAGCACCGATAATGGCTATATGCATTTTGACTAAAAAAGGGAAAATTTAAAAGTAGAATTAAACTTATAAAATGAATACGGGTAAATATAGGCCTGCGAGTACTAGTAAAGCTCACATGCTGCTTATTTTACATTCTTGTTTACGTTTTACAATAAAATATTCCCACATAACCGATGATCCGAATTTATTCCGAATTTATATTTATTATTAATTTATTATTATTTAGCTTGCGTCAATTTTATTTAGTTTTTGGTCCCATCGTAGTTTTTGAAATAGTCTACGCATAAGCGTAGCCAGAAAGTTCGTAAGTGGGGTTTAGGCTCAACAAGGAGGGGGTTACAGAGCTACAACTCATATATTCCTATGTTAAATATACAAAATTTCATTGCAATGGGGGGTTACAACCCTAAAATCCCCCCCTGGCTACGCCCATGGCAGTGTGTCACATTGACGTGTCATATAATTTTTTATTTAAATAATATTTATACCTTTTTTGAACCGATTAATTTTCCAGTTTTCATTAGATACCATATATTTTCAACATATATATACCTCAATTTTACCAGCTTTTTTTTTCTATAAATATAGCTCAATTGATTAATAAGCTAAATCACTAACCGGCCGAGGTCCTGGTTCCGTCATGACCAGTTAAAGGGATCTAGGACTTGTCCTTAAAGGGACCTGGGATCTGTCCTTAAGGGGATCTAGGGTCCAGGGGAAGCCATCTGTAGTTGGTTGGTTGTATTTTTATGGCGAAAGGACGATAAACTGTAGTTAATTTTCTTTCTAAAAATTTCTAAAAATGCAATCATCCGAATCTTCAGATGAATCGAAGAAACAAAAACAGAATTCAACCAATAAAAATTCCTAAATTATTGGCCATTTTACGGAAAATTTACCCATTTTAGTTTGTTCAAATAAACCAGTGCCGAATTAACTTTTTTATGGGCTCTTGGCTGAATACGAGGGGTCTAAAAGGATATAATTAATTATCATTATAAAGGCCTTCGCGATATTTAGTTGATAGAACTTGTGCTTTTCTTTGAAAGTCTTTGCTTTTAATGCCCAGATTTAACAATAACGAAATTTTTTCGGTCACTTGTGAGTAAACAATATTAAATTAACGCTTAAACTTGAATAATTCCAGGCCCCTTCAAGGTCTCTGTGCTGTTCTAAAACCGCTAAGCCCTAGGCCCATAAGTAAATTCGGCACTGAAATATATGTTAGTATTTATAAAAAAAAAATTTAAGTTCATTTGAGTAAGATTCAATTAACTTATAATATATGCAGTTCGCCTAAAAGGCTCATGTAAATAAATAAATTTATGGCAAAAAATTTTTGAAGATGAAAATCTTTTTTTCTTTTCCGTAGAAACATGAATGGAAATGCGATATTTAATAGAAGATATTAATTCGTTCGATTATAAACGTGTTATATTTTGCACATATTCGTTTTATTGTGTCATAATGAAACGAATTAACACAACTATTATATACCATATATACTTGTCCTAGTGATATTTTTTAATTTAATCGTGTTACAAAAAAAAAAAATAACTTGCTTGATCACCGAATTTCGTATTACGCCTAGCTATTGCTTTCTCCGTCGTGTAAGGACCATGAAAATGAAGCCGCCTTACAGGGGTAAAGATGTTTCTCTTTTCATAATATCAACAATAAATTAATATTGTTTCTTTCTAATTCCTCGTTTTAAACACTGTTTCTGACACTATTATTTTAATATCTCATATCAGACAGTATGAAAAGTAATTTTTTTTAAATACTATACAAAACACAACGTTGAAATAAATGCTGTTACTGCTTTATAAGGCAAGATATGAAGATTATGTCAAGGAAACCTTACTTCCATAAATATTAATTTCATGAACAGATTTCATTGGTGCTAAAATAACGAAACTTATTAATGTGATTAATGTATTTCTATTTATGAATAATTCTTTTTCTTTTAATTCTTAGGGAAATGCAGGTCCTTTCCAGGATATCACCATTTTTTTTAAAGAATCCCTCAATCTTTTCTCATATTATTTAATACTTCTTATTTCTCAATGTTCTTATTTATGTATGTATTTATTTTATTTTCTTAACTCACCTTTCTTTCCCTTTAATGTTTCAATACAACAACACATGACTTTTTTTAAAGCTACTCGGGATGTCCCCTTAATCCCTGAGTTGCTACACCACTGATTTTTCAGTGCATTAATACCAAATAATAATGGATTTTGGTATAATTTTTTTTGGTGGTAATTTTTGGTTTCTTTTTGTTGCTACTTAAACTTAATTTATTAAAAATGCTATTATTTATTATTATCTAAACAACTATGACTGCTATTTATAGGATATAGTATAAGTAAGTAAGTAAGTAAGTAATACTTTATTCCTTATTATTATGTACATCAGGAGACCATACAAACGATTTGCTTGGGAAATGGAAAGAGAGCAGTAGCGATGCTAGTAACGGGGCTCTCTTTCCGGAAGACAAAGCAAAGGATTTCTCGTATTCAACAAGAAACAATAACGATATTGATTCGCGCGTACAAATCCTCATTGTTATTAAGAGATTTACATTCGCTGATGTATCACATTTACAGAGTTTATGAGCAGAGTCTTGACTCGAAGACGTTACAAGTGAACGTTGAAGTCCAAAGATGAAATCTGTGACCTTGCTGATAAAACATATCAAACACAAGCTATAGTCATAGCAAATAATGCAGTCGTAATATGTGTATGTGTGCGAATGTTATTGTTAAAAACGTAAAATCTATACGAAGCAGCTTATTTGAAAAATACGTTTGTAGCAACAAATAAAAACAGCACTTGCACCACTGGCGTACACATGGGGGGTGTCGATAGTGGTTACAACCCCCCACCGTAATAAAATTTTGTATATTTAACATAGGAATATATGAGTTGTAGCTCTGTAACCCTCATTTAGCCTATAACCCCACTTATGAACTTTCTGCCTACGCCTATAGCATACACCAGCATAAATAAAGGTGAATTATCGTCATTGAACTGTATAAATTGCACCTGTAGCTTCGAACTTGGTGTATGATGATACTATCATCTTCATCATTTATGGATGAGTGAGTAAAGCTAGAAAAATCGATTATTCAGAATTGTATCGTAAGCTCATTTCAAACTTCTATCGATTCTGGGTTGTATTATAGATACTGAGGCCAGATTCTTTTTGGAAACCACAATTGTAATAAGCCTTCCAAGTGGAGAACTATGAGGAGATTGATTATTTTTTTAGCCTTTTTGTAATGCAATTATTGAGTAGATGTCTTTTTGTAAAAGGGCTTTGGGACCATACATCATATTGCCATTTCAGTTATACACGCAGGCGACATACTCGGTACCAAACACGGCCTGTTACATCGCGTGATGGAGACGTCTCCGGTTCTGCAGTTACAGCATTTCGATCGTCTGCGGTTGGCATCCAATTTGCGTTAATTGGAAAAGAAGCTTTAGGGAACTGGCAACGCAAATAAAACCAGAGTTTTTGAAATTTACTGTACACAATTTTACTCAAGTGTGGAAAACGTTTCCAATGCATTTGTTATGTTTCTCGGCTTCACGCACAAAATGTTTTGTTGGTTTAATCCTTTCAGTGTTTGTATTTCTGACAAAGTAATTGTAACTGGACTGGTACGGAATGGGACAATCTCAATCGATAAATATATCGTAATCGCACATAAAAAAAAAACCACTTCATTCTGTAAGTTGTCGTCCTTAGCAAGGTTTTGACTTCTAACGGTAAATGTAATAGAGAAATATTGACAGATTATTTGCTGTTAGTGTTAAATTACTTTGCTGCTGATAATTAATCCATGTAATAAATATTAATAAGTATTTATGACTAAAATTGTATATAATTACTGTATTACTACGTTTTAAATTATACAATGACTCATCTTCGATTAATGATAGATAACTCAACTTCATATATGAAATTTGAAATTAGTAATTAGGATATAATTAAATGAAAAAGAAATTATAACATTCAAAAACATTGGTTTATTTTTACGATACAGTCGATAAAAAATTGTTGACTCCATCTATATTTGAGAACGATTGCCAATTTAAAATCTAATCATTGTTATCCTTTAATATTAAGTGATTTCAATATTAATTTGTAATACTAATTACCTTTATTTCGCGACTTAAATCCTAATAATAATTAGCTTACCCTGTAAATCAGTTTAAAGTAATTATAACTATATATCTCTTGTAAATCAATTTGTAATAATAATAATTAATTCATGCCTTATAAAACAGATATACAAGAAATACATGTAATACATGTAATATGCATATAAGATATTAATGTTCGAAGATCGATTAATTTCGCTTGTTCAAGTTAAGAAATTGGGAGCTTCGGAATGAAAATGACATAAAGGAATAAGTCAACAATTGAAAAATACCAAGTATTAGGAAATATTTGCTTAGTTATGAGGAAGGTGTAGAAAACAGAGAATCCTCTATTTAAATCGCTAAATGTAAAAAAGAGACATGTCCTATGCTTTAGTGTAGGACATTTTCCCTTTTTATATTCGGCGATTTATTTGGATTCACCTGTTCATGTTAAGATTAATTTTAATAAACAAACGCAGACTACACTTCTAAAATTTTTTTAAATAATTTTCACGCTATAAGTTAGGGCCGTATCCAGGATGGGGCTGAGCCCTACCTGAAGAATATTTTTTTTTTTTTTCAAAATAAATAATTTTTGAATTTTATTTTAAGCCTTTTGTTTTGTATAAAATTATGCTTAGCAATGAAAATTGTTAGTTGACGTTAAAAATATATTCAAAATAGATTTTTACGGTAACTTTGTGGACATCATTTTTTTCTCTTTTTTTCACAGATGTTTGAGTCTTCATTTATTCTATAATAAGGATAAGAGGATTTATACATTTTACTATACTTCTATAGATTTTTAATGCAAAAGTTACTTTATCTATCATTTACACATCTATTATTCTTTAGCAGATCTATTTATTGATGCAAAATATATTGATCTACTTAGATATTTAATATTATTAAATATATTAATAAAATACATCAAAACATTAACGAATATTAAGCCCGTCGTTGATTTGTAAGCTCTTTCTGTAACAAGAATTTAGCTATGCGCCTGTTATCAGTAGGTAGTCCAAAAAATATAAAAGTCGATAAGATTATTTTCTATAAAAAAAAAACAATTTTATACTATGACTACTAAATATAGCGAAAATCATTTATAACGAGACTTCGATTATAACGACTAACTGCATTTAACGACGGAATTTTTTCAATGCGTTTGGCTTTTTCGATTTTATTTATTACATCGGTTATAATTATGGCCATTTTGTTCCATGTGGAGGAAATCCATATTAGATATAACAACGCGACTTGACAGCTATTCATTGGAACCGCATGGGTTCGAGACAATGCTGGAATTACATTGTTCCCTTGTTCCGTGTATATTTATGTATTACTTGTACGATTACTATTTAGCCTATAACTAGTAACTGAGAAGTATTATCAACCTTATAATAAAATTTCATTTCCAAATATCGAAACGAAAATTACCGATGTTTTCAGAAGCAGTGCCAGATTTTCAGTTAGGCTAAATAGGTTTCTGCGACGGGGGCCCCACACAGGGACATCAAAGGGGCCTTGTGTTTTCTGAAGTTGAAGATTTATTTTAAGTCATTTATTTACAAGTATCGGAGAAATTTTCGTTACTGATGAAGCTTAACTATGAAGATAGATAATGGACCTAAATAAAAATCAAAAACTCACAAATTTATCGATTGAATATTACGAGGGGCGCATCCTTTAAGGGCCCATTCTATCCTTACAGCCAGGGCCAGATTATTACATAGACAAACAATGCAAATGCCTAGGGCCCGCTTTTTGTTTGAGGGCCCGGCCCGGTGAAGTCTCAACGCTACTTCAAAATCGTTGCCAATCCGACCTTATCACCAGGACAGTATTTTTGCCCCCACGCGAATTCCTTTGACATTTTTCGCGAATATTGGAATTTTTGTAGGTACGTCGTATGCAAATATGTTATCTGTACCCACTTGACTTTCAAAGCTTGAAATTGAAATATTAGAACCGATTTAGCGATTGATCAGTTATAGAGAGCATTTTCGTTGGTCCCAAGACCCGCTTTATAAGCAGGTCCTATTTTAATTACACAGGCTTAATTTATACTACAAAGGCCCTGGAAAACAATTGTCTACAACCCTACAAAGCTTTAATCCGGCCCTGCTTACAGCCCATAAAACCATTAAACCCGTACTGTTGTCAATAGTTATGACTGAATATAACAAATATTATTGATCACTTCGTTTCCTATATTAAATATTCTAGTATTTTCCGCAATTTTTTAATTTAAAAACATAACTATGTATTTAGTGGCCATAAATATAATTTAATATACATGTATACAATAATTAAATCCATTATGATTAAATACATTTTTGTTTAACTTTAAAACCAACAAGTTTAATACCTTTTACTATCAAAACAATCTATGACACACTACAGTGTATTATTATTGTGCTACGATTTAAAAAAAATATCGTTTATAACGGCAATTGGTTATACGAATTTGTACAGTACTTTGGTGGTTGCTATTACCGATTTGCATTGTAATTCTTACGAAGTTAAATTCAGAAGTTAGTACTATTATTTAGAATTATATCTTATTAAAGCTTAATATTATTATTATTTAGAATTACGTGTTGTTACGTCTTATAGTCCTATATCCTAACGTGCGTATGTATATGCAGGTACTTTGAAAAAGGAAATCGATTCATTGACTTTACTTAAAAAAAGTCTACATTTATGTCAAACCCACTTCAACAAGATTATGCTTTTAGCTATCGTTTTTCCAAGAAAAAAATCCTTGAAGCAATTGGTATTCAATGACCAAACGTTAGTATTGATTTGAGGGAATGTGGAACAGGTGTTTATGGATCTTAGCATCCTTTATTTCGCTTGTCTGTAATTTATTTAACCGTTTAGCACGCACTGAGTCATTGACCAATGAACATGTTGATCTTTGTGTTTCAGGAAACATGCAAATCGTTTGACTTTTTATGATTGACCTAATTTCTTTAATCTCATGCTTTATTTCAGAAGTAAGACTTGTACAGGTACTCAGGGAAAGAGATAGGGGTGGAGGAAGAAGGAGCAAATGCCCAGGGGATTCGAGATCCTAAACGACTCTCCGCGAAACTTTAATAATATAACATACATAGTTGTTATCCTCGTCCCGATCTCCTATACTGCCTAGGGGCGCATAAATCCCGTCCCAGGCACAGCAAGTACAATAAAGGAGCTGTGCGATCAATTTCATGTGCTGTACTCGAGACAATTTCTTGTTATGAGTCAACAATGAATCAACAATGTTGTCAGTGATGGATCAATAATATTGTCAATGATGGATCGACAATGTTGTCAGCGATGAATCAACAGTGCTGTTAACAATGTTGTCAACTATTAATCAACAGTGTTGTCAATGATGGATCAACAATGTTGTCAACGATGAATCTATAGTGCTGTTAAAAATGTTGTCAACTATTAATCAACAATGTTTTTAATGATGTATCAACAGTGTTATAACAATATTATAAACGATTAATAAGCAATGTTGTCAACTATTAATAAACCATGTTGTCAACAATGAATCAATAACGGTGTCAACGATGAGTCAACGTTGTTGCAAAGGATGAATCAACAATGTTGTCAACGATGATTTAACAATGGTGTCAAAGATGAATCAAGTATGTTGTCAACGGTGAATTGACAATGTTGTCAGCGATGAATAAAAACATGTCAACGATGAATCAAAAATGTTGTCAACAATGAATCAAAAATGTTGTCAACAATGAATCAAAAATGTCAACGATGAATCAAAATTGTTGTCAATGATGAATCGAAATTGTTGTCAACGATAAATCAACGATGTTGTCAATAATGTTGTGAACACTGTTATCAGCAATGTTGTCAGTAATATATAAACGATGTTGCAAATAATGAGTCGACAAATTTTTTGTGCTTGACAGTAACATTCGGCTTTGCGTTATGCATTGACAATCTAATTAATTAATTTTCGAATTTATTTGATTTTTCAATATGCAAATGAAAGGTATTCGTTATTTGGAGTCGTGAGATGGTACAGAGCTATTGCGTTTAGAGCCATGGACAGGATATACGGGTCTCTAGGCTGTTTAAATGGGTCACACCCCCTAACCAAATATATTTAATGGCAAATTACGTTTGTTATATCATTAAAATTTTACGCTGGGCCCTTTAGGACACTGAGCCCATTGGCATTTGCCTCTTTTGCTTCATCCTCTCCTCGGTTCTGATTGCGTTCGTTTAATACGAATAAAATCCGTGTTTGAATCCAATTGGCACCAGGCGCGTCCATTTTTTTTCTATCAACCCGTGTTTCGGGGTTTTATTCCCATAAAGACTGATGTTGGGATCTGTCGGGAAACTGAAGTAGTATAATCTTAGCTGTCCCTTTTCCATAAGATACAAAGAAATAAATTTTTCTATTGGGTGATTTAAAACCTGATTGCAATCTTTAATTTTCATTCAAAAAAAACCGTCGTGTGTTATATTCTTTCTTTCTTTCTTTTATTCATTCATTCATAACTTCTCTTGAGGGAATAGAACGTCTAATAGGTAGTATTTTGATCGCCATTAACGAAGAAAGTCGCTTTTCCCCACCAAATTAAGCAAAGTATTCTCACGTTACTGCCTCATTTGGTGCCCCTTAATCGTTTAAGATGAGGTAACAAAGCAATAGCCAGCCTGGGGCCAGGATGGCTTATCCCCGTGGAAAATATTTTTGGATATATTTTTACTCAAAACAAATTATTGTATAATTTTATTTTAAATTTTTTATGTTGTATGAAATCATACATGACAATGAAAAATGTTTTTGACGTTTAAAAATATATTCAAAATAGATTTATACGGTAGATCTTACGTGCATCATGTATTTTAAGAGCCAGGGGGCATATTGAGTCTTTATCTACTCTATAATAAGGATAAGGGAAATTATAAATTTTATTATACTTCCATAAATTAACAATGCAAAATTTACATTAAGAAATTTATTCGCTAATAATAAATATGTTAGTCTGTTTAGATATTCAGTACGGTGGAGTCCCGGTAACTCGACACGTCATGGAGCCAGCGATTTATGTCGAGTTGTCGAGGTAGAGGGATGTTTAAAAAAACAACTTTAAAAAAGATTAAATTCCTGAAGAATAAAAACGTAATTTGCTAATTATTTCTTACTCTAATAGAAATAAATTTATAAATTGTGTTGTTTATATTAAATTACAAATAGTGAATCAGGACTTACGGCAATGCATTAATATGTTTGAACATGATAAGCTTATTAACTCATAAAAGATCGTTTTAAATATTTTAAAATGGTCAGGAAGGTTTTTCATCGTAAATGACTTTAATACGTAATGCACAAATACATTTAAATACTTTAAAAATAGTCATAAAGGTTAGTGAGTTTTTAACAGAAAAAAAAAAAGTATAACGTTTTAAATAATGTTTTGGTGTGGAGAGAGGCTGTAAGCATGTGTTACATTAGGAGGCAAAAATCACAGTTCCGATTGCAGAAAGATTTTTTACATAAGGATGGGATGCGTCATTAATTATTGTGAATCATTAAAATTTTTCTGTTTTCTCAATGAAAAATTTGCTCTTAATTTTCGCAGTCAACGTTCGAAAATTAGAATGGATGAATGTAAATTAATGTCGACGTATGCGGGTTTTCGTTTTGAGATGTCGACTTGGTGAGGTTCTTCTCCATACACAATACACTAAACCAGCGGTTCTCAACCCATCCATCGTGGAGCATTTGGTTCTCCGCGAAACCTTTCCAAGTGCTCCGCTTTCACGATTGCTCAAAAATTACAAAAACTAGCTACATTTCCTGCTAAAAACAGTTGATAAAAAGCCAGATTTATAAAACACTCTCGCTGGTAGCTGAATTGAACAATTTCCAGATAAAGGAAGATATTTGCACGGCAGGATGCAACACTGTTTTCTACATCTGGTTGTAACATTAACTCATTTTCACCGAATTTTGAGTTGTAACACTTTCGTCTCGAGGGTGCGATATGAATGCAGCATCATCTATGGATGCTTTTTTTTTTTTAACAAGTAACTTTTTATCCTAAATTCTAATATAGCAGCAGCTTTTTACTTGAGGATCATTTAAGGGAAATGGTACAAAGGTGATGAATAAACAAAATTGAATTTTTTAAAATAAATTACGGGGGGTGCTACAGTTCTGTAGCCGCCACTGATCGAGACAATCACCTTGAGCAGTGGTTCGCGAATGTTTTTGCTATTGGCGTACACAAGGGAGGATAGGATTGCGTACACCTATGGTTTTTGCCAATGCATGTGTTCCCCTCACTATATCTGAGGATGTCATTCACTTTTTCTAAGATTTCATTTTATGAATTCGCATTATTTCAGTTTAAGTCTACAAATTGGAATTCGCACCGTCCCTAAACTGAGAATTTTCCCCTTGGTTAAGAACCTCTGGCCTACTTTCAGTAGCGTAGCAATTAAAAATTC
>QLNU02014802.1:54938796-54953300 GCA_006491805.2 Dysdera silvatica
GGTATCACTACGCCAATAAACGTTGATTGATTGACATTGTTGTTTGATTTAATCTGCGTAGTGTTCGATTTATATAAAATAAATACATATGCTGCAACGTGCATTTCGATCAATTTAATACCAGTCTCTTTGCAATTTGGTTTAAATAGTAGTCTATGTACTACACCATTCTGCGAAATAACTGGCAACAATATATATACGTTCGTAAAGAGATTATATATTGTCCTTCGTAGCTCAGTGGGTAGAGCCTCCGCCCGGCAAGTGGAAGGTCGTGGGTTCAGGTCCCACCGAAGGCAGAAATATTTATTTTCTTTCGAACGTTTCACCATCTAATCACGCCATACCATCGGCGTTGGTATCACTACGCCAATAAACGTTGATTGTTTGACATTGTTTAATTTAATCTGCGTAGTGTTCGATTTATATAAAATGATTAAGATTCTTACCATTTAAAATCCCATTCAACAACCCATGGCCATTCCAATTCTTTCTCACTTTTTATATTATAATTAAAGTCACTCTATTTTATCACGATCACCATACTTTTTAATTATTATTATTATTATCACTATGTTAATTTTTTCACAATTTAATTTTACCATCCACAGTCCATAAATACCTTCTTTTTAATTTTCTATGCTTCATTAAACAATTCCTTGCTTCAAAGGGCACATTTGCCTCTCCCTTACGCCGATGCAGACCCTTGCTTATCAACGTCCAGTTTTAACAATTATCGATGGGGAGGGGGGCGGGCAAGCACATTTTATGTACGTTCGTACATTACAGTATGTGTAAAATCGCAATTTATTTCGGATTATTGATGGTCCAATATAACTCTACGCCTATGCCCTGACTGTACTTACAAAACACATTTACCATATCCTTTTTGTCAACAAACATACATCTTGCAAGTCCACGAGCATGAGCTGAAATGTGACAGGAGAAGCTATTTTCTCCTCGTTTTCTAGCCAAGTAACTATTATTGGATGGCAACACTGATAGGAAAATTTTTTGCGAAGACCAAGCACATGGGCAAATTTGTTTGTTTTTGCAGTTACTTTCTCCCGCAACAGCTAGTAAAGTTAGGAGCACGTTCGATTGAAGTATTTGAAAATCTTCGCGCGTGTCAGTTACTGTATTTGAATTAACGTAATTCCTATAGTATTTAAAAGTATGGAATCACAGAATGATAAGATACTTTTGCCCCTATTAAAGACCCACGGGCCAGTAGCCCTTTTTAACTATGTACGTTTTCATATAAAGAAGCAACCTGATCGCAAAATCGTTGACCGACTTTTGACACAATGGAGGGAAACTGAGTCTTCAAAGTAAGTTATGTGTAACGGTAAAAGTGGATACTGCAGAACAATCTCACCCGGCCAAGCGCCTACTAACGTCGCCAAAATTCCACCTGTACTGGATATATAACTGACCGTAGAAATTTTTGGGTGTCGTAGAAATGCGCATGCGCGTCACTGGCCTCGTAGTAATGTTTTTTTTTTGAGGGGAGAGGAGTTTCTTTTTAAAAAATGAGTTCCTGTTAAGAAACTTGGAGCGAAAGTTGGTGACACTACAGATGAATCCCCTGTTTTGTCACCAACTCGTCTCCAAAACTGATGCTATACTCTTAAAACAGAGGGAAAGTTTTATAAAGCATTTTCAATGTGTGTGTGGTAGTTGTAGTATCGTAGCGTCCGTTCGTGCCGGTGGTGGTTTGCGATAGGATGAGCGACCATTTAAATGTTTTTCTTTTTTTTTTTGTAACAGATTGGAATTGATGGTATGTTTGGGATGGAGAGCGGATATAGGAGGAAGACGTTTGAGGTATGGAGGGAAAAAGCGGGGAGATGAGTGGAATGTGGAGTATCGCAATGTCGGCGATGAAAAGCTGTTGGACTAGTACTTCGCAAATCCGCGTTGACTAGCTATACTCATACTTCGCAGAAGATATGGGGGGGTCATGGAGCACCTCAATGTTGGTGCTGAAAAGCTGTTTGACTCATACTACGCAGAGTATATGTGGAGGCGGCGTCACAAAGACGAAGTGGAGGAAATGACTCCAAAGGCCATAAAAGCTCAGAAGCTTAAAGACAGAAGTTTTTTTTTTTTGTTAAAAAAATCTGAAAAGAGTATAATAGGTAGTAAACAGTATAACAGGTAATTACTCCTTAAAAAAACATGGCGGCCAGGAAGCAAATGCATGATGATGTAATCCAGGAAGGAAGTTGCGGTGGCATGGTTGCCACACCTTTTCGGCAAATCGCACAGGGGACACACATGTAGTATAGCCTGCCAGTTTACAATAAACCTTGTTCGCCAAGCTCCCTGCATCGCCAAAACTCGTGCTATACTCTTAAAATTGACTCCAAGAGCTGTAAGCACCCGTCCTGTGTGTGAATCCCAGTATATGTAAAACCTGGCTTTGGTAATAGTACAGAACACATACCCTAGTGCTTTTTCCTCTTGAAAAGAGTCAAAAGTAGTTGGAAATGGGCTTATGATGTCATGGACTATGCAACGTCACACATAACGGGCATCTGGACCTGTAAAAACATTTTCACATGTTTCGTCGTTGTTTTGGTTATGTTCATTTCAGGAAATTGTATGTGTGAACGGTTGACGGAATTTTGGTTGAGGTAGTGGGCTAGGCCTCGTTTGAATGACGCTTTCCAGTGCTGATCCCAGAAAGCATGATAGGTGAGGAGGGAGGTGGAAAGGATGGAGGAGGTGTGGAAGTGGAGGAGAAAAGGGACCTGGAAGCCAGGAAGGGGGTGAAGGTAGGGTTGTAGTGGCAGTGGAGGAGGCCATCAGGAAGGAGATGAAAATAGGGTTGTAATGGAGATGTAGGTAGGGATGTAATGGGGGTGGAGAGAGGGAGGGGAAAGAAGGCGAGGTAAGGGGGATGGGGCATGGGGGTGAAGGAGGTGGGAAAGAATGAAGTAGGGAAAACCATAGTCTTGAAGAGGAACTGTTCAAGGCCTACTTTGTGGACTTCGTATGGCGATGCGGGCATCCAAATAAACCAGAAAATTTGTTTCACGGCATTTATAAATGTAAAAAAACCTCACACATTCGACGAAGAAACGCAATAAAGCTAAGTACCTCTTTTTTTTTTCTGAACTATGCTGAATCGAGACATCCATGTTGTTAACATGACGTAAACAACATGGTGGCAAGTGAGTCACTGTTGCCATGCATGTTGGAAACACTTTCCGCTAAAAAGCACTAGGGTACATGTTCTGTACTATGGCCCCTGGCTTGCATCTTAGAAGGTTGCCATAGCAAGTTCTTAGCCAGCGCCATGTTTCTTTTGGAGGCAAGGGTTTTTTTTTGAGAATCAATATTTTTCCTGAATCAGTGAAGGCCTATTGGGTGGGGGTGTCCACCACAAAAAGAACATCAGTAAAGCATGGAATAGTACTTTCTTTCAATTTCAGAGCTTGCAATGGTAAAAAAAAAACTCGCTTCTGTACCTTCAATGGTCATTAATGTTGATGAAAGGAAAGCAAAACATATTTATGCAAAAAAAAAACGAAAACGCTAACAGTCATATTCCGACTTTAGAAAATTCGATGCCATAACATTGGTAAGTTTTTTGTTTTTTTTTAAATTTAGAAAAATTCGCAACTTGCGAAATGTAAATACATAACATCATCTGAGAATGGTTACCAGAGAAGGAAGTTAGCTGCAGAAGTGAGTGCCTTTGGCAATGGGGTTTCATGTAAACTTGCACCAGATTTGGGCCACCCTTTACAATTATCCCCGTCGCCCAAGGCACTAACTTTCATGGCTAACTTCCTTCTCTGGTAACCATTCTCGGATGATGTCATCATGGATTGATGTTTTACGAGTTGCGAATTTTTCTAAACGTTTTGAAAAAAACTCACACATGTTGTGGCATGAAGTTGCTAAAGTATGACCATTAGGGTTTTCTTGCGTAAATACGTCCTGCTTTTCTTTCATCCATGTTAATGACTGTTGCATGTACAGAAGCGAGCATTTTTTTAAACTATTACAAGCTTTCAAATTGCATCTCCGTGGTTTACTGATGTTTTTTTTGGTAGTTGGAGGGTGTAAGGGACACCCCTCCACTAGGTTTTCACTAATTCAGGAAAATTACTGATTTGCAAAAAATCCCTTTGCGTTCGAAAGAAACAGGATGGTTGCCCAGAGCTTGTTTTGGCGATGTTCCAAGGTACAAGCCAGGTTTTTCGTACACTGAGGTTCACATGCAGCTGCAGTGCTTACAGCTCTCGGATTCAAATTTAAGAGTACAGCATGAGTTTTGGCAAGTGGGATAATTGTAAAGATTTATCAAAATTCGTTTTCTGCATTAGTAAAGGGAAGTGAATGAAAACTTAAAGTTATGTCCAAGTAATTGAATTATTGATTATTATTAATGATGTCATCATTGCTGTAGGCCACGCCTTCATAAAGCAGGTTGTCCTCGTAGCATCCCTTCGGGCCATTTTTGCATAGATAATGTGCACAGTGTTTGTAGCATTCGTTCACCCATTTTGTTATTGTCTGTATTTCCTGGTGGTAGTGTTTTATAAATCACAATAAAAACTTGTGAATGTATCAGTATCATGTCTAAGCCATCGAAAGGGTATAGGGCATCGTTACACTCCATCGGTGTGGGAAGGGGGCTCGCTAGCATCCGCCAGCTCTGTGGTTGTTTTTAATTGAAAACAGTTAAAAAGAACTCAATTTGTCCTAAAAAGTTCTTAAATAGCTTCAATATTTAGAAGTCGAGTTTCAAAACTAAAAAGGGTACTACACTCAATTTAAAGTTTTAATCCTCACAAAAGAAATTCACTACATACAATGTATCACGCTTTCTGTGAAACACATCTGATCACCACCAAGACTAAGGTCTGCCAGGCTTGATAAGGAGTGTGGGTTGCTGCACGCTACTTGTTGGGCATGTGTTGCAACAGGTTATGTATCATGAGAACAGTAGGTACTCGGTTTTTCAAATCAGACCATGCAGACATTTGTCCAAACGAAATCTAGAATACAAGTGCACATTATTCTTGAGTATTAATTAAAATTATTTTTGAAGCTTTTTAAATTGTATTGTAATTATGATTTTTTTCGAAATAGAAATACAATTTTAAGCCATTTTCTTTTTTAGCGTGCCGAGGTAAATAGGTATACATATTCCCATTAGCGTCCACTGGATAATATTTGTTGATTTTATCTTTGGCATAGTTGGAGTTATTTGGTAGCGAATCTTCCATGTGTCTCCTTATTTTTAGTTTCCTAACACATCTGTCGTGAGCAAAAATTTCGATATTGTTTATTATCCATGAAGTCTAAATTAAAAAAAAATGTTAAAATAAATACTAAACAAAAAAATTAAGCGTATTTCCATTGTTTAAAAAATTAACTCTAAGAAATTTTTACGGTAATAGCTTAATTTTTTTTCAAGTTCAAACATATTTCATCATTAACCCTCTGACTGCTTATCCCGTGATTTCCACGGGCAACATGAAAGTAACAAAATTTTCTTTTCGAGCGATTTTCGCGGGTATGAAATTTTTCCATGTTTCATCTCTCATCATCTTTGGTTACAAAAATGTGCTACATATTTTAACTCTCAATTACATGTAGATTTAAAATATTGAATAAAAAGAAATATGCAGTTTTTGAAGAGATTGTTATAAAAAGAAAAAAAAAATTGAGCAGTCAGAGGGTTAAAACCTTATGTAAGGTTGATTATTAAAGAGCATTCCATACTAACCTATTATGATCCCATTTTTAACACGTTAAACACCACGCCGGTTTTACATGCCGTTTCGTTCAGGCCACTTCGGGACTGGCGTGGCATAAACGGAAAACCTAGCACCGGTCTGTTGGGACCGGCGTGGCATTTAACTTGGTAAACTTATGCTGTCAGTTTAAAACGGGGGTTGAAATTAACTTTTTAAATCAGATGTACAAGTGCATCCAAGTCTTGTGAATTAGGTGCGCTAAATACTAGTTAGGTTCACAAGTAACTAACAGAATAGCAAGTAAAGCTCAACATTAAAAACGGGTAAAATGCAAGTGTAGCAACTATATTTAAGCATGTAAACTACAACAAAATGCAACTTTTCAAAATAATTGAACATTCGTATGTAAAAAAAAAGAAAAATTCAAAGCAAATGCAGATACATTGAGAAAATTATATAAAATTAGTCCATAGGTCACTGTTCTTGAAAAAAAAAAGTAAGTAGCCATAGTTTGGAATAGTTAGGTGCACTGCATGCACCCAAATTAAAAATTTGTTTTTTGGTTTTACGGCTCAAAGACTACAGTGGTCATGCTGCGCCGGGACCTACAGTTTTCCGAGGAATCCGAACCTCTTAAGGCCTGGGGAACCAAACCCCGGACTACAGTGAGCAGTGCGATCTTTTATGAGATCTCTGAGTAAGCGTTCTTTTTGCACTGCTGGGAGTCGAACCCGGATTAGCCGCGCAATAGGAGAACGCGTTACCACACTGCGCCACCGCAGGGCCCATTAAAGTTAAAAATTTACGTGCATGAATAAAATTTCAGGTGCACAATGTACTCGTGCCCCTGCTAATTTCAAACACTGGCTTATAAACATATAAAGGTAGTTTTAACAATTTTTGAAGCGGTGCATTTTTAAAGATCCACAATCAAAATTTTGATAGTAAATTTGAATAATTTTTTTTTTTACTTTAACCCATATTATGTTGTATATCAAATAAAAGCAAGCGCCAACACATGAGATGGTCACAGGGTCATGACCCCCAAAAATATATTTTTTCACTGTAAAAAATTCCAACTTTCATGAAAAATGAAGGGTGTTATTCCAAGACCATGGCAAATTCTGTCCTTGATGCCTCCCCCATGAAAGCCTCTACCTACCCCCGAATAAAAGAGCATTTAAAGCACTGCAAAAAATTCCTCTTCCATCTCTCTTTTCTAATTAGGAGAGCTGCAAGCACAATTTAAAAAGATGTCGATCATTCAATTTTGTCATATTTTTTAAATTAGTTGATGTATAAAGATGAGATTTGGTATTTTTCTTAGTCCATATAGAAAATACATATGTGCCAAATTTTATTGAAAGCGTAGATGGTGGGGTGAAAAGTGTATTAAAATTGTGTTGATATGGAACGACTCTTGGGAGGTGGGGGTTGACAAATGTGAGTTCGAAGAAACCGCTGGTGAATGTATACCAGTGTATTTTCTTTTACAATAAAATTTACTGTATTCTCTCTCTTTTCTTTAGCAGTCGTTTTGATAGTACTGCAAATTTAAGGTGCCTTTTTGCTTTGTTTGTGGGCCAGTATCTACCATATGTGATAAGTGATATGACTAAACCATTTAGCTACTGGAATGAGGATCAGAAACTCGGTTTGTTTTTTATTATTATCGAATTATTTATTATTAATAATTGTTTATTATCAAATTATTAAGTATTTGTTTTTTATCCTTAATTTTTGTTCTCTTGCAACTTTTATGAATAATGATAATTGCAAGGTTTTATCTAACAATCAAATAAAACTATTCATACGGATACAGTTATTTACATAGGATAATAATGATTTATAATTTATTAGTTAAATTAATCTGTGTAGGCAGCAAAGGGTAAGGATTTCGGTGTCTTACAAAGCTTCTGCTGCCCAGAATTGGATATAATTAATGGAAACAAAATAAATAAGTAAATAAAAGCTGGTTGATCAGTGTAGGTATGAAAGGTATAAATAAGTTAAGAAAAAAGTGGTGATATCATAATTCTCTTTCTCTCGTAAATGTCCATGGGTAAGTTTTTTATATTGGGCAAGGAAATAAACAGATTTAAGCGAGGAAGAAGATTCCAGCAATGAATGCTAGTCGTACTATTCAATCAGAATTTTTACAAATATATCTCTTCCCACCAAAAAGTCTATACTTAAAATGTAACTCAAATACATTTTCTAGCTACATATACTAAGCATGTATATTGAAAATTAGTAACTAATTTTAGAGTCATTCGTTATATAATTAAAAAATTATGCATCATCCTTATGGCACAATGCATTTATACTATCCAACATTTCTTTGATATATAGTAGATGTACAGGGTGGTCCTAAGTTCATAAACATTTCTAAAATTCATAAAAATTGAAGGAATTCATGTATCAGAATGCGGTTTGCAAAAAAATTATTCTCATGAAGGGTGGGTTTTTTTTGTTTTCTGCTAGAGAAAGTAAAATAGTTCACAATTTTTTTCCATGGAGTGGGGAGGCACTTCTCACACATTTAAATCTCAGAATTCTGTGGAAAAACTATGTTTATTTGCATTCCGGCAAATGTTTGGAAATATATTACAGCACTAATTGTTCTGTGTGTTTGCCAACATAAAAAATTACACTCTATAAGCGAGTAAAAAGACTGTTGACTGAAGCATGTAGCATATCTGGATGTAGGCAGGAGATTTCATGGCGAATAGCATTCTTTAGCTCTGCAAAAACGATGGGCTGCTACGATACACTAGGGATTTTACGTAACCCCATAGCTAAAATTGAACTGGTGTTAAATCCAGTGAGCGAGGGGGTATTTATGTTTACAGTAAGGGCTGATTAGTCCTCCCTCACCAAATGTGCACATCAGGAATTGCTTCTCGGAAGATGTGATATGAGGAGGTGCCCAGTCTTGCATGAATGTAACTGTGTTTAGGAGATTATGTTCCAATAAGCACAGTATCACTTTATCCTGTAGCATTTGTAAATAATGTTTCCCGTTAACTGAGCATGTCTTCCAACCTGCTTTTGCACAGGGCTCTTCAAAGAAAAAAAAGGACCTCAATAATGGACACAGTGAAACCACACCACACCGTAACACTTGGTGAATGTATCAGATTCTCAGTGTAAACAGAGTCAGATTATGGCAAGGGCTCGCAAGGCCTGTTTACGGGCCCTGAAAAAATTTTATTTGACAATTTTGTTTAATGTGATAAAATAGAAAATTAATAAAAAGATTATTTTTCTTTCTTTGAGTTTACAACTCTCCATCAGATGGTCTACACCTTATTTTCTTGGTGTAATGGGAATGCATAGAATATATGTGGTTACTTGGTTATACAATTTCTTCATTCTGGCCTTACTGGGATTTTCTACGTTGGTATTAAATTTCTTACAATTATAATTAACTGATCCTATGCCAAGAGACAAAGAACAGGTCTTGTTGTATGCATGGGTATGATAATATTACTTCATGTGCCATGGTTTATGAGACCAGTTTTCCCAAATCTGCTGCATAGAACTGGGAGAACGTTTCAAATTGAGTGCTATCAAGTTATAAGAAACCTGACATTCTTCTATTAAGGTTTTTATCATCCGGTCGTTTGAGGTTATTTCTCTTCCTAAGTTATTGAAGCATGTTTAAGTTCATCGCATTTTGGGCATTTTGCAAAGTACCTGTTGGTAATGTGATGGCTATGATTTCTATACCCTTAAGTATGGTATGGTATGGACTTGGCATGGTTTCAGACATTGTTGTATTTTATGATTATATGTCAGCTTGAAGTTTTAATGTGATGTTTTGAGTACCATCAGGTTTCTTATACACCTGGAAAATTTGAAATTGTCATTAAAAATCTGGGAGGGTGAGAGAACCTTATGTCTGTTTTGAATAGCCAGATTTTCCACTAATGTGAAGCTATTTTTTTCACACCTGAAGTTCAGTTGAAAGTTGCTTTTGATTGGTTTGAGAATTTTTTTTTCTTCTTCAAAGTGAGTGGGAACGTTGTACCGTGTATTATAGTGTGCGTTAAACATTGGTCAAATATATGTATACGTCATTTCCCTTAGTTTTCACTAAGTTGATCTTTTTTTTTTAATTGAATTTAAACATATTCCCAACAACACTTTCGAGCATTCATCCAGGTGCATTAGATGCAGCATAGCTTCTAGTTTTTGTCCAAAAATAAAATTGAAGCTATCTGTGTAGGCCCCTTTGCAGAACTCGTAGAAAACGTGTTGCTTCTCTAGATTCCCATTGTAATTTAAAGCCCCGAAAACATCACTTCCTCGCATTTTCAAAACCTTTCCATATTCATAATTAGCATCAAAATATTCTTAATTAGTGCTTATGATTTTTATCACTCGTGGTGGGGGGGGATTTCTGTGAAAGTGGCTATCATCATTTATATACAAGTGGCTGTGATCCATATGAATAGTTAAGTATTCTCATGAAACCCTTGTGCTTCATTTAAAACTAATACACTATTAGAAATGATTATTGCTATGTTTCCGGAAATGAATGCATATATTTAGATGTTGTGTATATAATTGTTAAACGAAGTTTTGCTGTTGCTTTCTAAAACTCCAAAAAAGAAATGTTGACATTTCTACAATGTTGTATTCTCTTTTCAGATTGTTATGCGATTACTCCATCCCTGCAGACTTTTTTAAAGACGCCTGCCGTTACAAGGAGATCGATATTTTATGACGTATGGATGCATTACATAAACTATGTTTTTAATTTCATAATTTTATTTCATATTTCTCATTCTAGTCACTGAAAATTTAAGTCTGTATATATTAATCAGATGTACTTTTACCATTGCTTTAACTGTCATTTTAATTTTGACATATCTATCCAAAATCTCCTTAACAAATACTCATAAATAAAGGACATCTCTATTTAATTGGCACTTTTCCAATTCCCAGTCTCAGCACCAGAGTTTAAACCGCATAAAGGTTTGGTTTTTTTTTGTTTTTTTTTGCATTTTACGAAATAATGTAATCCCATTTTCACTAAAAAGCAAAAGCCCTGAAAATTAAAAATTTCTACAATTTTATGTCGGCGGCCGCCATACGACGATCTTGAAGACCTTTTGTTGCGTCATGAACGGATGAATCGAAATGTTTAATTTTGAAAATTTCTACAAATTGTGGTGTGTAGCAAAGCCAATCAGAATTGTACAATTATGTAGCCGATTATACAAAATAAAAAATGTTATTTGTAGTTCTAAATTTTAATTACGTTAATTTGTTTAGCATTCTCCTATAGTTCAAAGTTTTCAAAATTATCGCAAGTATTTACAGTAGAAAAAGAGAACTAAAAGAAATTTAAAAATACAATATAATAATTAACAGTTTTTATTTCAGAGCTCTGTTACAAGTCATAACTGAAATATACAATTTTATACAAACCTCTCGAAACACCAAAATCGGCCCATGGTGTGAAACAAAGATGGACGCCATTTTTAAACAAGTGAATAGAAAATAAAAATAATTTTAGTTTTGCGCTACCAGTAGTCATCACCTGCAAGAATTAAAAATTTTTAAAAATGGTTAAGCAACCAATGAATCTTTTTTCTGCACCCCTTGAGATGAAATGGCCCTATTGTAATGTAAAACTGAATGAATGTGTGGAAGTGGTATTGTGATATTCAGTTAGCTTTTAAGGTAGATATGGTTAATAGAGGTGGGGTGGGACAATGGTATTTCCATTTTCATGTCACCAAATAAGAGCTTTCGAGAGGAGAAACTATTCGTTGGTTGTTTAATCTTTATTGTATAGTAAACACATCACACACTAGTCCAACCTAAGTGCCTGGCAAAATTTCTTTTCTACAGCTCTTATGAGTCAAAATTTGAGTTCTAGCATCTGCCTTAAAGACAAAGTCATACTTAATTATGATGACTAAGTCTTTCATATTTTCCTTAATTATGAGCCCTATAGTGGTTCACTAGTAGCATGTTCACTTTGCATACTGTTTTTCTTGGTATGACTCTATTCAGTGCCCTTCCCGAATTACTAACTAACTGCTCTGTGTAGTTCGGAGGTTGGTTCCCTAGGCCTCAAGAGGTTCTGTTTCCTCCAAAAAATGTAGGCCCATTGCCCTATGGGGATGTGATAGTAGGGCCTTCATCTATAGCACCATTGACCTGTGTCAGACTCCCAATGGGTCTGGCTGTGATGCAATGGCAACATGTTTGTTTAAAATGCTGTTAATTTGGATTTAACTCTCAGCTGGAGGGGAGGGGGGAGGATAGAAATGAGGGCTTGCTAAGTAACTACTGACCATGGTCTGGGGTTTGGTTCTCTGGCTCCTTGGAGGCTTGGATTCCTCAGAAAACTGTGTTCTCACCCAGCATGACCTCTGTTGTCTTTGTACCTTACAATCACAAATGAACGTAATTGCACGTTCGTTGTGTACAACGTAGCTGCAACATTGCATAGTGCAATTATGACATGGCTATCAAAAGCAGTAAATGATGCTAAGTTTGTGGAAAGCTTCACTTGGCTTTCTTTCAGAAGAATTCATTGTTGTCAGTGCATGCAATCTAAACCTCGTTGAATTGATTCACTCTCCATGTTGTGTGCTTATTTTTCTAAGTAGTTACTTGTTGTTGCGAACATAATGGGAATTAATAGATTGGAATTGATTTTTTTGTGGCTTTGAAAACTGGTCTTATTACGATTGTGTAATGTGAATAATTCAGTTCAACATTCATTATAAGAACTTTTTCTCTTTCAATATTTTAGTCTCTTAATCTTGGTGATGTTTTGGTGGGAAAAGTTGTAAGTACTGCACTGGACGAATACAAAATTCATGTTCTGTTTTTCACTGATGGAAGAAATTACCACTTTGATGATTTAAATATCTATGTAAGTGTTTAGCTTTTTCTGAACTTTTTGCTTTTAGTGTTAAAAATACGCTATGCTGTTCTCAGAAATTCCCAAGAAAAAAACCCCCACTTTGTAACAGTGAATATATATATATATAAATTTTTGCGGTGTGACTTGAGGTACAACCCAAATGATCAGAGTTACAGACCCCTCCAAGTAATAAGACGAAATTACTATTTTGTGCACACCATAAACAGTTGTGGCTGTGTTTGGCGCAAAATCATCTAAAAGAATTTTTGGATGGCTGTCAATGGAATATTGTTTTATGTTGCTACTATGCACATCCAGATTTTTTGGTTATGATACGGGTAAGGTCAGAATGAGATCAGCAGTGATGTGATTATAATTCACATTTTTATGGAAAATCGGGTCTGTCAACATGCAAAGCAAGAAGTGGTATATATTGAACAGTTTACGGTGAAGTGGCCTCCAGCATCTCGACTCCACTATTTCACCTCCGGACATCGTGCCCCCTGTAAATAATAAGTAGGCTACAAAAGTGTAAATAATCCTTAATTTTTTAAAGTAGAACTCCGGTTATCCAAACTTCGTTTAACTGAAATGATCTATAAAGTTTTTTGATTTTTTAGAAAGTGGACACCCATTTTGTGTTTTGTAAATATAATGTCGTTTATGAACCTCAGCCATTTGAGCTTTGCCCACAACGAAATGGCCTTCAGGTACAATTTTTTAAATTATTTTTATGTGAACATTTAATAAAAAAAATAGTAGAAGGTAAGTTAGTTTAAGCAAATTTTTAGATGACAAGGATTCGTATAAATTGCCACTGTATGAGCGTTTTTTACCAAAAGACACTAAATAAGTGTCCGTTTAAAAAAATAATTAAAAACCAAATTGTATAGAAGGTCATTTTGATTAAGCCAAGTTTGGATGACTTGTGTTCTGCTTTTAAAGAATTAGGTGTATTATTTACATTTTTTACAGCTTACTCGTTACCTACAGAGGGTGAGATGTCTGCAGGGTGAAATGCTGGGGTCCACTTTTCTGGAGCACAGAAAAAATCTTGGGAACGTCAAGAACAAAGGCTTGGCAAGGGACAGTTTCATAGACCGAAGTGTAGCATTCCAGCTTCCAAATTGTACTTGGTGTCCTGCTGGTTACTTTTGGTATCCACAATGCAAATAAGGTGAAAGTATGAATAAAACATGATAGTGTCGCGCACCATCATCATCCCCCTCTCTCTCTGTAAAGTATTTGCACATCAAAATGGCTCCTTCCATGTTACTTCTTAATCACAGTATCTGTGACTAATGATTCTGCTGTCATGAAGCATTAGAAGGAAACCCAAATTATCGGAAAACATGGATTCTCTCACACTTGGCCCTCTGGTGTCTTCTGTCTTGAATCTATGGTAATTTCTGATGTCTATGGTGTAGATTCAAGAGAAGTTGCTCTAATTAAACTAATTGCTCGCTGTTGTCTGTAGTTGGTCCCTTAGGCCTTAAGAGATCCAGATTCTTTGGCTATGTTAAACCATTGCCCTACGATGGCATAGTGGTAATGCATTCATCTGTGGCACCATCATAGAGCAATGGTGCAACAGATGAACTATTTACCACTACGCCATTGTAAAGCAATGGATTAACAGTCAGCCAAAGAATTCATTGCTCTGTGATGGCTTAGTGGTAATGCATTCATCTGTGGCACCATCATAGAGCAATGGTGCCACAGATGAATGAATTACCACTACGCCAACCTAGAGCAATGGATTAACAGTCAACGAAAGAATCCATTACTCTACGATGACTTAGTGGTAATGCATTTGTGGTACCATTAACCCAGGTTCGATACCCAATATTATTGTAAAATTGTATGCTGTCCCACACCATAGTCCAGGGTTTGAT
>QLNU02014802.1:54953400-54987512 GCA_006491805.2 Dysdera silvatica
AAGGCCTGAGTCAGGGAAATTTGAAATTCATTGTTATAATAAATAGCTTATTAAAATAATTTTCCTGAACTGTGCTTTTCATACCACATTAGTTTAAAGAAATTCATTTCATTTGATACCGTTTTTGTATTTGTAAATTCACTGTAATTGAGTTATAAATGGCTTTGGGGTTTGTGTTGGTGGATTTTATGGTCTTGAACCTTGCTTTTATTGTACGAATTTTAATACCTTAGGTGTTGTTTACTGTAATTAGTGACTGGAAATTGGTTAAACTTTGGTCTGGAAAACGGAGAGAGAGAGAGAAAACCAGAGAAGTCAGTTAAGTTTGAAACAGAATTTGGGTAGACATCCCAGTGCTGCTTCGTTTTGTGGACAGATGATTATTATGTCCGGGTGTGGAGGGCCCCTGGACAATACCGCAGTCCCAACCTCAGTATCGAGCATCATACTAGCCACACTGCAGGCATCATGGTTTGGGCAGCCATAGCATATGATAGTTGATCTGCTCTATTTATTAATGGTACCTGTAGCATTGACGGGCCGACAGTATGTTGATGAAATTCTACTGCCCCATTTTCTCCCATTCATGGCTTGAATTCTGTGTGATATTCCAGCAGGATACTGCCTGACCACACACAGCTCAGGCCACCCAGGCCTGCCTACGTTATGTCCAGATACTTGCATGGCCTTCCTTCTCCCCCAACCTTTCCCCCCTATCGAACATGTATGGGCCGGCCCAGTTGAAATGCCAGCTGTCTCATTGTGCAATCTCCATGTTTTGGGTCTTAACTTACAACAGGTGTGGACCCTTCTGCTGCAGGACAACATCGGGTGTCTGTTGTCTGTTCCATGCCATGCTGGACTTTTATTGCTGCTTGTATCACAGCATGAGGTGGTGCAACGAGCTATTGAGGATGACTGGACTGTGTACCACAGCTCGCTCTATAATTGTTCTGCTGTTCTGTTTTTTGTTTTTTTTATCTTATTATGTATATCATTCATCTGTATCCGTCCATCAGCAAAATTTTAGGTTTCTCCTATGCTTCCTTTTTAGTGCGCAACTTTCATTATCGGTGAGTGTATGTGTATTTTCAATATACAATTAATGTTTCTGGTTTTAATATTGCTTTATTACTTAGCATAGCATTAAAGCTATATACAGGGTGCTTCAAAAGTGCAAAACTTTAAAAATGAGTTAATGAAATTGCAGAGTGCTGATGAAGTGCTGATTGCAGAGGTTTGAAAGTGATACAATGCAGTTTGCATAGAACAGGGTTCGAAATTAGCGGGTGCACTGTGCACATAAATTTTTAATCTGGGTGCACCTAATTTTTCAAAAGTATGTCTACTTATTTTTCAGGAACAGTGACCTATAGAATAATTTTATGCAATTTTCTCAATGTAGCTGCATTTGTTTGAATTTTTGTTTTGTTTATTAGAAACGAATGTTCGATTATTTTGAAAAGTCGTTTTTTTGTTTTTTTTAGCTTATATTCTTTAATATAATTGCTACACTTGCATTTTACATGTTTCTAATGTTGAGGTTTACTTTCTATTCTGTTACTTAAACACATAACTAGTATTTTATGCACCTAAGTCGTAAGACTTGGGTGCATTTGTGCACCTGATTTAAAAAGTTAATTTCAACCCCTGCCATAGAAGTGCACAGAATGACATGGAATTCCTTTTTCGAATAGAAATCTGAATTATTGGACATGTATGATCACCAGATGAAGCATGTGCTGAACTACGTAACATTTATGCAAGATTAAGCACCATTCCACATTGCATGTACTGTCGAAGAGCTATTGAAAATTGCATACTGTGTCATCAATTTTAATACGAATGGCCAACCAAGTCTCCAGACTTGAAAACTTGTAATTTTTGGTTATGAGGCTTGAAGTTACTGGAGTACAGAGATCATCCTCAGCCCTGTGGTGGTGCAGTAATAATGCATTCACCTAGCATGTGGTTGTCCCAGGTTCAACCCTCAACTGTGCCCCCCCAACAAAATACTTACTACCTAACTGCTCACCCTAGTCTGGGGGTTGGTTCTCTAGGATTTAAGAGGTTGGATTCCTTGCAAAACTGTAGGTTCTGGTGCAGTGAGACCCTTTTTGTCATTGCTCCCCTACCATAAAACTTGCAGTATAATATAAAATTTAGATTAATGTATTTTGGCTTATAATTGTAGTTTTATAAATGTGTTCATGCACTTATTACATGTACCTTGCCATGCTGTGTTTTCTTATAATTATTCATATGTGTCCAATTACTGATATTGAGTATTAATTTTTTTTAAATAGTGGTTTTTTCTGGAGGAGACCTTGCTGCTCGAAAATTGTTCGTCACTGACAATCCTCAAAGTCTCAGAACTGCAGCTGGTGAAGAAATAGTGATAAATGAACAATTGGTAAGGAATACCACATCACACACACACATATCCACTGGATGCATTTTAGCTGTTTGCTGATGCAAAATGCAAGAAACAACATGGCATGAAAAATATCAGGGGTCGGAGCGGGTCACTAAAAGTTACTTTTTTTTCAGCAAAGTCACTAACATCACTATTTCTACAAAAAAAAAGTCACTTAAAGTATAAAGTAACTTATAAACTTAGTAAAGTATAAAGTAAAAGTCACTTAAAGTACTATTTTCGGCAAAAAAATCACTAATTTTGATTTTTTCCCCGTGATAGTTGTGTATGATTTTTATTGACGAACGTCAATATCGAATTTCCGTGACCGAGAATCTGTAACCGAAAGGAAGAAATACCATGTTTTTAAATGGATATTTAATAAAAATAAGCACCTTCAGAAAAAGCTTTAGCAATAGGTTGCTTCGAAAGAATCACTCTAAATTCAGAGGGCGAGATAGATGCCTCTGCAGAGGCAGCCCTTGCAACTTTATTTCTACTCATACCCACTCCAAAGGCCAAGGAATAAAAGACTAACAGTCATTAAATGCCCCCTCAAAAAAATGGTTGTAGGCAACGAAAAAGTCAAGTTGACAAAAAATAAAATTAGGATAATCAATTACAAATTCTAGTGGTAGTAAGGAAGAATTTCATCAAAAGGCACTAAATTAAGGCTGAAAATTAGAATAGTCATAATTGCCAAAAATCACTAAATATCACCAGATCAACATCTGGCTTCAAGGCAACATGTAGCCATGTTTGTTTACTATTGGTACAATCGAGGAAAAATGATCCGAGATTTAATCGTACCTTGCCAAAATAGTTATAATTGTTGAACAAAAATAACACGGTGCTTTAATAATGATGACCATCAACACCAATAGTCAATCAATATCACAACTATTTAACAAAAAACTGATGAAAAAAATGGAGACGGAGAAACAAAATCAGAAAACCACTCAGCTCTGCACACCTTTGTTGAAAAAACTTTTTGCCCACATTCATAACTGTTGGGTTTGTTTTTGCATCTATTACGTCTCATTCCTATTTTCTGTAGCCATCTGCAAGACAATTGGCCAATTTTTAACTCTTCAAACAATCGAACATGGAATTCTAACATCCATTTTTGTTGGTAGATTCAATCCTGTGCCACTTAATTCATTGTATCCGGCTCAAGCAAAATAGTGGTTTCGAAAATATTTGATGATTTGAATATGTTCTGTTAATGTTAGATTAAGGAAATACCTAATAAACACACACTACTTTGACTTGACTTTTAGGAATTCTTGACCATGAACTGTATCTGAACAAGTGTAGTGAAATCATCAGAGAACTTGTTTTTGCTTGTACTGTGTTTTCCAAAATGGTAGAAAGTTATGGTTATTTTAAATTATTTTTTCATAAGCATTGAAAAATCAACTTAAATCAGATTTAAACCATTGATTTCTTTAAAAAATTAATTTAACCTTATTTTAAAAACAAAATTAAAAAATTCGACTTAAAGCATTGATTTAAAAAAATAAATTTTATTTTAATCATAATTTTTTTAGAAAACTCACATGATTTTAATGACTTCGTTGACACCTTGTACAAGAGCATTACATTAAACAGTCAATCCAGACCGTGTTAATTCTTTACCGTTACATTATAATGAACGTGTATAGCATTCAAGCTTTGAGGAATCATCCTGAACTTTAAGAAAGGTCCAACTCGGGCAGCGTCGGTCATAAAATCTGGGAATCAGGACGAGCGATATGTCATTGGAAAGTTATGAGTACATAAATTACGAATATGGGGGGGAAAGTAACCGGAATTGGGGGTTCCTTCAGAGGACAAAAAAAATTTGATCTTGTGCTTTGCGGGTAAAACAACCAACAGGTGCACTTCCGTTTTAAAGCTGGTTTCCCCCCATGCTTCAAGTAGTAATTGAGGATAGGTAATTGATGAAGCCATGGCTTCATCAGTACGAGGGCATCACTTGAAACCCTACAATGTGGGGGAAAATATGTAAATGTTTAGAGACATTATTATTTTCACACTGTGCAACGAAAGTGAGTGATAATTAAAAATTAAACGTAGACTGTATTGTGTGAAATTGAAAAAAGAAACAGTCAAAACAAAGAATAATCATGCATCTACTACATTTAATGAATCTGTCATTGCTGCATCCTGCAACACAGCAGCTGAAACCATCAGTTATAGAAAACGTAAAGTAAACTTGTTTCTCATTTTTGGAACTTACTTTTTCATTAGTAAGGCCAGAAGAATAAAATGAATAAAGAATTATATTTTGAATTGCTGGTACAGATAACCGATGATGAATGAGAGAATGCATGCAAATAATATTCTTCCTTTGGTATAGTCGGTTTTCTGGATGTAGTCCTTTCTGTTCTTCAAACACGGCTACATGATTTAACAAAGTTCGTGCAAAGTATTTCAATTGTCGATGAAAAGTTGTATCTAAGGACGGGCAGAATTGTCTTCCATGTTCCGGAATCACCTTAATGTGCATTTCGGCCTGCTAAAAATTTCATTGAAATGAGCATCATAAATTTCAGGTTTACTTTGACCAGACCATGAGTCATTCAAAAGAAGGAAATCTTCAGTTACGTATTTGCCTATTATTTCTTCAAGATACTGCTCGTATATGACTTTTGATAATTTCCCTGATGTGCTGCAAGTTATGGTAACGTTTGGAGCAGCTGCTTCTTTCAAGGTATTCTCCATGGCTTTGTGACCAAGCTTTCCACTGACTTCTTGCAAGGTATTCTCCATGGCTTTGGGACCAAGCTTTCCACTGACTTCTTGCAAACATAAAAATACATTTCCACAAATTCGTCCAGCCAAGTTTATGGTATATTGCACAGTATACGAATGTGTTGTTTTGTTTGTTTGGAATAGTTAAAGCCGCATTGATCTATATTTAGCACACACATGTTTCGTTAAATACTGGCAGTAGTTCTGTTACTTCTCTTTGCAGGTTTTGTACATCTTCCATTACTTTTGCTTCACTGGCAATTTCTGTTTTATTGGCAAAGCGACATACCTTTCTGTGGGAGATATTGTGCTGTTTCTTAAATCAAGTTGCCCATCAAAGATAGGCTTTAAAATTTGTACCGCATAATTTCTGCACTGCCCATTGCTGTAAATTGACAGTAGTGATAATTTTGTTTTTTAGTCAGACACACTTAAATTTGTCGAACACATATTTGTAAATGACTTTGCTTTTTTTCCATTTTGAACAGGCCACTTTGATATTCATTAGTCCATTTAGGCAAATATCTCATATGTGCAGATGTTAGCCAGGTTAATCCTTTATGTTTAAAAGATTTTATTCTTCAGTTCAGGTGTTACAGATGTGCCTCAACTAGCTTCTTTTTTTCGTCGTTTGTTATAGAGTGTTTTTTATATTTTTTTTATGGCAACCTTCATCACTGTCATCATCATCATCACAAGAAGTAGGACTTACAGCCTCTTGCTTATCAACTGACCCTTCCAATTCAGGATAATCCAGTATTTCCACTTCTGTTAGTATCAGCTCATTTATCAAATCCATGAATAGCTCTACTACTTTTGAGACAATTTCATACTCATTACTTGTTGACATACAAGGTTCTTTGTTGAAAATTTTTAAAAATTGTTCAGTAGCCAGTTTGAACACTGTGGCTGCATTTATACTCTGCGTGTCAGCGATAGCATTGCAGCCTGAAGACTCGTAGACGACATCTTCAGAACTGGGCCCGACTTTGCATGTCACACGAGTGTGTGCCACCCCCTCTGAACCAGCGCGCCTGGAACTCGAGCCATGGATACTTCTATAGTTCGCCATGGTTGAGCACCTACAGGTCTTTCCCTGTTGGCCCTGCCCATGCCCTCTTTTCGTTTCATAGAAACAGGCGAGGAGCTGGTTCCCTATGTTCACAAGGATGATGTTCATAGGATCTGATAAAAAAAAAGGCGTTTCACCTATGGGGTTGTTTTCCCGCAAAGCACGTTCCGATCTTTTTGTCCCAATATTTCTAAAGGAACCCCCTGTTCCAGTTACTTCTATATTCATAATCTATGTACTCATAGCTTTCCAATGACATATCACTCGTCCTGATTCCCAGATGCTATGACTGGTGCTGCCCTTGTAAGTATGCTAGATTTTTTTATTTGAGCTTTTATCGGAAGAGGGCAAACAAATGTTTTTGTAACATATTTATGCTATGTTGTGATCTGGTAAGCACTGTATTGATTCTTCAATTTTTATATTGATCTTGTGCTATTTTTATTCGGCATTGGTGTATTCTGTGTTGTATTGCATAGTTACACCCTCATTTCACTCCCTTTTTTGTAGGGTCTTATAGAAGAATGTGATTTGCCTTTATGCTACCAGTAAGATGATTATTATTTTTCTATTATTAATATTTTACACTGACTACACATTACTTTATTTCAGGAAAAGCATTCAGTGTATCATATTTAAAAGGGATATCCATGAAATGTTAACTTTTATGTTATCACTTTCGATATAAATAAACAGTATTTAATTTTCTAACAACACAAAGGCAAAACAAGAACCATGTATATATAGTATTGCTAGCAGGTATGCATGCTTGGGAAAAATACTTTCATAGTGTACAGTTCTTACCTTTGCAAATTAATTCATTCAGCGTCGTCATTCGTATAAAGCAAAAACCCCATAGACGAAATGCAATAAGTATGTTTTTCAGACCTTACAATTAATTTTTCTTATTGAAAAGTTACTAATGTAAAATGAAGGATAATAAAAATTATCTAGTGTAGAAACAATGCAATTTATGTACAATGCAAAATTAAAATATAGCAAAGAAAAATATGTTACAGATGCAGAAATATCCACATACAGGAAGTGCCAAAAGTTCATAAAAACTGTAAAAAAATCATTTAAAAAAAAAAAGATAAAAAGCTGCAGTTTGCATGAAAGGGTTTCTAGAAAAATCAGATTTTTTAATAGCAAAAAAATTTTAGTTCAGAAAGTCGCCTGTATTTGGCACTGGCAACTTCAAAAAGCAATGACCAGAACAACTGTGCGTTTCTTCGATTTTTTTATTGCAATAATTGTTCAACGTAACCTCCAGAGCATTCTATAACAGAACTGAGGCGACTCACAATGGCAGTGATAGTTGCATATAGTCCGTTGAGATGGATATCAGAAATGGCACAACAAATGTCATCTGAGTTTGGGCAATGTGGAAGGTGGAGAACAATACACAAGTGATTTTAAATACCCCCATAGCCAGAAACCAGATGGAGTAAGGTTAGGTGACTGCGAGGCCCATATAACCTTGTAGCCTTGCCTGATAATTCTGTCTTCACCAAAGGTATCCAAAAGGAGTCATTTCACTCGATTGGCATAGTGCGGTGGTATGGCATCCTGAATAAAGCTAACTGCGGACAACACATCTCTTTCATGTAATGTGGCTATTGAATATTCTTCCAATATATATATTTGCTCTTGGAGAGCAGTAGTTTTCGATTTTCTTCTTTTCTGTGTGTCAACCATTTTCTTTTTCTTGCAAATGAGTTTTTGTGATGTTTGGCTAAGAAATGAAGATTTTATTTTGAAGTTCTGAAAGCTAATGACTACTGGTCAAGCTGCAGTTTTAAGGCCTTGACGCAAACATCGGGTATGGCTTTCTGACGCGAAAGGGTGAGGTAACGCTCAGTAGTCACCGTGCACACTTTTGAGCCAAATCTTGGACAACATTCTTCAAAAGAGAAAAGCTTGATAATGAAAGACTATGTGACGCCACATCAAACTGTTACGTGGGTTGAATGCAGTGGCTGCGTCGTTTACTGATGGGGATTCGAGTTCGCCTATATGTGAATGTTATGAGCATTGACATGCAAAGTTGGCCTTATCCGTCCGGAACATGTGAAACAACCACTGGGGTTCGCCTTCCATTTTTGCCAGAGCCCCAGGTGGCAAATGATTCTCTTGTAGCTGCATCTGCTGGTAATAATTGTTATAGTGGCTGCAATTTGTAGGAATACCTGTGCAATGTCTCATGTAGGATACATCGAGTCGATGACTCAGGTTCACCCAATACTTTTCCAACTTCAGGAACGCTGTTACTCCTTGTAGACAATTCCTTCGCCATACCCTCTATAACGATTTCCATGGCAGTGACGCAGCCCTTTGCCAACAAGGGTCTTCCACTTCTTGGCCAATCCTCCAAATGGCCTATTTCTTCAAACCTTTTAACAAGCTTCCATATCCCAGCACATGACATAGACATTTTCAGTCTTTAGTTTCTTCGCCATGCGAAATTTTCACAACACATTGGTTGCTGATTTGCCGTTCAGGTAGAAGTGCTTCACCGGCAATAGTTGATCTGGTAACTACTAACATTCTCCTCCAATTATGCAGTACTGCCGAAATTGAATAAAAATTCCACGTTCATCCAGATCTTTTATTGCAAGCCTGATTTTCTTACTTCTGCTGAATATACTGCCACCAACAAGTGACTTTTTGAACTACAAAATATTTTGCTACTGAAAAAAAAAAAATCCGGTTTTTGTGCAAACCGCACTTCTTTATCATTATGTGTTTGGGTTTTTTTGTGATTTTTTTAAAGTTTTTACAAACTTTTGGCACACTGTGTATAAAACTTGTTTTATCAGTATTCTCTGCGATGTCTAAATATGATGCATTCTTTAAATATTTGTATATTTAATCAATGAGTCTATCACTAATTGAAAGTCATACCATGTTTTTTGTTATCTCACACGCTAGAGACAGTAGTAGTCACAATACGCCAACCGCTTCTGTATGAAAGCTGTAATATTGATTTACTTGGGTCGTCGTCATCTTTTTTTTTTTTTTCATAAATTTCTGGATAACAGACATATGTATTTTTTAAATCCTTAATTTCTGTAGTTCTCTTGAAGTTGGGATTTTATGACTCAAAAATTTTGTTGGCTTTTTCAATATGCTGAAATGTTTCATTAAGGCTTCTAAGAGCGAAAAAACAAGCAGAAATTTCAACTGTAATATTTTTGTTTCAAATAACCGTCCTTGTCCAGTTTGATATTTTTGATGTAACGCCTAAAAAAATTCATAAGGGGACAGTTCATAAAGCAAAAACTGCCTTTACCATACCTGATGGTGTGTGTATATATATATATATATATTTTTTTTTTCCCCCTCAAGGATTTCTCAGAAGGAAATTCGTTCGTATGACAGCTACTTCAAATATCCTGAATGCAAAATAAGCTCAGTTGAAAAAGCCATGACGATGTTTGGTTTGAAGAATGACCGGATCTATTCTGTACAACCAAATGTAGAAAGGTGAGCTATCTGTTGGTCTTACAATTAACTTACTTAATTGTTAAATTATGCACTGTACAATTACTTAATTACTTAAATTAGTTACTAATACTAGGTCATGACTTGAAAAATATTGGGAACCACGGATTTAGTGGTTATGACAACCACATCATGGGCTGGGTTCAACCTAAACTAAGATTGATCATGTGGAAACGTATCGTGTTCATAGATCATATTAAACTGTCAGTTCAATCTTGGATGATCCACAATACACTTTTCAAGATCTGAACTGTGCATACAGTTAAGAGAGAGGTAAAATATATGCACAGTTAAGAAAGATATAAAATTTACATATAGTCGGAAAGGATACGAAATATAGTCAAGAAAGATTTAAAAAATACATGCAGTCATGAAATCTATTGTCTCTCTTGATTTCATGACTTTATTTATTTATTTTTTTTTTTGCAATCTTCTGAAGGCTTATATCGGCACGTTGAAATGCTAAAGTAAGAAGGCTGGACTTAACAAATATTTGAAACTGATTGCTTATGATATTTTTTACAACTTTATCTTGAATGTTTCCACATAACCTTAAAGGATTCTTATTTATTTATAAATTTTAGTGCCGTATCACCTGCACCGAAAGAGGTCCTCGGATATGAAGTTGAAAAAAAAATACTTGTTGAAACATAGTAAGTTTTGTTAAGTTTCTCTACCATAACTGTTAAGCTGCCTTTTTTAGATTGTAAAGTTGGTGCTACCATGAAAGTCAAGTCATTTTCATGCATAGAGTATCCGCAACGCAAGTTTCAATTATCTATTTGAAGAACCGAAAATCACAAAAGTTGGTGATGAATATCTGCCGATTTCACATTCCTTGCATTTAAGAAACGAATAAAAAGCTGCGTTTCACAGGCAGTAAGCAGTTTAATTATTTTAATATGTAAAACACATTGAAACAATGGGTCGACACAATCTTAGTCTCAAGATGATATCTGTGGTTTGCCAATTGGTAAAGGAATTCTTCATGTATGTGCAAAATTACGACCACAATGTTGTAGTGGTAATATTCATTAGCAGAAGAACTTACTTTATATACAAGGTGCATCCGTAAAGTTAGTGTGTCTATTTAGCATTTGTAAGTTTGTAAAATTTTTGCATATTAAATCCCCCTTCTGAAGGTTGTAAGGGTTTTGCCACTATGAACATTACACATTCACAGTTTATTAAGATTTCACCATAAATTCCCCTCATAAGATTATTACTATTATAATTGTTAAATCTTCGTAAGTTTGCACAGATTTTGCTACCAAAGTTCATTCGCAGGATTATATAGTTTTTCCTGCCATAAATATTAAGCCTTCGTTAGGTTTTCATTGCTACAATTAGTAAGCTTGAAAAGTTTTCACTACTTTTAATGTTGTTATCTTCGTCATTACTTCGTGCAGAATATCTGTGGCTTTTAAATTAATTCTTTCATACTTCCTTTAAAGAAATTTATTATTTTTCCGAATAACGATGTGACACAGAAGTAAACAATATAAAAGTAGGGCCAATTTACGACATTCTTTTGTCCCAGGTAGTAAGATCGTTCCGGTGCCATTTTGCATTTCTGAAATGTAAGTTTGGTAAATGTATATATCCTTTCATTGCACGTTTTTTATGCTTTTATGAATGCCATCCCTTGTAGCTGCTTCTTACCCTATGCTTTAATCTGGTATGGATTGTATGCATTTTTTTTTTTATATATGACTCTAATGGTGGGTTTGAAGAAAAGTTTCCAGACTACAAAAATATCATATGCATGTGACAGGACTTGCATATACAGGAGTGCAGGAATTGATAGTGCAACTATTGAGCTTGACAAACTAGAGAGTTTTTAAAATGAAAATAAAAGGAATGCTTATAATTACCTAATGAAATTGATTGAAGAAATGTTTATTTTTCAGTACAGACAATGCAAGAACTTCGTATGATACTTCAAATGTCATTCCTGCTTTGACTATTGTACAGGATGCATTAGAAATTGACCCGAATAATATATCACTTCTTTTGGATAGAACTGCAATGTAAGTTACTTTTTGGTTTAAGTTACCTTTCTTGGCATAAGTCGCTCATTCATATGTAATTTGTATACTTTCTGCATATACTGTACTTATGGGAGGAACTACAATGCAAGTAGTTATGTTTATTCTTATTATTTCTTTTCCATAAGTTGCACGCCTTCGTGTAATTTGTGTATCTATTTTTGTATAAGTAGGCTCATTTCATATATGCAGTTACAAGCTCCAGTGGCTTTATGATCACCACTTCTCTATTTTATGGCAAACATACTTAACTTTGAACCATTTTCCAGCATATAAACATGCAAGTATATTATAGAGGTGGCCTGCAAAAGGGTTGCTGGTATCTAACTGGAAGGAGACCCACACGCTGAACGTATGTGACGATGTGTGGAACCGGCCAGGCCAGTAACCTAGTGTCCTACCCCGCCTTCAAGTGGTGCAGGCTGAGCTTTCTATTTATGTGGCAAATTAATATTTGCTACACGGATAGAAAGGCGGAAGGGGAGGGCTAATTCACCAACCCGTCTAGCCAGCGTGGTGAAATTATGGCTAATTCCTCCATTATGTTGACACACCAGAAACCATGGCCCCTAGTCTCCAGGTGCTGGAGTGCTCCTGATCAAGGCAGCGGTCAGTGTGGCATGAAAGCAGGGGGTGCTAAGAATCACTGGAATGGCCCAGGCTGCCGTTTGTTATTGACCTTGGCTACGTTTAATGGACGATCCCTTGCTTCTGAAGCAAAACTTCAGGAATTGGAAGAAGAACTTGACAAGATCAAATGGGACATTGTAGGACTCAGTGAAGTTAGAAGAAAAGGTGAAGAGTTGGTGGAACTTAAAAGTGGACATTTGTTTTATTATAGAGGAACGGAAACTGGAAGAACAAGTGGTGTTGGCTTCTTAATCAACAAAAGAATTAAAGACTACCTTCTTGAAGTCGAAAGCACGTCAGATCGAGCAGCGAGGCTCGTTGTTCAACTAACCCAGCGATACCAACTTCAAATAGTACAGGTATATGCACCAACATCAAGCCATACCGACGAAGAGGTTGAAGAATTTTATGAAGAAATCAAAGAGTTACACACCAAAGGGAAACAACATATCAAGCTCATCATGGGGGATTTCAATGCAAGAATTGGACAACAGGAATATGTCTGATATTGTTGTCGATCAGATAGTGTTGGATTTCGTCTCTTATGGCTTAACGTTCTTGTCGAAAAATATGATGAAAGAGGTGCTTGTACAGTACTGGAACCCATAATCAGATGGGTTGGAAATCCGCTTTCAAAATGTGTCTGGGGGAAGGATTAGTAAAAGTATAACTGAGAGAAAAAAGACCAGTTTTCGACCTTTACTGCTCCCTTTTTTTTTCACTAGTAAGTGTAAAAGCGAAGAAATGAATGAATAAATAGTTTTGCGAACTAAGTATCTTAATTCACCCTCTACGACTACTATATTCTGTATTAATAGTGTATGCAAGGGCACTTGAAATGTCGCATGTCAGGGCCGTATTAGGGCTTCCTGAAGCCCCAACCTTTTTCTAGGCTGCCATTGGAGATACGATTGCGATATTTTATAGTCAAAGTGTATGTCAGGGCTGTATCGGTGGGTCCCGGATCCCTAGTCCTTCTTCTAAACTTCCATTGGAGCTATGGCTATGATATTCTGTATTCAGAAAATGTACACGAGGGCACCTGTAATGCCACAGTATTATTAATAAAAATGACATGTGAATGTCAATAAAAAACATTTGGTTTGGAAAAAAAAAAGACAACTTTTGTTAAAACATATGATATTGAGCCTTGCCTGTTCCTTAGCAATATCAAATGCAGAAGTAGAGGGGACATTTTTTCAGCTAAAATTAATATCGACTGATAAAAGAAATAGGCTCAAAGTTAACCAATTCAACAAAATAATGATGGTAAAAATAAATAGTTAAATAAATTACAGTAAAGCAATACACAAATGGAAGGATGCAAAAAACTGGCACTTGTTTATAATCTAAAGAAAAAAAAAAGTTTGTGATCTGTAATGAAACAAAAATTTGGATGTGCTTATAATTTCAGTGATTTTTATTATTATTATTATTATATACACTTTGTTGCAAACGTTTTATTGCTGATTATTTGTTACAAAAATATTTATGAATTAATAGCGGTTGAAATGAATGTGCATATAGTAAAAAACAAGGAACATGCTAAATCTTTTATCTCAGACAATGAGTATATTAAATAATTTAATTACATGAATATTAAATACTTAATTATATTATCATTAACCAATTTAATTAAAATATTAGTAAATAATTGTGACTTACCTAATTAATGGCATTTGCCACCCCTAATATGCATATATTCATTCCTTGTTTTTGGAATGCCCTTAAACGTAACTACAGTGATGTTTTTTGTCTTCTGATGTGCCCTTGAAAGTTCAAAATGCCTTGTTTTTTTTTACTAGCACCCTGCCCCTTTTTAATCCCAGGATGGTCTCTGTATTTAGTTTGGGGTGTTTTGGAGGAAATTGGCAAATTTTTTCTAGCAGGGTACAAACGTTAATTACAGGGCATGTCAGGGCACAAATTTTTTGCGAGGGCAATCAAGGCATCACATATTCTCATAAAAGGGCAGATAGGGTGCTCCACTCCACGAAATAAGCCTACAGTGAACAAACACTGTTGTACATATCAACCTGTCTGTTATATATTAGTGCTTTGAGATGTAAAGTAACTCTTTGTATTCATTTAATTACTTTAGATATGGAACTATTCATGATTATGAAAAAGCATACTCTGATTTATGCAAGATTGCAGATATGGACATATGTAATGACAGAGCTCCCCAATACCTTCGTGAGTTGGTGATAGTTATGGCAGAATGGTGAGTAGTGTTTGAAAAAAATCTATTCTCAGAAAATTAAAGTTTTCACAAAACTTCTCAAATTCTCCTTCCCTCCTTATTGTTAAGGCTGTACCTTCACCGTCGGGTTAAATAACTAGTTAAACCTGCTTATGAGGAAGCTGAGGGGAAAACTCAAATGTATTTTATATACAGCGAAAATTAGTGATGTGCATTTGCGAAATATTTTAGTTGATTGTCTCAATTATTTAAACATCTGGAAATCTCTCGATGGTTTTAAAACTTGACTCAATGCAATATGTCACCATACATGGTGGAAGCAGTTCTTGATTTGTTGGGTGGTCGTTGCAAGCTAAAAAAAAAATGTGGACTTCATAAGTAAGAATAGTAGCGTTTTAATAAAAAAAAACCACAAGAACAATTAATTATGCAACCAATGTTACATAAATGTAAGTGCAGAGATTCGAATCTGTTCAAAGCAGCAAAAGTTACCTATGTTCGTTTGACATGACCATTCCTTTCGGTCGAAACCATTGTAAATATATTTCACTTCACTAGATTGCAACTACGTCATAAAAGTAATAGTTAATTAGTCTTCTGGTAAGTCTTTATATTCAACAAGATTAAATTACATATGCATAAAAAAATTTATTGAATTTCGCCAGTGTTTGTTTTGAATGATAAAACAAAATTGTAATTGTATCTTTATCAGTCATGTTTTTGAATATAAATATTATAACGTGTACTATATATATATTGTGCATTTCTTATAACGGCAAAAATAATTTAAATATTTTTATAAATAACTTTAAAACTAAAAATGCAGCTTAAAATACCAGAGGGTCTATTCTTGAATCACTTAATTTTATGTTGTATACCATAATTTATCTCGTTCTTATTTATTCTCGTATAAAATCGGTACAGAGGTAGATTATTTTTAGTTATATACATACAATGAATCCAAAGTATAGCAGTATATTTATCATGGAAAATTTGCTAGACAGTCGTGGGGAAGATCTGAATTTTGTCGAAATTTAAAAAATAATCACGTAAAAAAGTGACATTAAAAAAATATTAGAAAAATCTCAGTTTCAAAACAGTAATGCTAATAACAATTACGTTATTAAATAAGCATTATATAGTAGGATTATCCCATCCCCAGGTTATACATAGGGTGATAATGTTTTCACTGTAAAAAATGCAAAATTCACTGGACAGTCATGGAGAAAATCTGAAATTTCAGGGAAATTAAAAAAACAAACACTTTTACTTACTTGGAAATGTAATATGACAGAGTTTCATATTGTTATACTGAAAAACTTATCAAAATAAATGTTTCAATAGGCCAAAAAAAAAAAGTTTTGTTTTAGGGACCCGCATTTTTAAACATAGCAGGTCCTTGGGACCCAGTTTCATGAGTACTCAACGCCACCCCTGGTAGCCAGAATAAAACTGTCCCTCTTTTTTTTTAATTCTGGCATTAAATTTACCTTTCTTAATCAAATGTCTGGGTATGTGAACTCGCAGAACACACACCATTATGTATCAGAAAACCCTGATCAGTATGTTGAATAGCCATTGCATAACCTTAAGCTTGGTATTTGGTGCACGATGTCCAGTTTCCAAATCATAACACAATTCTTTCATAAAACTGTTAATGTTTACCGGTATGTCCAGAATCTGTTTCATCCATTTATGGATCGACTCACTGAAGATGAACGACTATATGGATATTTTCAGCAAAATGAAGCAACAGTATACACCTCACATGCATAGCACAAATTCAGGTGATGTTCGGTGAGAAGGAACAGTCAGCTGAAGCAGTAAAATCTCTTGGCCATCAAGATCGCCTGACCTTCCTGTGAGGCATGTTGAAGGATCAGATATACTCATATAATCCCCACATACTGGAATAGCTACAGCAGAACATCGAAAATGCTATTGCTACCATCTTTCAGGCAGAGCTGTTACACGTGTCTCATAGTTTGCTAAATTGAACACAGCACTGCTTCGACGTCAACGGTGACCATTTCCTGCATCTTCTGTAAAGAGCAGTTTTCCTGCTCATTAAGAAAGGTAAATTTAGTGTCCAAAAAAAAATAAAAAGAAAGAAAAATTCCAGGCCAGTTTTATTTTGGCCACCCTGTATATATATATATATGTGTGTGTGTACAGTTAAACCTCCGAATAACGATCATCCGCAGGACTCTGCAAAGGTGATCGTTCTTCATAGATGGCTGTTATTTAGAGGTTCAGTAAAAAAATAAATAAAATTGACAATAAAAAATTAATCATTTCAACTACATTAATCCTCAGCTATTTTAAATTACATTAAGAAAATCAGTGATTCATAATTGTTTTGCTTTTTTTATAGTCCTTTTTCTAAGGAACTGTAACTTGTAGCAGTGGAAATTAAGGAAACTTCCCCTCCTAAATCCATAAAAAATGTGGCAAAAATTGCTTTATAACGACCAACTGCATATGACAGAATTTTCATGAAAAGTTTGATTTCTTATTTTATTTTTTAAATTGCTCGTTAAATCCGGGGTCCAAAATAGACTATCACTAAAAGCAATTAAATTATCTTGTGCCTAAACATTATACTAAACAATTTAAAACTGTGCACACTCCCACCTTGTTTGTCGCAGAATGGCCCTTCTGTCCTTGCGCCATAAAAACACAACCATTATACCAAACAAAATCCATATTTTCCTCGCTATATCCAGAAACTCGCTAAATACAGGCTCATTATAAGTGGATCTACTGTATTGTACATCCCTCCGAAATTCGTCTCTGGACCCGCCTCTGCTTGTAGTCTTTTTGTGCAACTCATTATCGTTTTTGTTCAAAGCAAAGTTTTGGATCTCCTGAAAATTTGCCAAAACATCAGAATATGTTTTGATGTTAGAATTTTGTGGCAGTTCCATAGTCTCTCCCACTTCTATTTCCTCATCACTTTTTTCCCCCCCTTCAATCATATCTTCTAACAATTCCTGAATGATAGTAAACACAGCAGAAACTTCTAAATCTTCGTTCACATAAACAACCTCATTGGCTTTCATATTTGTCATTCCTACTAATCTGCGAATGCCATCCAACCCGTCTCCCATCATCATCTCTGCCTATATTTTCGGGTTCATCAGGTGAGGAAAAATTCTGTAATTAAGAAGTATTTTAATTGCAGGATTTTTGATTGACATTTGGAAAGCTATTCCATCAGTACTTTGTCAAATTCTTCATTTCCAGTCTTCCAATTTTTTTTGTGTGTGTGTGTGTGTGTGTGTGTGAGAGAGAGAGAGAGATTAGGGCAAACTAGGCATTCACCCTGAGCAGATTTTTAGGGATGATAAAATAAGATTGTTATTAAAATTGAAGTCATTTTGCGATGGCAATACATGTATTTGTCCCGAGCGGAATAATACGTAACATTGGCCATAAGTATGATCACTACATACGTTGCTCACTTACCTTGAATATCTTGGAATGCAAAATTTTTACTTTTTTTTTTTAAATACAGGTATGAAAGCAAAGAGCAGTACATGGCTGCACTAAGCTGTTATTTGAAACTCTGGAAGGTTCCTATCTTCCGCCGGGATTATACTATACAAGTAAACATGATACATTTAACAGTAAGTCTTCCCTCTGGTCTACATTTACAATAAACAGTGCTTTATTATATACAATTGTTTACTGTGTATTGTAATTTACCGCATACAGTACTTTATGATGTCCAGTGATCTATTGTGTTCAATAGTTTTCTGGGTGCATTAAATTGCTGTGTGTGTAATATAATTCGTTATATACAGCACTTGGCTGTATTCGACAATTATAGAGTAAATTGTACTATGCACAATCTCGCAACCCCTTAAAAAAGTGCAAAGAATGAACGTAGGTTGTGCTGGAGAAAACAACGTCTCGGTAGAATATGTGCAGTTTAAAAATCTGCTGAAAAAATTAAGATCTGCCATCGAATATGACTAATCATATGCATTGTTTGTTCTTAACATGCAAATTCAGCTTAAATTTAAGTTAAATTACTTCAATGTCTTTTAATAATACGGTTTGACCAATTTAATGCTTTTATGGGACTAGTAAAAATAATCTTTAAATTGAAGGAACGCATTTATCGGAATCAGTGATGCACCCACGGGGGTGGGAGGAGGGCGATGGGCCCAGACTTTTCCTTGGCTTGAAAATTTTCATGTAAAATATGTTAAAAGTAGCAACTATTATATTTGTAATGGTTGCTACTATATATATGTATATACACATAGGTGCCAATCCTTCCGATTTTTTATCGGTCTTCCGGTCGGAAAACGATTTCTTCCGATTTTCGCAGATTTCGTCAAAATTCCCCAGTGTCTCTTAAAATACTGATTGTCCATTTTTCTTGATGCGTATTTATTTAAATTTTTATGCATATGTGCTTATTTAATAATAAACACACGTACATAAATGCAAATATCGGTAAAAAAGTCGAAAAAATTTGCCTGCCATTGACGGCGCATGCGTGGCGTGACATAGTGTGGAATTTTAGCTCCAGCTATGACGTAGAGTGATGCCCCTGCACAACGAAATCGCGCATCTGTATTTGTAGTTGTTGGGGAAGGCAAGAAAGAATGTGCTACATCCATAAGGTTTTGGTCAAGCACGTGACTTCCTTTAGGGAAGCCATGTATTAGACGTATCTGGTATTTCTTTGCTGCGGAAAGAAAGTTTTGTTTTTAGGTGTTTTTGAAAACAACGTTAACGATGTCGACTGTTAATAAAAGGTACTACCAAACGTTTAAAGCCAAATATATGAAGATGTTTAATTTTATTCAAAAATCAAGACTGGGGCCAAAATATGCTTTCTGCATGTGTTACAGTAAAGACATAAGCATTACTCACGGTGGTAAACGCGATATTACTTTGCATTCTGAGACTGTTAAACATAAGAAGACGTTCAAGGCTGTAGAGTCTAATCATAGTATCAAGCCTTCATTTTTTGCATTTAACAATACTTCCATGATTAAAGCTGAATGTTTATGTACATCGTTTTCGATTGAACATAATTTGTCAATTAATTGCAGCGATCACACGAGGATGCTCTTTCGGAAAACGTTTCCTGATAGCAATATTGCGAAACAAAATGGATCTGCAAAGACTAAAACTTCTGCAATTATGAAAGAAATGTCTGCAAAGGAATCCTCATCACTTGTTGAAAATTTAAGGTGCTATCCATTTTCAGTTCCAACCAATGGAAGCAACCATGTTGATTCAAAGCTGTATCCAATAGTGGTAACTTTCTTCGATCCTTTATGTGAAAAAATTGTGAATAGTCTTTCATCTGTGCCATTTTTGAAAGAAGATGCTACTGGGTTAAATATTGGAAATCTTCTGGTAAATGCTTTACACTCTAAAAACATTCCAATTTCTAATTGTGTTGCCTTTAGCTGTGATAATGCATCTGTTATGATAGGGAAAAAAAGCAGGTGTGGCATCGGTGTTAAAGAGTCATCACCAAAATATTGAAATTATGGGCTGTTCCTACCACCACGAGACGGTCGGGACAGACGCGAATCCCCTATCTGATTGGTTAACTGGCGTGATGTCATGATACAAGTATCATAAGACCAGGAGCGTGCAAAGTCGTTTGCTGAACAATTATGCTCATTTCTACAAAGGGCATTTTCGTAGCTATAAATCAGAAATTTGATTTCATTGCTGGACTGTGGCACATTGATAATTCAGTCATCTTCCGTGATGTTAACCCAACTTTGACTCCCATGGTGGCGCAGTGTGGTAACGCGTTCTCCTAGTGCGCCGCTAATCCGGGTTCGACTCCCAGCAGTGCAAAGAACGCTTACTCAGAGATCTCATAAAGATCGCACTGCTCACTGTAGTCCGGGGTTTGGTTCCCTAGGCCTTAAGAGGTTCGGATTCCTCGGAAAACAGTAGGTCCCGGCGCAGCATGACCACTGTAGTCTTTGAGCCGTAAAACCAAAAAGAAAGAATTTGACTCCCATGGTACTGTAGAATATGTACTGTTTTTGTACTCACTGTAGTCCAAGGTTTTGTTTCGTAAGTACCATAGATTTAAATTCCTCGTGGAGTTGTAGGCCCCAGTACAGCATGACCATAGTCGTCCTTTTGCTCCAAAAATAAATTAATGGTTTTGTAATTCTGTCCATAGTGTTTTAATAACTTTTTCATTTCTCTATCTTGTTTGGTTTTTAGGCAAAAATGATCGCACTTGACTCCGATGAAATGAAAGTATTTACAGCAGAAGCTCCTAAAGTAGTAAGTGGATGTTTATTCATATGTCACATTCATGGTTGTGAAGCGGAAATTTGATGGTATAAATTCCGTCCCATATACATTATTATGGTTTGTTTGGTTTTTAACATCTAGCCACGTCATAACATCGGCGCTGGTATCACTACGCCAATAAACGTTGATTTATATTGTTTGATGATTGATCTAATTGCTCGCCTTTATCAGTTAGAATTCCCCATGGTGGTGTTGGGGCAGCGCAATTCTCTACCTTGCCGAAATTGCCCTGGTGATTCTATAGGCTTCCCCTTTCCATTTTTCTGATGTATGTTTGAATCCTGGGGTGTGATTCCCTTGTTTCTTGGGGCTCAGAAAATTATAGGCCATAGTACATTCATGACCCTATCCATCTGTCCTTGCACGGCAAAAATATATACATGGCATATAAATTGCATGGCGTAAACTATAATATATGGTGGTTATATTTTAAACTTCTATTTTTAACGACTACTCTCTTTAAGCAAGCGTTTAATTTTGGCTTCGCTGGAAGACAAAAGGTGAATGAGCCAGTCTTATTTAAACATGAAACATTCATAAAACAAACAATAATTTAATAAATGCCAAATACTGGAAATACACAGCCGTGATCGTATAGTACAACTAAAACATGGCCAACAAACTATTTCATCATTATAGTGTGAAATGGCTATCTAATTGACAGATTGTATTGCTCTTTACCTACCAAGTTGATTCCAATGATGCGTGTATGCATTAAACCTATGTCCCTTTCCTTGCCGTATATGAAGACCCTTAACCGAGATTAACCCTATGCACCATGCAACCTCATTCGAGAATAAAAAGGGAAAGATTCACATGGGGTGTCCCACGATGACTCCTCATCCTTATGCCACCAGCTTGCTTCAGGTATGCCCCGGTATTGTATTTCTCGTCCTTGTGCCACAAGCGTGCTCCTAGTATGCCTGGTGTCGTATAGTTTGACGGTATTAGCGCTGCCTTGGTTTGTGATGACCGCTGCTGATGCCCCTTGCTCTACAATGTCAGTCGTGCCCAATCAACGCTCAGGTTCCTTCAGAAAATGCCCCTCATTCCACCAATTGCTCCGTCGCTATCAACTCTGATGATGGGTATGTCACGGTGTTTACTGGACCTCTAATTTCGAGCCAACTTGGCTTCACAACTCTACTCGGGACGCCTCACGTTTCCGACTCTCTTCTCTCTCTCTCTGACTTCCTTTCCACGGACTCACTATCTGCCGACACACTCCTCTCTCTGAACCTCCCTATCCGCCAACTCACTCCTTTCTCCTATCAAACCTCTTCTCTATTTTCCTACATCATCCCTCCATCATTTCTCGATCTGTCCATCACCTAGAACGTACCAATCACTTCTCAACCAACATTTCTAGACAAATCACAATTACCGCCCTCAACTATGGCTCCTCCTTACGACCTATACAATGCTTAACCACAAACAAGCACGGCCCGACTTGAGTACGTCCCTAACATCTTCCTTCTTCTCGGGATTTAAAACCGCGAAAACCACGACGAGTTATAACCCCCATAAACCAACTGTCAAATTCTATTGCCCTTCCTTTGTCACAATCGATCTTACTGGCGACTACTTGGTCTTAAAATCCGTCTGGGCTGGGAGTTTTTGGTTTTTGTCAGACCACCATGCTTGCCGCTTTCTTTCCAATACATTTACCTTTCAATAATTCATATCTCTTTACCACGAAGGAGAAGCTCCTAAAATTTCTAAATGTGGTTCTCCATACTTGTTTCTAGGGGCTCAGAAAATTATAGGCCATAGTACATTCATGACCCTATCTATCTGTCCTTGCACAGCAAAAAAAATATCCAATATGAGGTGTGTCCCACCGAAATAAAGCCACCGTGATTATATGCCGTAACTGGACACGAAACAAACCAATAAGAACGAAACAAATATATTAAGAAAGTCTATATACAAATACATATTTGCAAGGAGTAACTCACTCCCTGCCCCACCTGGGCAGGAAAAAAAAATGAATGTGTAAAAAAGAGAGCAGAAAAAGTGTCCCGCCGAAATAAAGCCACCATCCCTATTAGTGTTTTAGGTAACTCTCAATATTCGAGCTGCTACAGGTAAACAGGTTTATGACGTCAGGAAGTTGTCAAATAACTTACCTGTTCTATCCCAGTCGAATGTTGACTTCAGAAGGTTGTATTTTCTATTTCTCCTGCAGTATTGCAATGGGAAAACGAACCCAGCTATCAGAGTTCGAGAAAGGCCAGCTAACAGCTTTTAAGGAACAAAGTCTTTCATATAGACAAATATCTAAGCAAATCAAACGATCTAAAACCGTAATAGACAATTTTGTGAATCAGGGCAATGCGTACAGGTATAAAAAAAGGAGGTGTACAGGCAGAAAAATGACTTCCAGGCAGGAAAGAGATATTGTGCATCGTCTTTCACAAGGTGGTATTTCTCTCAGACAATTGGCCAAAGAGGATAACATCCCTGTGACAAAATCAACCCTGTCACGGATTGTAAAATATACAAAAAACTTCCAATATAAAAAAGGAAACAGCAGCCCATGTTGAAAGCTATCCACAAGCAAAGGATAGTAGATTGGGCCAAATATCATCAAACCTGGAAAGACCAGTGGCATCGTGTTATATTCTCAGATGAGAAAAAACTTAATTTGTATGGCCCAGACGGCCTTGCACTCTGTTGGCGTGACATGAGGGAAGAAGAGGAAATCTTCTCCAAAAGATAATAAGGTGGAGGCTCATTAATGGTGTGGGGAGGCTTCGGCTATGGTGGTAAACTTAACCTGGCTTTCCCCTTAGGCCGCATAAAGGCTACCGATTACCAAGAAATGCTAGAAATCCAGTTACTGCCATTTGCAGAGAGAATTGGTGGCCCAAGTTGGATTTTCCAGCAGGACAACGCCCCCATTCACGTTGCAAAACCCTCTTGTGAATGTTTTTTGCATAATGGGGTACATGTCATGGAATGACTCGCCCTTTCCCTTGATCTTATTTCCCAAGAAAATGTGTGGGGGTAACCTCAGTAGGGCTGTATATGCCAATGGCAGACAGTTTCAGTCTGTGGCAGAATTGAAGGCTGCCATCATTGAAGTCTGGGATAATATTGATGCCATTGTCCTCCAGGGATTGGTAAATGGTATGCCACATCGTGTTTTCCAAGTCATATATAATCATGGCGGATATATTGGCTATTAACAGTAGTGGCTTTATTTCGGCGGGACACTTTTTCCCCTCTTTTTTTACACGTTCATTTTTTTTCCTGCCCAGGTGGGGCAGGGAGTGAGTTACTCCTTGTAAATATGTATTTGTATATAGACTTTCTTAATATATTTGCTGCGTTCTTATTGGTTTGTTTCGTTGCCAGTCATGGCACACAATCACGGTGGCTTTATTTCGGTGGGACACACCTTATATTATGGAAAGATGGTGTGAATTACGATTTATATAGACTTCCAGATTTCTTGCCAATAACTCGTGTTAATATCATGCTGGGAACAATGACGTGGAAGTTGATGGATTAATGTAAGTGATATAAAAAACAAATCCTGGGGCGTGAGAACCAAAGTTCATAGTGGAAAGGTAACTGTGGGTATTTTCCCGTGCAAAAGTCCCCGTAATGGTAACACATTTACCTAGAGTGCCAGTGATCTAATTTTGACTCTTAATGGCCGGTGGAGGTGGGGAGTCTTAAGTAATAACTGCTCATTGTAGTCCAGAGAGTGGTTCCCTAGGTGATGTAGCGACTTCTCCACAGGCTCAATGTAACTCCGTTTCGTGCCAAAATTCCGGTCTCACGGACCAGAGCAATGAGTCACACGTACAACCAACTCCTTGGAATTTCCACCAAAAACGAAGGATACAGGCATTATCCAACTTCGAACCCTCTCCCATATATTTTCATTTAATGGGCAAAAACTGTCAAGAAAGACAGCTCAACGTTAACATAACTCACAGCAAGTTCTCCCCTCTGTGGGGTCAAACTGACCAATAGAAATTTATATAAACTATTGCGTCAGTATTCAATTGTCCAATCACGGTCCACAAAAATCATTCGAAGTAAAGTTTTGGACCGATCAACACACTCTTGCTACTTAGATTTCGACCTGAAAAGACGGATGCTCCTAGCCTTAATTACGATCCTAAATATGTAACTTACGCAATCTAATGAATGCCCGGCATCATGCCGTGGACTGTATATGCTTTCTGTCTCTTCACCATGGTGAATCATCCTTCAACTCTTTAATAAATATTATATTTAATGTGCATCCTCTCTCTCGTCTACCTGCATTCACCACTACCTAAAACCACCTTCTGAGAAGTACAGTCATACTATGCCACATGACGTACACCACCCGGCACCTGGTCAGCTGTCCACACACCACGACGCAGCAGTTGGCGACCCCATCATACCCCACGGCAGCCTCGTGAAGTTTGGATTCTTTGAGAAAACTGTAGGTCCAGCATGATCTAACTTCATAATAATGCAATTCCAGGCACAACATGGTCTTTGATGTCAAAACACAAACAAAGACAGTAAAACCACAGATTGCAAACATTTTTTGTCCTTGAAACAAATGTTGGCAAACCTTGATTTTAAGAAATTGCAAAAATTGATTTAGTAATGTACTGAAGTGAAACTAATTTCCTGAATACGATCTTGTAAGTTATAAGAGTGTGACTTAAGGCTAATGTCCTGCAGTGCAGCTTGTTTGACTGGCTGCTGCTGTTACGGATGCAGTGAAAGATACCAATTTTACATAGAGGTGCTGATTGTGAGGTGGTTACTAGTGAATTTTCGCAGTGTTGCTTCATAGGGAATGCCGAAAGCTGTCCAAACTGAAGAAAGTAAAGAGATTGAAAGAAAAAACTATGTGAGAGTTAAAAAGAAAGAAATATCAGATTGTAGTGAGCAATGAGAGGTGGTGATTTGTGAGTTATGATGTGACTATGTACCACTACTTAGTGCTGCATGCTTTGGAGATGGTATCATATCCCAATGACCTTTTATGCAATAGGTAGATATCATAGTTAAAATTTTGCTGAGTGTATCAAAAAATGTCTATTATGTTTTCTCTATCATTGGTTATTGTAATGTCCTAGTGCTTTCTAAATCAGTTTGTTTTGTTCATCTCTGTGCATTTGTCTTATAAGGATAAAGTACTGACCACACATGTGATAGATTCTTAATGCTCCTGCTATGAGCGTTGCTCGGTGGAACCTGGTGATCAGTCTCGAGGACTTAAAAAACTCATTTAATGAATTCAAAAGCAAACCTATTTTCACTAATGGCCCAGCAGTTTTAACATGTTCACACCAGGTGTGCCGGTAACCATGGTCTGAGTCTAAATGGTACTTATTAAAAAGCTTACAAACTAACTGCTCACTGTAGTCCACTGGTGGATCCAAGATGGGGAGGGGCAATGGGACAACCACCCCCTTTTGAGCCAGGATTTTATCATAGAAAATGAGATGGAATTCACCGGACACTTGGCTAAAAATAAAAATAAAAACAAATCGCTCCTACCCACCTGCCCACCTTTGAAAAGTTTCTGGATCTGCCATTGCTGAAGTCCTTATATTGGCTCGTTTGTTTTACTATTCAAGTGTGGAAAAGGTTGTGCTACCTACCGTGGACCTACAGTTTTCCACATAATCTAAATCTCTTAAAGCCTAGGTCCTGCAGTGGTGCAGTAGTAATGCATTCACCTAGTGAATCGTTATCCCGGGTTCAACGACCAACAATGTCAAAAAAAAAAATGCTTACCAACTAACTGCTCGTAGTTGTCTGGAGATTGATCTCTGGGTATAAAGTCTATATCTTATATCTAGGTATAAGAGGTTCAAAGTCCTTGGAAAACTAAGTCCCATCGCAGCAAAGCTTTTACCATCTTTGCAGCGTAAAACTCACAAACAAAATTTAAGACCCAGAGAATCAACTTCCTAGCTACAGTTTGTCAGTAAGCATTCTAGCTTGGCACCGCTGGAGGTCCAAATCTAGTTAACGGTACACTGAGCAGTTTGTCAGTAAGCGTTCTATCTTGGCACTGCTGAAAGCTGAAATCGGGTTAGTGGCACATTAAGCAGTTTGTCAATAAGCATTCTGTTTTGGAGTAGTAGTAGTAATGCATTATCTTGCCATTAACTCAAATTCAACTCCCAATGGTATCATTAAATATGCCCACCAGGGTTTGGCCTCCTTGGTTGTGGAGGTTCAGATTTCTCATAAAACTGTAGGTCCCTGCATACCATGGACTTTTAACTATCCTTTCATTGTAAAAACGCATATTTTCACCAATCTGCTCAAAATTGAGGCCCAAATGCACGAAACTAGTTAACGAAGTAATGACTATAAGAAAATGAATTTTATATATACCGGTGTTTCGCAGAAGCAGTTTGTAAAACATCGCTAGAGAAGATTCCAAGGGAATCTGTAAATTCCCTCATTTTTCCCCTATGACAATCTCGTAGGTAATGAGATAACAGTAACCAACGTCCCAAACCAATAAAAAAAGTATTGCCCCCTACCCTGTACTGGTTTATTGCTTATTTTTATGTTTGTATCCAAGTTGTGATGAATAATGGCCTTTTAGGTTTTCCTTACATAATATTTATAAAGAGATCCCGTCGTCATGGGCACCCATATGAGTACTTCTAGTGGGGGTCGAGAAACATTCAGAGTACATCTAGCGGGGGCTGAGAAAAATTATTACCTCCTTCTCAAAGCTGTCAAAAATTTTAGTGAATGTACAAGATACTAAAATGCTACAAAAATAATTGATACTGCTTGACAATTAGTAATGAGCTAAAAAGTACCTTATTTTAAAATGTGACTGTAAATTTTTTTAAAGTAAATGCATATCAGAATCAGGGAAATCAAATTTTTGAACGGCTAAGGGGGGACCCGAGCCCCTCCCTGCCCCCCATATGGGCTGTCGTTAGTGTACACAGAAAGTTTGTGAAGGAGTGGTAGGTTACAGAGCTACAACTTCATTTATTTATATCTATATATAAAAAAAATGCATTGTGATGAGCTGTTGTAATATCCGTCAACCTCACCCTGCATATGCCAGCAGGTTCTATGTCTAAACATGTGGCATAAGAGGGGTTCTGAAGGGTAAATAGTTTGAAAAGCCCTGGTGTATGCTGTGTCATATTGTAGACTTAGAAGGCATAGTATTTTTGCAAGACTTTTCCAAATTGTTGATGTGGACAAGGAATTGGTAAAATATGATACGAAGCATTTCTGTATTACCGACCATAATTTTGGATATTGGTGTGGTTCGAACCTGCTTAAAATTCCTTATCGTTGATTACATGTTGCTATTTTATTTTTCATTGTGTATATATATATATACTGGATTGAAAACCTGTTGTGGAGATTGACTGCCATTTTGCTGTCCGTTTCCCGAGATTGAAAAATATTGAGTGTAATTTGTTTTTCTTACAGAGAACTTATCGTGCAACTTTTAATTATAAAGCAGCGGACGACGATGAAATTACCTTTGTTAAGGGTGATATTATTTTTAACTGCTATGCCGTTAATGATGGATGGCTAGCAGGTACCGTTCAGCGAACTGGAGAGACTGGAATGCTGCTTTCCTCTTATGTAGCTCTAGTTATCTAAAAGTGTCTTTTGTATTTGTGTATACACACCAACATTCTTTGTATGTATATATTGTTATGTGCTTCATTTACAAAGTGTGTATATATTTCTCTTGTATATATTTTGTACGTGAAATATCATCCTTCGCTTGTTACCTGTGTTCACTCCTTTTTCTTTCTTTTTAAATAAATGAAAATTATACATCATACGAAGTTTGGACTTCCTTCATTTAACATCACATATTAGTAATGAAAATCAAGTGGATTAGTGGTTCATAAATGACTAATAATCTAATGATTAGTAACAACACCATCACTTGAATTGTTGTATCAAAACAACTGCTGTGTGCATATTCGACTTCTGTTGGTTTGGGCTAATAGGACTAGGTTTTTTTTCTTTTTTTTTTATATAAACAAACTTGATTGTGTGAAAACGTTTTGCATTTTATGGAGTGACTTTAAGTCATCAGTCCAATTTCACATAGAGATTTAAATAGAAGTCCAGGTTTGCCTGTGCTTTGTATGAATAAACTTTCCTTGATGTTTTAAAATAATACATATGGTAAAGTTCTCGCACAACCTGGGATTGTCAGGGAATTTGAAATTGTCCCAAAAAAAGTCAGGGAAAAACAAGATTTTTTGCTCAAGCCTGGAAAAGTCAGGGAAAACCTGCGTTAAACTTCTGTTTTGAGTAGCTAATGCTCCCACGAATATAAAACCATTTTTCCTGCAACTGTAGTTCAAATAAAAGTTGCTTGCAATTGGCCAGGGATTTGGCTGGAAAAATCAACTGAATTTTTTTCTCCAATGTGAGTAGGAACCCTGCTATATGATGTCATAGTAATAACCTGTATTTCTCTACTATAAAGAAAACCCAGGGTTGAGTTGAAGTGATAACAAATGCTTACTTTTTTTTTTTTTGCTGATGAGCCAGAGTCTGTAATTTAATTCCAAGGGAAAGGAGGTTCCGTATGTAAAGGAGGTTTGTACACATTGTAACTTTAGTTGTCTTTACAGCATAATGTGCCAACAGGATGCAACATTTGTATTTTTGCTGTCATTTTTATTGCTTGCTTTTGTATTACATTATGCCATTGAAAAAATGTTGAAATTTGTTAATTTGATGTTCCTATAAAGGGCTCGGCTGTTTTTTTCATAAGGTGGCAAAATATTTGTAGTAAAAAAAAATGCTTATTATTTTCTTAAAGTATTTTTATAAATATTGTTTCTCTAGCTGTGTTAACCTCAATTTTGTACCCTTGCAGAATATTTAAGTCATTTGTGGCTTATAACATGCATGTAAAGTTTATTTTTGTCAAGTATTGTGAAAACTTGATGTTAGTTAAATTGTAGGGATTTTTGCTAGTACCATAATTATAAAAGTTATTACGGAATTGTGAATATGTTCCAACAGGATTCACATCCACATGTAAACCCTGGAATTGTCAGGAGGTTTGAGAACATCCCTAATGTCAGGGAAAACCTTCCTCGTACTTCTATATTATCCAACTGCTAAATCCCCTACGAACATGGTTATTTTCTCCGAAACTGAAGTCCAGTCAAAACCACAGAGTTAGATCAAAGAAATCTATCTGGTGGGTTTTTTTTTTTGAGGTGGGAACTCTGTTTCAAGCATTTCCAAGCGTTTTGTAACAGATTTTTATTAGTATGTTTTGCAAATATACTTTTTCTATAAAACATTTCATATTTGAATGGTACAAAAGGCTGTTAATTTTTGTAATTTGGCAATGAAAAATGTTATGATGTTCCAAATGTACAGTGATTTCTCTTGTGCATAGTGTTTATTAAGAACAAAACATATCTACTAAGTCATTTTACCTACTTCCTTTGGTTGGTTGTTATGAAGATCTGGATAATTGCACAGTTGTTTTTCCATCCATTGTGTATCGATTATCAGTCTTCTAACCTTTTTTGCTGTATGTATGTGCAATTTGTAAAACAGATAAAGCAGTAAAACTGGAATTTTTTGAAAAGTAATGGTTAAGGTAATGTGTTAATGGCTACCAGTTACATAGGTACCAATCCTTCCGATTTTTTGTCGGATTTCTACCGATTTTCGGAGATTTCATCTAAAATCCCCCAGTGTTTTTTAAAATACTGATTTTTTTTAAAAAAATTAAATACCTATTTTTCTTGATGCATGTTTATTTAAATTTTTGCGCATATGTGCATATTTAATAATAAATATGCATAAATAAACTCAAATATCGGTAAAAAAAGCCGGAAAAATTCGTCTGCCGTTGATGGCACATGCGTGGCGTGACGTGGAATTTTAGCTCCAGCTATAATGTGTGATGCCCTTGTGCAAAGAAATCGCGCATCTGTATTGGTAGTTATTGGGGGAGGAAAGAAAGAATGCCATACATCGATAAGTTTTTAGTCAAGCATGTGACTTTGTGTAGGGAAGCCACGTGTTAGACATAGCTGGTATTTCTTTCCTCCGGAAAGAAAGTTTTGTTTTTAGGTGTTTCTGGAAACAACGTTAACGATGTCGACCGTTAATAAAAGGTACTGCGAAACGTTTAAAGCCGAAGATATGAAGGTGCTTAATTTTATTCAAGAATAAAGACTGGGGCCAAAATATGCTTTCTACCTGTTCCCATAAAGACATAAGCATTACTCACGGTACTGAACGCGATATTACTTTGCATTCTAAGACTATTAAACATAAGGAGACGTTCAAGGCTGTTGAGTCTAATCATGGTATCAAGCCTTAATTTTTTGCATTTAACGATACCTCCTTTATTAACGCTGAATGTTTATTTACATCGTTTTTGATCGAACATAATTTGCCAATGAATTGCAGCGATCACACGGGGATGCTCTTTCGGAAAACGTTTCCTGACAGCAGTATTGCAAAACAATATGGATCTGCAAAGACCAAAACTTCTGCAATTATGAAAGAAATGTCCGCAAAGGAATCCTCATCACTTGTTGAAAATTTAAGGTGCTATCCATTTTCAATTGCAACTGATGGAAGCAACGATGTTGATTCAAAGCTGTATCCAATAGTGGTAACTTTCTTCGATCCTTTATGTGAAAAAATTGTGAATTGTCTTTTATCTATGCCATCTTTGAAAGAAGATACTACTGGGTTAAATATTGGAAATCTTCTGGTAAGTGCTTTACAATCTAAAAACCTTGCGATTTCTAATTGTGTTGCCTTTAGCTGTGATAATGCACCTGTTATGATAGGAAAAAAGCAGGTGTAGCAGCGGTGTTAAAGAATCATCACCAAAATATTGAAATTATGGGCTGTTCCTGCCACCTTATTAACTTAGCAGCTGAAAAGAGTGCTGCATGTTTGCCATTTAAAATCGATGAAATTTTGGTAGACATTTACTATTACTTACAAAAGAGTTCGAAAAGAAAAGATAGGTTGAAAATTCAAGTATTTCATTAGACTGATATAAAAAAGGTACTAAAACACGTTAGCACTCGTTGGTTGTCTGTTGTAAAGTGCTTAGAGCGTATAATCCAGTGGCAACCCTTTTTTTTTTAAGGAAGACGCCGTGAAAGGGAATCAAATCACCCCACTTCCTTTCTTTACTATTCCCTATATCAAAGTTTCTGTTGAAAATGCAGATAAAGTGAAATAACGTAACAGCACAAGAGAATTGCAAAAGTTAAAAAGGAAAGCTCAAAATTATGTGGATATTTCCAAGAAAAAAGAACTCCATGTCTCGTGAAGAAAATTGTTTTATTTTCCTTCGGAAGATATCTATAAGGCTTTCTGTTTATTTTTATCTTATACTGTGCCTGTATTTGAAAAAGCAAATCCTCAACTTCAGTCTGCGGAACCGCATTTTCATGTGCTAAAATCTCTTCTCTTAAAATAGTACACAGAAATGCTAGTGAAATTTTAAAATCATGCAGTGATATTTTGAAATTGCATTATCATGAGAGGAATAATCAAAAAGATGTTGATACTTTAATTGGAAATGGAACACTCAAAGTAATGCAAGATTTTAGCATCCAATGATAAAAATGAATTTTATGAAAACGTCAGAAGTTATTTCATAGCAGCATGTGACTACATGCGCAATAAATTTCCTTTTAAGTCAGAAGTATTACATCATGCAGAGGTTACATAAATATCGAATTTTGAAAATGCATCGTTTTCCAGCTTAAAATATTTTACAGACAAATTTCCTGTTCTTGTGTTCAATAATACAGAAGATAAGGCTGTTGATGCTTTACAAACAGAATTCAGTGAGTTTCAGACTTTCGAAATCCCAAAAATTGTGAGTGATGAAGGTCGCATTGATGCACAATGGGCTGCTATTGGTAAAATAAAAAATAATACTGGTGAATTAAAATTTAACGACTTTTTCATGTTATGCTGTCAATGATCCCTCACAGTAATGCAACATGCGAGAGAGTCTTCAAGTGAAGAAAATTAGAACTGACTTCAGGTCTGATAACATGTTAGAAAATTTACTAATAGTTAAATGCAGACAACATGTGAAAGCCTGCCAGCGCGTTCGCGATTTACTACAAATTTTTCACTCACAGAAGTTGGCACCCATGCAGTTACGGTCTGAAGAAATTTTATTACGATGTAGATTGTTCTGTAATAATAAAGAAATAGTCTTTGCTAATTGTTTACATTTAATTACTTGCCTATTTAAGTGGTTAAAAAAAAACTATCATAACATTGTGGTTATACGTTTGTCTATCACACCATTAATCCAGGTTCGGTTCCAGTGATATGGAATTTAAGTTTTATGGCCCTACAGTGGTAGCATGTTCACCTAGTGTGTTGTTATCCCGGGTTTAATTCCCAACTGTACCTCCTCCCATGCTTTACTCATGGGTGCCACTCTTCGGTCCTGGGGACAGAGTTATATCTTGTGAAGATATTTCGAAATTTGACCAGATTATAAGATATTTATTTTAACAGAATAATACTTATGCAAGAGTTTTAATTAAGGAATGAGGCACAAAGGTCTCACAGCGCCGCCACCTGACGGTTCATTAATTTTTTGAATCATTATTTCTTTGTTGAGCAACGTTTATGGGGCGGATATCGGCAGAAGACACGTTGGTGTGTAGGGACTGTGTTCTGGGAGAGAGAAGTCGTGAAAGTCTATCCAAACTAAGCCAGCCTTACCTCCCTAGGAGGTTTTCACAGTTAAAACTGGCTCGGCCTCGGTCACTGTTTTCATTCTCTTCGTTATGGGCCACTTTTATTCCATATTTCTTGCTGTAGGTTTTAAATGTATCTTTTATAGTTGTCTTTATAAATAATAGTTGTGGCAAGCATTATAAAAAAATGATTTCATGTAATTTATAAATGCATACTGAGTAGGACAGAGGCCATTCCTTCTATCTTTCCTTAGATACTTAATTTTTTTGCCATGTCGTCGTGTTAATATCTCGTAAATCCTCATGGCATGCGCAGTGATCGTTCTCGGAAGTTTAATATTTGGGTGTAAATCTAAAATAAAATTAAGCTAATCCAGTTACACTGTTTCATTTCGTTTAAAAACTTAAAAATAGCCCCTGAAACCCCTTGTAACCCTGAAAAATTAAGATCTCAACGTTTAAA
>QLNU02014802.1:54991805-55003043 GCA_006491805.2 Dysdera silvatica
AGAAATTTTCAATCCATGTTTTAATGGGTTATCAAGCAACCATTGATTCAACCCTTCCACTAATTCAGGCATGAACTGTGGGCTATCCAAATGACATGAGCCATAAAGTGCCAAATGGGGGGAGGGGGGTATGAAAATCTCCCCCCCCCACACTAACCTTTTCACTAATTCAAGTATGATTATTTATTAAAAATTAATTGATTTTTGCCTTTATTTCTACATTGCTTTATGGCTTACACAATTCTACCGGGAGAAGGAAAATGGCTGGAGGCAACGCTATTCGATAACATACTTACATCCTCTCAGCCCCAGTCCATGTAAAAAAAAAAAAAATTCAGTCTTTCACTCATATTCCTACTCTACAGCACACAAAGCTACCGGCAGAATAAAAGTGGCTGGAGAGCCCGCTACGAGGATAACCTGCTTTGTTGAGGGTGTGGCCTACAACAATGAAGTCATCATCGGTAATAATCAGTAATTCAATTACCCAAGCGTAACTTCAATTTATTCTCCACTTAATCTGCACTATTGCAGGAAGCAAAAATTTCAACAGGTACACTTTTTTATAAAAAAAATAAAAAAATAACCTCCCCCCCCCCCAAACCCCACCTATGAGGCAAATGATTCACATGTGCATTTCTACCATGCCCCAAAATTTCTTCAGTCAGTTTTAAGAGTTTTGGCTGGGTGAGATTGTTCCGCAGTGTCCCCATAATATTAAGTCGGAGGGGGAGGGGGGCAGGGTGAAGCTTAAAACTCAGGTATTTGGTTAGTCATCACTGACTAGCAGGACCCTCTTTATTAAAAGGTACTTCATTTAAGTTATAGCCACTTTCTCGTGGCCACAAAACATTTAAATACTGCAACCTTAGAAGGGTTCGTTTGATCAACATTTTTCATAAAAAAATAGTAAGTAGTTTGCGGTTTCAGAATGTAACCTTGCTGCAGAGTCAAAACAGACAGGATTGCATTGGGAAACAATAAAGTGACGAGTGTGATGGTGACTGAAGTCGTATTTTTAATCACCATTCCCCAATATTTAGTTGCCCTTAGGCCGTTGGCGACTGTAAATTTTAACTTTTCAGAGGCGGAGGGGAGGTCGAACACCTACTAAGCACCCACTGATTCAACCTTTTTAATATTCAGACAGCTTTCGAAGAGTCTAAGAATGCTAAGTCAGGGATTTGGGGGTTAAGCTCCCACTAGGCGTCCACTAATTCAGGTATTATCTGATACATGCTAAACTACTGAAAAGTAAATATCGGCCATGATGAATTAGCGTTTACAAGTATGTGAAAATAGATTTGCCTCTATGTTTCAACGTTGGAATTTTTTTAGGATTGCTGTTCGCTCATTTTATCGCTGCTACTCACAAAACCCTAATGCCAGGGAACACAAACAAAAACAAAATGGTTGAATAGATGCTACAATGTAACTGTTATACACATGTGCACAACCACTATGAACACAAAATTCTTGGATCAATTTTAAGAGTATAGTATGAGTTTTGGTGACAAGGAAGAAGTATACATTTTTCCTGAAATACTAATTTAAAAAATTTGAAGGATGATCTTCATCTTTTTTTTTTTTTAATCAAAATATTGCTATGAATTTTCCTTCAATGATATTCTCTTTAATACTGCATTTATTATACTTTCATTCGGCTTTGTTGTCCGGGGTGAACACTTTCTCAGAGTGTAAGAGATGAATGTTCATAGAGTGCACTTTACTATATTAAAGCTGAAGATGCACAACATAGGCAGCGATAACTTTTAAGATCAGAAGGTTGCAAACTATATGCATCTATGTAACTACAATCTGCACTTCATATGTGCACTACTGGACTACAGATTAAAGTAAGTCATAATTGAAGATTAATGAAAATCCATGGAAATGTAAACCTCAGTGACAAAAAATAAAGTTAAAAAAACTTTAACTACAACCTGTTATTTTATTTTATATATATTGTAGTATGAGAATCTGGCAACAATTTGGAAATTTTTATATAAATTGAACACTACATATGCTGCAACGGGCATTTCGATCAATTTAATACCAGTCTCTTTGCAATTTGGTTTAAATAGTAGTCCATGTACTACACCATTCTGCGAAATAACTGGCAACAGTATATATACGTTCGTAAAGAGATTAGATATTGTCGTTCGTAGCTCAGTAGGTAGAGCCTCCGCCCGGCAAGTGGAAGGTCGTGGGTTCAGGTCCCACCGAACGCAGAAATATTTATTTTCTTTCGAACGTTTCACCATCTAATCACGCCATAACATCTGCGCTGGTATCACTACGCCAATAAACGTTGATTGATATTGTTGTTTAATTTGGAAATTATTAAATCTGGCAACAGTTGGAACACAAAAGGCACATGGTTGTGGAATAAGCCAAACTGCACATTAAATGTAATGCAGAAGATTTTGCAGTTTTTTGTGTTAATGTTGTTATAAAAATTAAAATTTTGCCTGAAGCTTGATTAATTTGACAGATTAGACCTTTAGCTAATTTATTTATTTGCTACTTCTGGAAAATATCATAGGTATATTATCGATTGTTGTTTATTGTTTACCTGTTTTTGTGTTACGTTGGTCAAAAAAAATTAATGTTTTTCTTTGTAAACAAATAAATTTTATAACTTAGAAGCTATAACTTTTAAATCTCTTTACTTAGTTTCTGCTCTATTTATAACACTTTCAGTATTTATTTTAACATTATTAATTTAGCTCATATGGCTGTGACCAATGTAACAAAATAACGTGTTACTTTAGTCACACTTGTTCTTATTTCATTTAAGATTTTTTAATTAATATTAACACTTGGGTGGTAGTTACAACTGAAAGTAGATAAGTCTGTTTCTTAAACAGTTACATAACTAAAAATAGTAAAAAAAAATTATTATTCAAAGGTAACAAAATGGTGCCAACAACTGCTACAGAACAAAAACGAAAAAGTTGGTGCTAAACAGACCGAAGAACAAATACTTTGAGAAAAGGAAAAAGCAAAAAATCATATGAAACTGAGATTAAAAAGAGAAAGTGATGTGAAGTGGGGGAAAAAAAAAAATGAAGCATCAAAAGTTAGACTGCATGAAATGCATTCAAAGAAAAAAAATGGATCCATCATCTTTATTTGTGTCAATTCCTCTAAATTCCTTTTCAAGTCCTCAGAGTTTTGGAAAACTTTGAAAAGGTGTAGAACATCTTTATCCCAGAGTCCAAGAAAAAAGAAATTCTATTGTTAAGAAAAAAGCTACAAAATTGGGTCTTCCACTTATTGATAAAAATATAAAGACTCATAAAAATAATGGAATTTCTGATAAAGTAAAAAATATGGTAAAAGATTTTTATCATAGAGATGAAATTTCTCGTCGACTTCTAGGAAAAAAAAGATATTAAATCATTTAAAAATCCAACTACCAATAAAAAAGTAACTTTGCAGAAACGTTTACTTATGTACAATTTAAAAGAGACACATGAGCTTTTTAAGGCAGATAATCTCGGTATTTCCAAATTTTTCGAAAGTAGACCAGTGGAAGTGGATACAATTCGGTCTAAAGATTATGAAGCATGTTGCTGCCCCTATTGTGAGGACATTGGGTTTCTTAGACAAGCATACAAATGGAAAGATTCTAATATTAAAAGCATAAGTGATTTGATATCACTAATTGTTTATGACATTCTTCTAATTGCATAAAACATAAATGTGAGAAATGTTTATCAATGTTCGATAAAGTAATTTTTCAAGAAGCAACAGCTAAGTCTGAGCCAATTAATGTACATTAGTGGGATGAAGGAAAACCTGAAAAAAAAAAAAAGTTTTAATAAATCTAATTCTAAAAGAATTATCAAAACAAACTCCAAAAGTTTTTGGAAGTATTTATAATATTGCATGCCAAGCAAGGGAATTAAAAAAAAGCAAAAAATAATTTATAACTGAATGAGATATTACTTCAAACTGATTTTGCCCAAAATTATCAGATCAAGCATCAAAATGTGGTCATGGCAGCTCATTTGGAAACTGGTCAAGATCCAACTGTCATGATCTATACTGGTGTTGTCTACTGTAGGCAATAGTGATAATTTATTAAAGCAAATATATGGAATAATTTCAGATACACAAAAACATACATCTTTCGAAGTGAAGATTTTCAATGAATACTTAATCCCTGGTTTTCAGAAATCAATCAACATTTCAGTTAAAAAGGTAATTATTTGGAGTGATGGAGCTGCAGTGCATTTTAAAAATTTTATTCAATAGCTTCCATGTCCTCTTTGAATACCTTCTACAAATGGAATTTTTGCAAATCCTATCATGGAAAAGGACCTCATGATGAAGTTGGGGCCGTCCTCAAATACCATGTATGGAAAAAAGTGCTACCAAGGACAGGTCATAGCTAAGAATGCGTATGTTTTTTCACTAAAGTGAATTCTGCTGAATTAAAAATTAAGTGCCTTTACATTTCTCAAGAAGTGATCGAAACTCAGATTCCTGAAATGGAAAAAAAATTTTTGATAATGTGAAACTACTAAATAGAATTCGATCAGTTCACTACATCAGTAAAATAAGCTTTATGTGTGTAAATATGTTTACCAACACCAGAAACACAATTCCTTTTGCTCAAAATCTACATTTATTTTATAATAAAACAAACGAGATGTCTGAGGTAGATCTTCATTCGTCAAAAAATGTAATAAATGATTTATCAATTGAACTAGGAAAATATTTTAGTGTGTAATATGGTGACAAGTAGTATTTAGGCTGTGTTTTATATGATAAAACATTAAACGTTTGTAAAATGAAATTTTGCAAGAGACCCATGGAGGGTTTAAGTGGCCAAATCATGATGGCATCCAAATGGTTGAAGTTAAGTTCATTTTAAGTGGTCCTGTTCAGTTAAATGGAAATCTACCATTTAATGTAAGTAAGAGTGAAGGAGATGAAATAACTATATTGTACAAAAAATGTAAAAAAGCAAACCATTAATAAAAAACGTAACATCGTCATTACTCCTGATGAAGGACTGCTGCTGATGCGTCCGAAAGCTTGAGTGATCTTTTTCATTGCTATTTTACCAGTGTTTAACCTTTTTATGTAAAGTACTTAATATTATGTGTATCCTTTATTTGTATTCTTGCATGTTACATTGGTCACATCAGTTTTAATTCAAAAATATTTTTAACTTATTGTTTGGGGAGGATATAAATTCCTATTACATATACTATATCAAACCTAACATTTTAAGGTTTAAAAATACATAAATATAGGATTCTAGAACTGTAAGTTTCAGAGAAATAGCTTTAACAATTAAGGTACCATTTCATGAGATTGGAAAAACGTTACGTTGGTCACATCTCTTAATTTCAAAAAAAGTTAATTACTGTTTAATTAAAAATTCAATATTAAACATACGTATTATAATTGCTTAACATAATAAATTATTATAAAAGTGAAAAGAATTTTTATTATGCAGCTTTTATAGCAATAATAAGTAAAATTATAACCTTCAACAAGTGTAAATGTTATGTTGGTCACAATGGAATGACTCCATATCGAAACTTAATGAGCTGAGATCCATGCATTCAAAAGTTCGGAGCTGAATGGCCTTTCGGTGTGGCGGTTTTTTAGGAATTGTTCATTTTGCGATTCTATTGGTCGAGCCACCATGACGAAATTGCTCATAGTTCATTTCATTGATCAGTGCCCCCCCCCCCCTCCAAAAAAATACAGTTGACGGCATATAAACCTGTCTAAACCAAAGTCTTATGGCATAACTTTATGATAGGATAGTTTCTCTCTGTTTCCATGTGAATTTTGTCCGTAAAGTCATCCCTTTCATTTCTTGCAAATGGCAGTGCATCTTAGTGGCCCGTAGGCCATTTGAACAGGTTCTGGTGGAAACACATAGTTACAATGACCATGAGAAACCTTTTTGGTGAGAAAAACATGCGGCTATGCTGAAATGCCACAAAGGCCATGGATCGCTCTATACTCCCCTACCAGTGGGATCTACTTAGATGCCACGTAATAGTCCAGGAAATACATGTGTCCACCTGAACGTGTCATTTTCAGTGCATTAGGTGATGTTTGATGTTGGTCGGTTAGGTATTTTTGCACTGAGTTTCAGAGTCAGTGCTTATTCACCAAAAAGCCTTCCTCGGTCACCAAAAAGCTATACTGTATTTCTATCTTGGTATGTTTCGTTTGGCGCAGCATGACCTTTTCGTTGTACCATTAAAGCTCAACTATCTATTTTCGTATTAATAATTAAATATTTCAATCAATAAATTCCGGAACATATTATAAATGATTTCTTTTTGTTTTAAATAATTTCATAACCTCGACCACAGTGATTTGAGTAAAATTCTTTGAAATGGTTCAAAGTGCAGTAGAACTTTCATGTTTTCACCAGAAAAATGCTATTACAAAAAAATATTCATTTAAGCAACATGTACTAGTCATTTAAATTAGGCTATTTTGCGTTTTCCAGTTTACCCAAATTCACTATAAACAAATATATTTTAAAAGCAGTAAGTTCAGTATTTTTTACTATTCAAAAGGTCAAAATAGCATTATAAAATGTATTACCATGTTGTGATTTGAATGATGTTTTAAATCAGTTATAATAAACAATTTTATGGGAATATATTATTTCTTTTGGAAGGTTATAAACAGTTTTCTAGCCTTGAAAACTTGTATAAACGATTTCCATTGTATTAAGCTAAATCTACGTGTATACATAGCTGGGAGATAGGGGATATTCTCCCTTGACGAAGTTCTCCCTCTGGAGTTGTCTTGATTTTGGTTTTGTTCGTGGTTTTAGTTTTTACAAGTCTTAGTATGGTCAGTTTCATATGATGGTCTTTGACAGTGGTTCCTAAACTTTTTGTCCCACAAAGTCTTTTTTTTATCGCAGAGCCTATGACCCGTTGTTACTCTTAATATCTGCTCTTTAGATAGAGCCGAAATGTAAGTTAGTAATAATTACAAATGTAGTAACTAATGAGAGCAATGGGGTTTGTTTAATTTTGCGTACTTTACTAATGCTTAGTTTTATTGAAGATCGCTGCAAATAAAGATCAGGTTCAGCGTTGAGGCAGCTTCTGTATTTTGTTTTAGTTGCTGCGTAGAAAGAAAATCTGGATTCACACAAGTAACTTGTGGCGAACAGGTGAAGAAATGTGTTTGCTTTATTGGTCAGTGGTTTAAATTTTTCCCTTAAACTTAAACCAAAATTCAGAATGTGACTTATTTTAGAATGCAATTTCCAAAGCACTGTCTGACATCAAGTTGAATGAGGCATTCATAATCAGTTCATGTCAAGTTAAATGGTGTGAGTTAGTTTTTCAAAGTAAGAGTAATGGGATTCATCACCCATTTATACTTCTTCCGTGTTACTTTCCAAGCCGTTGTGTAATTTTTTTAATATGTTTAAAATGTGATATTAATATAATAATACAGTATAATCATAAAGTGATGAAAAATTATTTTACAAAAATTAGGACTATCCATTTATTTTTTACTGGACAAGTGGATTATTTTTACGAAAATGTCCTTTCATTTTGAATGATTCCGTGGAGCCACTGGACGAGCACCGGAGAACCCAGTTTGAGAAACTTTGGTTTGTGTGTATAATTTCAAGGGTTGTGTTGATTATGGATTTGTGGTTTTATATTTTCAGTTTTCATCTTTATTATAATTATACATTATGTATCTCTAATTTATACTAATTATTATCTATACAGGAAATCATGCCAGAAAAATAAAACAAGGCTTTCGAAAACTTCAGAGGTATGTTTTAATCAACTATATATTTTTCTTTACATTTTTAATATGAAAATTTATATAAATGCTTAAAATAACTGAAAATGTAGTTCTGTTTGGATTGACATAGAGCTGTACTTATAATTTTGTATATGGCTATTAGTTAATTATATACGTAAGCAAAGCTCGACAAATTGTGTCGAACTGTACTCACCTACTACAATACGAGAACCTAGGAATCTAGTAGCGAGAAAAAAGGTTTTCCACACGCCAATTGCAAAAATCTGGCAACCAGTGTCGAGCTCCTATGTGTATATATAAGGAAATCTCATTATAGCGATATTTTCCTTCAGTTCCAACAGATACAGAATGTATCATATTCAATCTTGTTACCATGTCTATAATCATATCGTTTTTAGGTCTCTTGAGTGGCGTTATAGGCATGTTTTGCTGTATATCATTGTAATAAAGTACAGTGTGATTTGCTGGTCAATTTAATCTGTTAATTCTATCCCATATGATTTGTCAAGAAGTTTTTAAATATTATTAGCACTCAATTTGGATGTGTTTAGTTTGATTGCAGTGTCACACATATATTACTATGGCTAACCTTGCTGCTGTTAACGAAAGTACAGGTTTAATATTCAGAGTACGGTGTGTACGGATCTAGAAAATCTGGAAAAGTCAGGGGAAATTGTTTCTGACTAAAGGTCAGGGAAATTTGAAATACAAAGGCCAAAATCAGGGAAATTTGAAATTCGTTGTTCTAATAAATAACTTATTAAAATAATTTTCCTGAACTGTGCTTTTCATACCACATTGCCTACTGAAAAATTTGAAAAACTTGTACTTTTGACTAAACTTCTTCCAAAAATTACCCTTTTGCACCAAAACTAATATAATTTATATAAAATTATTAAGCCCATATATTTCTCAGGAGAAAATGTTTGCCAAATATATAACTAAAATTAAAAGATGATTGTTTTTAGCTAAATTTTCTAATCTGTAAAGGATTTTGATCATACCAATGTCCTATCCCTTATATAGAGTCACATACACATAGCGGATTGATTGAAGTGGTCAAGTATGAACAGGCGTGAAGGCAAAATTATACAACATGGCTCTAGCTGTCCAATGTAATATAACTCACAACTATCAATTGCTATTCTAAACTACGCTTGATTCCAATGAGTTATGTGTGTCTACTTCGTTAAGTTATTCGTTAAGATGTGACAGCATAATTAGAATTGATTTATCGGAAATAAATACAAATTCCATTCACCAGCGTAAAGTAACAGGAACACATTTATTTGTATTAACAACACAAACTCCAACAAAAATGGGTTAATTTAATATCTTAGAATGAACATTTTCGAATCTTTACTTGCATCACATGAGGCAGAGAGTTCATGTGAAACGCATAACAAGAGTTTACGCCTTTACGATACATTCACTGTAACGAAACGTAACTTTAATGAATAATTACATGCAAGATAATTGAGTGGAACGCAATGAACTTGAATTTGGTACAGCCAAGAAGTCTGCTTACTCTCTTAACTCCAGCACGTTGCTGATCAACTTTTTAATCGTTGCCACTCATTGCAATAATACACTCAAATTCCTGTTCTTGGAAATGGCACAGTTGGCTCACCACACATACTTTAAATGGAATGGAAGATGAAGCATCAGCTTTGCAATTATATAGTTAAATGCTTTTATAATGAACTCAAAAAGGGCCAAATGAAAATGTTGTAAATGTTTAATTGATGCAAGTTTTTAGTGTAAAGAAATGCATTTTTTAATAGTTTTTATATTTGTAAATTCACTGTAATTGAGTTATAAATGAATTGAGTTATATTGGGGTTTGTGTTAGTGGATTTTATGGTCTTGAAACTTGTTTCGATTACGCAAATTTTAATGCGTTTTGTGTTGTTTACTGTAATTAGCGACTTGAAATCGGTTAAAATTTAGTCTAGAAAACATGGAAAGGTCCGGGAAATTTGAAACAGAATTTGTGTAGACACCCATCAGAGTTTTCAAGATCATAGTGCACATTCACGCAGATATGTGAATTGGAGTCATTTAAATTTAATGTAGTTTCTGAATGTTTTCGATAATATGATGTGTTAGTGCATGCAAATAAACAAAAGTTCAATTCTCTATGAATAAAGCATTTGTTACTTTTCAGTTGCCCCAGTATAATTTTTGTTTGGTTTTATTTGAGTTGTTTAATTTAAATTTCAAGCTTTTATTTCAGTTCTGGAATGGCTAGCAGTGGATAAGCAAAAACAAATATATTGACCAGAAAATGCATGCTCAGTGCTTTGTTTTATGTTTTAATGGTAATCATCTTTTGTTTATTTTTGTTTTAGTTTTCAATTTCAACCACCTTATTTTCTGAAATGCTGCGTATAAATAATTGGTGTATTAAAGAAATTACATAAATGTCAAAACAAATCAATATATATATACAGGCCTGCACAAAAGTTTAGACACAGAGGCAAATTATAAATAAAAGCGAGAATTTGCATTGAACTTCGCCGATATTGTATCTAAATAATCCTAGAACCAATAATAAATTGTGCAACTTAAAAGATTACCAAAAGTACTGAAACAAAATATCCCAACACCGTAATATTGGAATCTGCATGCCACAAATGTTTAGGCACATATGTCAGATTTATGCAAATTAACGGCGCGAAGTTCCCAAGTGATCGAAGGGGCGTTTCCCAGAGTTGTTATATAAGGCCTGAAATAATTTAGAATGCTTAGAACGATGCCGAAGTCAAAGCAATTTACGAATGACGAGATTTTGAAGATTTGGAGGCTGAAAACTAAAGGTAAATCTGTTACTCAAATTTCTGTTGCATTGAACCGTTCAAAGCGAGGCATTTATCGAGTGTTATCCCGGGGTGATCAGTATCAACCAAAATCACGATCTGGGAGGCCTCGAGTGACCAGCATTCGGGATGATAGACAAATACGAAGATTGGCTTCAAATGAAAGCCTGTCTGCAAATCAAATAAAAAACACGTTAGCAATGCGAGTGTCAAGAGAAACCATACGTAGAAGGATTGTAGAATGCAGGCATTTGAGATATGCAAAAATGCGCCGCAAGCCCTGCTTGCAATTACATCATAAACAAGCACGACTACAATGGGCAAGGCAGCACATATCATACAGTGACGAATGGCTGCAGGTGTTATTTAGTGATGAAAAAAAGTGGAACTTAGATGGTCCCGATGGCCTTTCGCACTACTGGCACGATCTTCGAAAACGCCCCTTAAGTCGGTTCAGCAGACGTCAAGGAGGAGGTTCAGTCATGGTTTGGGGAGCCTTTAGCTTCAATGGACAGACTTCTTTGGCGTTTTTGAATGGAAAACAAGATTCCAAGGCATACCAGGCAACTCTTGAAAGTCACCTATTACCTTTTGGCGAACTTTTATGTGGACGAAACTGGGTTTTCCAACA
>QLNU02014802.1:55003143-55022272 GCA_006491805.2 Dysdera silvatica
GTACTCTGGACTCAATAGAGGGACCCTAAATCGATTCTAATACGGAGACGATGTCTCCTTTTCTCCTATATAAAAAAAACCTCTTGATTGAGCTTAAATGTATGCATCAACATCATTAACTATAAATGTACTGAGCTACAGTGATAATGATCCAAGCTTGCTTCCGATAAATATCAAAGCTTGTCGTTTGTTTTTTCTTTTCAATGAATTCTCACATTGTAAGGTTTAGTTCTGTAGGTGGAAAGAATTCAACCAGGGATTTATACACATCCCTCCAGATTTTTGATACACCCCCTTAATGAAATCTAAATACACACAAAATTTAATCCACCCCCTAAAAATCTTCAACACCCCCCAGTTTATGAATCTTGGATAAGCCCCTGCATGCAACTTCCACGGAAAACTGTTGATACTAATAAAACATGGTCATAGCTGTATCTTATCTTAAGGAAAAAAAAAGGGTTCATTTTGCATGTTATTTAATTTTATGCATTAAAATCTGAGTATTAATGTTTGATGTGCATGCAGGTGACACTTCTGCTTGTGACAGTTGCAGTCACGCGGGTAGTCAGGGTTGGGAACACCTTGGCTCTGGTGCTACACCTGGTTCTTCTGTTGACCTAGAATGGGAAAATGAAATAGGTAAGAAAAGTATTTGCAATTTTGCCCCCCTTTTTTTTTTATATAGGCAATCAATAAATTTGAAATAGTACTTGCTTCAGCAAAGCTGATGTCACCTAATGTTTCTTGAGAGATTTTCAGACAAGATTTTATAATAAAAGCATTTATTTTTCCTCTTGCACTTTAAAACGGCTCAACTCAAGGTATTACTTCTAAAATAGACTTTTAGGTTTAAAGTGTTTTGTGCTTTCATATATGAAATTCTTTATCCCTCCTTTCCCTTTATACATGCCATGTAGTGGCATGGTCCTAATGCATTTGGCTGTACAAGTAATTTGTGTTTCGTTCCAGCAGGTACATAGCACTTACCTCCCCCACCTCCATCTATAGATTTACAGTCTTGCATTTTGTTTTCCATGCAAAAAGTTAGTTTGCATTCTTTGGAAAACCATTTGTCTTTGTGCGGCATGATCTCTCATTCTAAAACAATCAATAGTATTTGGGATTCATATACAGTCTTATAGTTTGAGTGAAAAACTGGCATTTTGCATTGTTTTTATAGCATGGCGATTGAGTTTTGACCTTCGGGGAAGGGACCTGTGACCTTTGAGTTGAAGGTCACAATGAAATGCAATCATCTTTCACAATTATCATCAGTTTGTAACCAAAGTAAAGTGTGGTTATTAACGAGTTCATCATGACTTGGGAATGACATTAATTTTTAGTCCTACTTCCAGTGACTGTGTGATCCGGTTTTAATTCTAGCAGCTGCTTAACTCTTGATGTCTTTTCTAGATGCACAGTCTGTAGTGTGGTTCCCAAGGCTAACAAATTTCAAATTATTTGGAAAACTGTATGTTCTGGTGCAGCATGACCTTTGTTGTTTTTGCCGTATAAAACACAATGATAACTATGATCATTCCTCAGATGCAACCCCCACTAAAAAAAAAAAAAAATCTTTACTGATACAGAAAATGATAAAATTCCCTCTGCCAGAATTGGGATGTTCACTAATTTTAAGATCGAGTGAGGTAAAACAAAAAAATCACTTGTTTTAAGTTGTCGTCTTGTGTGATTCATTTTAGCTTATGTGACTTCCTTTATTTGAAGGGCTTACACCTCCATTAAATATGAACGAAGAGCTCAAGTGGTTAGCACTGACGGAAACCACCAACGGATCATGGCAGTCTTCCCCAATCTCAAACAATGGGTTAGAGTGGGACGGAGACTTTACCACGTGAGTTTTTTTCTTTAACGAATGAAGTTATTTTAAGTGCTTTACTATTTTCTGATGGTTGTTTCGATAATCTAACTTCTTTTTGATATTTCAGAGTTGAGATATCAACAATCATATCGGATACACAGCATCTAATATCAAACATAGATGACAGATGCATAGAAAATCCCTAAGTGTCAAATGATATATATCAAACACATAAATATAAATCGCGAACCGTGTCGCACAGTAAGTATATTGATTAAAGTAAATAATGTGATTGGTAATTAAAATGAATTAATGGGGGGGAAGAGAAGAACAAGTGGAATTTCAACCCCAACTCACTAAAAGAACAAAATTTTAACATTTCTTCAGATTTAGCCATTTTTAGCATAATCTACTCTATATTAGCTAAAGTGGGCAATCTGCACAAACATATTGTACTTCGGAAACACATGATAAGCTAGGTATGTACTGAAATTTAAAACTATAACTTCTAGCCAGATTTAAAAAAAGAGTTACGAGCTGGTAGTTTGGAGATTTATATTTCGTTCCCCTGTTTCATGATCAAACAAATATCATATATGAGTCTACAATCTAATATCCTTGTGTAGTATTTAATTATATACTAACATATTTTTTATGCAGATAAGTTATGCCCAATGAAAGATTAAAGTGTATTCGAAAACGCAATTAAAAGGGCTGAATTTTGAGCTCATTACAAACATTTGTATATTCATTGCTTTAATATTGATTTTTCTGTATTATGTATTTTTTCAATTACTGATTGAAAACTTACAAGGCCATCATACAAGGTGTGACCAATAAGTAGGGTGAACAATGAAATAAGACTTACATTGTGTAGGCCTGACATGGAAACTGTTTACAGTCCTTCAAAATAATCCCCGTCGTACACTATGCACCTCTAACAATGTGTGTTCAAATCACCGAAAGCTCTTGAAAACTCCCACCTCTGGTGCAGCTTTTAATTTTTGTGTCACAGCAGCTTGAATGTGCGGAACGTCTGTAAATTTTTTCCTTTTTAGAGCCACTTTAAGTTTAGGAAACAGAAAGAAATCCGGAGGTGACAGATCTGGGGAATACAATGGGTGCGACAGTTCAGTAACCCAATGTTGAGCCAGAAACTTCTTTACAAGCATAGCGGTATGAGGCTGTGCATTATCGTGCAAGAGAAACCAAGAGCCAGGTTGCTTCAGATGTGGTCATACACAACGAATACGAGCCAAAAGTCGTTTGAGCACCTCTCAAAAACTCACCGTTGACAGTTTGACCTGCAGGAAGATGCCCTTGTAGATTATGCCTTGACAGTCAAAAACGGTTATCAGCAGTGTCTTTTTTACCCTTGACTTTTCAAAATGACATTTTTTCTGTTTTCGGGAGTTGGGTCCGCACCACTCCATACTTTGGCGTTTTGTCTCCGGATCATACTGGAAACACCAGGTTTACTCGCCGGTTACGAAGGTTTTCACGAACTGGGCATTTTCGTCCTCCATGTCGATGAAGTCCCCACAACATTTCATTCGTTGCTGTTTTTGTTCCTCTGTTAAGTGATGAGGAACAAATGGAGAACAAACTTTGCATTTTCTCAAATCCTGTGTCACGATTTTCCGAACAGTTTCCTCGAGGGTTATCCAATTCGTTTGACAGCATCTTGATGGTTAATCGCCAATCTCGTTGCAACAGTTCATGCACTCTCTCCATGTTTGCCCCTGTTCTGCTGGTGGTAGGCCGCCCACTTTGATGCTCGTCTTCGACGCTTTCACGCCCATTATTAAACTTTTTGAACTATGTGTACACAGTCTTCGAGGTCACGGTTTCATCTCCATACACCTGCTTCAGCATTGCATGAATTTTGCCTGCTGATTTACCCAATTTGTACAGGAATTTCAAATCGATTCTCTGCTCCATGGCACGCCACGCAATCACTGCACAGACAAAACTCGATAACTAATTTATCAAGATTCACAGCCGCACAAAACCACGCACTACTGTTAACTGGATATTACGGAACACAACGAAGGTGTTTCTGATAATCGGGTTTTTCCCATTTTCGATTTGAGGGGTGATTCACCCTACTTATTGGTCACACTTTGTATAAAATAATGTTTTTTGAATTCTTGATAACATAAATAGTACATTCTTTTGACATCAGTGATAATTCTCAATGTATATTAAGTATTAAAATATACATAATAATGGCTATTAGCAACTAGTGCACTTCAAAGGTGAATCTAGGGAGCAACCTTTCTTCCAAGAATAATAAAATTTCACTGCTTCATGGTTCCCACGATCCTTGAATTTTTTTTGCCAAGTCGAGACCCTTGAAAAGTACTTTAAAACTGTCAAAAATGTGGTTGGTCCTTGAATGTTTCCCAAAACCTTTTTTCAAGTTTTGGCAAAAAAAAAGAGGGTATTTCCCTTATTTCCAATGTAGTAACAATGTAAGGTCCTTGGAAAAAATTATTTGGTCCTTGAAAAGTCCTTGAATTTCATCAGGACAAAGAGGTGGGAACCGTGTCCTTATAGGTATCTACACCCTATAACAAAAAAAATCGACGCACCAAGAGGGAATTGTCCGATTGCGATAAAAATTGGTGGATTTGAAGAACATACATAGAAAAAGAAACGATTAAAATTTCAGAACAATTGAATGATTTATTGCAGAGTTTGACCGTTACAAAGGGAGGAAGTCAATAAGGCGTTGGTCCACCTCTGGCCTGGATGCAAGCTGTCACCCGGCGTGGCATAGACTGATAAAGATCCCGGATGGTGTCCTGCGGAATTTCTTGCCAAATTGTCTCCAACTGTCGGGCTAAATCGTCAACATTCCTGGATGGTTGCAATCGCCTTCCCATAGCGTCCCAAATGTGCTCTATGGGAGAGAGATCAGGAGATCTAGCTTGCCAAGGAAGTGTTGGGCAAGCTTGAAGACAATTCATAGCAACACGTGCCGTGTGCGGCCGGGCATTGTCTTGTTGAAACGTAAGTCCAGGGTGTCGCAAAAGGAACGGTAACACAACCGGTCGTAGAATGTCGTCTACGTACCGCTGTGCTGTAAGTGTGCCAGAAATGACCACCAAAGGGGTCCGGCTATCAAAGGAGATGGCACCCCAGACCATAACGCCCTGTTGTGGGCATGTGTGGCGTGCGATAGTAAGGGCAGGATCCCCACGCTGCCCTGGACGTCTCCAGACACGTCTGCGGTTGTCGTCAGGACACAGTTGGAAACGGGACTCGTCACTAAAGACTATACGTCCCCAGTCAGCGCAGTTCCAAGTTGATCGAGCCCGGCACCACTGTAATCGGACTTGACGGTGTAAAGGCGTGAGAGGTAAGCGGCGTAACGGTCGGCGCGAGCGTAAATTCCGCTCTCTCAGTCGTTTGCAGAGGGTCATGTTGGACACATGTGTGCGGGCCACACGTTGGATAGTTGATAACGACGAATCCGGTGCTGTGACATCTGCTCTGACAATCGCTCTGTCTTCCCGTTCTGTTGTGGCCCTAGGTCGACCGCTGCCGTCCCGACGCTGACATCTGCCGTTGTTGACCCACTCTTGCCAGCACCGTCCAATCGCCGCATCGCTTCGACCCACATGTCCAGCGATTCTTCGATTCGTCCAACCAGCCTCTTTCAAACTCTGACATATGCTCGTAATGAGCACGAATCTTTCGGCGAGGCATTGTTACAGTCGACGTAAGATATCCGCAGTCAAAATGCAACAGAAATTTTGACCACATATTGAGAATCGCTCCTTATATACACCTGCTGAATGCGCAGTTCCGATGCACTGGAGTTCCCGCTATTCATTCATTGGACACCAAATTTTAATCATTTGCATGTTCGGTCAAAATGTCTTTGCATACGAAATTTCATTACAATCGGACAACTCCTTCTTGGTGAGTGGATTTTTTTGTTATAGAGTGTAAATTGGCTTTCAAGCTTGTTTCTCTCCTCCTGAAAACATTTTCTGGATTAGCACTTCTCTCATATTTTTAATCAACATGTGATATTATATTTATGCTTTAAGGACTTTTGTTAACGTTCCTGTTTTTTCTTCTTTCAGCTATTCAACAGAGCTTACCAAGCTGCATGTCAGAAATTATTTGTACCTTGTATATAATCAGGAGATTTTACTTGATGCACATGTGCCTAATGGAAATGATCAAAAATTTAGGGGCCAGATCAGTTCTAGATATAATTGGATAAAATATATGAAATTAAACGCTTTGGAGAACCATGTAAATTTTGATTGGCTCAAAAATAAAAAAATTTTATTGAAAAGGCGTTTTTTTTTTTAATTTGTCAAAGAATTACAGCTTTGAGTCTGTGCTGTGTACAGTTTAATGTGCTTTGTCGATAGTTTCTGTTTATAGCATATTGTCGTACAACGTTGATCTTAAAGAACGTTTAGGATTACGTTTTCGTGTATAATTTTTTAGTTTGAAAGATGTTTGTCAAAAAAAAAAAAATGTCTGCAAAGGGTAGTGTTATGATGTCTAAAGGTTTTCATTGGGCCTAAATTCTATTCCACTGTATAACAGAAGAAAAAAAAATTGTCGTTGTCACAAAGATAAATCAGTATTTTAAGGAATCAATGAAAATTATAAATAACTATAATAAAATAATCGATTTAATCATATGTATAATTTTGATAAGAAATAAATATGATGTTTTTATGTATCAGACTTTTCCTTATTTCACTTGTCAAGTATTGGCATATATTATACGAGGGCAGTTCAAAAAGTTTTTAGATACAAAAAAGTTTATAAAGCTAGAAGTTTCAATCTTTCATAGTTTTTCAAACTAACCCCCATTAGATGCTACACACTTTTCAATCTGCATAAACCAATTTTTAAAAGTTTTGCACCATTCCTCTCTTTATAGGCTTTCAAGTTAGTCAATAAAAGTTTGAACTTCTTCTTCCAGATGTGAAAAATGAGTTCTATGCAAATTATTTTTTGTATTTGGAAACAGAGATGAGTGACAAGAAGCGAAGTCAGGTAAATAGGACAGGTGCGGTGAAAGTTCAATATTTTCTTTTGCTAAAAAATCCTTTGTTCTCGCGGCAGAGCGCAATTGTGCTACATCATTCTTCTAGATCAATGTTTCCCAACGTGGGGGCCCATGCCCCACAGGGGGAAATGGCCTCCACTGTACATAATATAATAAAAAAAATGGGAGATCTGTACACAATTAATGCAATATATATATATATATATATAATTAATATAATGTAATATATATGTATAATATAATTTTGTATTAATGTGTTTTGGGGGTTATAAATAATTGTGGGGGGCGCGGATCTTTTGGTTACTATAAAAGTAGGTCGGTAGTAGTCACGACTTGAAAAAGGTTGGGAACCACTGTACTAGTTCCTCTCTTTGGCTGCTACTTATGCCATAGTTGGATGGAGCCACTTATGGAGGACACATACCAACATACCTGTCTGCTGCGATCTTTTTTCTGTTTTCTAGAATTACTGACGCAACATGTCCAGAGTAGGAGAAGAAATTTATCATCATTCTCTTCCCAGCATTTCTCACATGTCTAACTTTTGCGGGTGAAGGCTGATCTGGGAAGCATAATATCATGGACTGGCGCTTAATTTCTGCTTCAAACTAATAAACCCATAATTCATCAATAGTTACAATATCCCAGATAATTTTGCGTGTCCCATCATTATTTTTTTTTATAAAATGGCACAATTCCACACATTTGATCCTCTGTCAATTGATGGGGGGGATCTAAAGGGAACACCACTTTCTGAGAAAGCGATGTTCTTTTCCTGAAGTAGCGAATTCAAGGCCCTGGAACTGATGTTGGAATTGTGTGAACCCTTTAGGGTTCCCACAATTTTCTTATGCGTAATTTGTTTTTCTTTTTCCACGAGAGATCAAAATTTTTCAACGTTTGATTCTGTAGTCGATGTGCTGGGCCTTCCCTATTTTGTCAACTTGTAATGATCTTTTCCCCCCACTCAAATCCAGCATACCAAGTAAAAATGGTGGCATGTTAAGGTGAACATCTCGAAATGTTGAGGATAAACTTTGAAAACGCACTTCTGCTTTTAACCCTTTAAAAAAATAATAGCACTCCAAAATTCTCTGTTCAACAAGATTGTGCTTGACCTTAACTCTTTCTCTTCAGTACAGAATATGATGGTCACTTTGTGAAGTGCTGCCACCACATGTTGTCTTTTAAGGATATGTGCCACACTATAATACAAAAACCTAAGCGTTTGATGATTTTTCCAACTCGTATCTAAAAACTTTTTGAACATCCTACATATAATTGATTATATGAGCATTCGACTATTGAAAGTATGTTTGGTTCAAACTTGGTACAGTAATCGACATCTTGTTGTGAGTGCACGTATATAAGCAGTCTTCAAGTACAACAATATTCAAATGTGGAACCCTAGTTTTGTGTTTTTCTGTGCCGATATATATAAAATGTGTGATGCAGGAATGTTGTTCTTTACCAGATTTAATGGTCATATGGTTACCTATATTGGTTTCTGTGAGCAGAGGAGTCTAGGTAGATATTGATACCTTAGTATATTTTATTTCCAATATTAATAAATTCTTCAACAGCAATAATTTGACAATCTTTGTATATGGGTGCACTTACAACAAACCATGGGGTGTGTTATTTTACAAAGTTTCTTTTAACTTAGCAATTTTCAATAACGTTTTAAATGCAGTCTTAAGCATCAATAGCATTGACTATGGGTCTAATGGTAGTTAAAAATTAATTTGTTGTTGATGCTAAGTTTGCCTTTTTCATAAAGCAGTAATTGCTTTGTTTAGTGCAGTGGTTCCCAAATTGTGCACCGCGAAATATTACTGCAAAATTTTCATAATTTTACTCCCATTTTCAATTCAGTGTGAAAGGACACAATATCTAGAGGACCTGGTGTAAGGGGTTTATCCAGGATTCATAAACTGGGGGTGTACAAAATGTTTAGGGGGTGTGGATTGGAGATAATCGATTATTTACTCGGTGTATTAATTCATCGGCCGATATATCTGTTAGTTCATTTGTCGATATATCGATTAATTCATCAGCCGATATATCGATTAGTTCAGCATAACGATAGATTGAATCATTTACTTTTTTTTTATTATTATTGCCATTCGATTCGATACACAGAAACCATCACGAGACATCTATAGGAGTGCAATTATTTTTACTTTTTATGTTGTTATTTATATTATGCTACCTAGAAGTTGCAACCTGTAGTAGTACAAGTTGTGACCATTCTGAATTGAGGTGAAAACAAATGCACATGCTTAAGGCTAGGTACTTAAGTGCAATTAAACTGTTTGATTGTATGAGCAACGTCCACGGATACTTGTGACAGTGGACTGACATACAACTGGATGATACAGCAATTGAATAGCATTGGATAACAGTAGTAAGCGCGCAACGACGGGCAATTAATTGCAAAATCAAAATTGCATAGGAAAATCTGATAGATCTGAATCATCTGATGGCGGAAATTTTCACGGGGAAAATCTGTTTGGGAGAGGGGGCTAATTGGTATGTAACCGCTACATACCAATTTGCACCACTCCAAGAGATTTTTGAAATAGCACCGCTGCTTTGTTCTAACTACAAATGGAACAGTTTAATTTGAACTGAAAAAAGACCACATTTACTGTTCATGAAATTCAACATATTTATTTTAAACATTTCGTCTTCTCTTTTGAAGCCATTGTGCATTGGCTGCATCAATGCATTTAAAAACTCTTTAATTTCTTATTGCGTTCCGTTCTTTACATCTGGAATTTTTTGGCTCTTCAATTGATATTTTCATCAAGGCGTCCTCATGCGCTGGAAGAAGACGACACCTCTCTGATATTAAAATTCGATTCATAGTTGAAAAGGTCCTTTCAATGCATGTTGTACCAATAAGTAGCAACAGTAGGTGTGTATTTGCAGACGAGAGTGTGGGAAACATTTCCTTTCTCTGTACTCCACACGCATCAAAGGAATGAATAGAAATAAGAGTAGACATTTTGATTATTATAAAGGTGAAAATTTACGTGTTTTTAAATGTATCAGTTTCTAAACAAATTATGTTTTCATACATGTTTCACCTTTATTAACCGTGAAAAGTTTACGTTGAAAATTTTTAGAGACAAAGTATGTAAATGCGTCAAATTAGAGTTCTAACCCTCTAGACATTTGTCTATATAAATATTCATGCGTATATATATATATATATATGTTTCAAGTGGTGCAGGCTGAGCTTTCTATTTATGTGGCAAATTAATATTTGCTACACGGATAGAAAGGCGGAAGGGGAGGGCTAATTCACCAACCCGTTTAGCCAGCGTGGTGAAATTATGGCTAATTCCTCCATTATGTTGACACACCAGAAACCATGGCCCCTAGTCTCCAGGTGCTGGAGTGCTCCTGATCAAGGCAGCGGTCAGTGTGGCATGAAAGCAGGGGGTGCTAAGAATCACTGGAATGGCCCAGGCTGCCGTTTGTTATTGACCTTGGCTACGTTTAATGGACGATCCCTTGCTTCTGAAGCAAAACTTCAGGAATTGGAAGAAGAACTTGACAAGATCAAATGGGACATTGTAGGACTCAGTGAAGTTAGAAGAAAAGGTGAAGAGTTGGTGGAACTTAAAAGCGGACATTTGTTTTATTATAGAGGAACGGAAACTGGAAGAACAAGTGGTGTTGGCTTCTTAATCAACAAAAGAATTAAAGACTGTCTTCTGGAAGTTGAAAGTACATCAGATCGAGCAGCGAGGCTTGTTGTTCAACTAACCCAGCGATACCAACTTCAAATAGTACAGGTATATGCACCAACATCAAGCCATACCGACGAAGAGGTTGAAGAATTTTATGAAGAAATCAAAGAGTTACACACCAAAGGGAAACAACATATCAAGCTCATCATGGGGGATTTCAATGCAAGAATTGGACAACAGGAACAAGGAGAGACATCGGTTGGTAAATACGGATATGGGGAAAGGAATGAACGTGGCGATCAACTCATCGAATTTGCAGAAGCTGAAAACCTTAGCATCATGAATTCATTTTTTAAGAAGAAACCGCAAAGAAAATGGACATGGAAACACCCAAATGGGGGAACTAGTGAAATTGACTATATCCTGGCAAACAAGAAATCAATTATTGAAGATTGCAGTGTACTGAACAGATTTAATACTGGAAGTGATCATCGAATGGTGAGATGTAAAGTGCACTTAAATACTAAATTAGAACGACAGAAGCTCATTAGGAAACAAGTAAGTAAGAGGGTGGATCTAATGAAACTGAAAGTAAATACCGAGGCATTCAAGTTGGAATTAAAAAATCGCTTTTCTGCACTGGAAGGACTTATTGATGAAAGTGATATCTCAGAAGCAAATGAAAACATTGTTAAGACAATAGTTGAAACTGCTGGGGAAATTGGTGGTGTAACCTGTAAAAAGCACAATAGCAAATTATCTGAGAAGACGAAACAGCTCATGAAAAGGCGAAGAGATATGAAGGTGGACAATCGAAATACCAGTTCCAGGATTGAGTACATAGAACTTTGTAAAACTCTGCGCAAAAGCATGAAAGAAGACATAAGAAAATTCAACTGTGAGCTAGTAAGGAAAGCCATTGAAAATAACAAGAGCCTTAGGGTTGTTAAAGGAAGTTTATCTGTTGGGAAGAAACACATCATTGCATTAAAAGGAGAGGATGGCACCGTAACAAGAAATAGGGAAGAAATACTTAGAAGAGTTGAAGAATTCTACAAAAAACTATATGAAAGTAACAGTGGATTAAACGAAGACTCTGAGATAGTCGAAGGAACAGCTCCTAAAATCTTAAAAGAAGAAGTTTCATTTGCAATAAAAAGTATGAAGAAAGGAAGAGCCCCTGGTGATGATGGTATTACATTAGATATCCTAAAAGAAGCTGGAGAATATGTAGAAGACATACTTGCAAAATTCTTTACCAAATGTCTTAACAGCGGTAACATACCAAACCAATGGGATTCTGCAACAGTAATTCTTTTGCATAAAAAAGGTGATAAAGAGGATTTGAAAAATTACCGACCAATTAGCTTGTTACCTGCTATTTATAAAATCTTCACAAAAGTGCTAACACATCGCCTGCAGAAAAAATTAGATGCAGCTCAACCAAGAGAACAAGCTGGATTTCGAAGTGGATTCAGTACAGTGGACCATATTCAAGTATTAAGAGAATTAATTGAAAGAACACATGAATATGAACTTCCATTGTGTGTTGCATTTATTGACTATGAGAAGGCCTTTGACTCTATAAAAACATCAGCAGTCATCAACTCTTTAAGATCAACAGACATTGAGGATGTGTACATTGACATGGTGAAACGTGTGTATAAAAATGCAAGTGCAAAATTTCGGTTACATAAAGATACCAAAACTATCAAACTTGGCAAAGGGGTGAGGCAGGGAGATACCATTTCTCCAAAACTTTTTACTTCTGCTTTACAGATGATTTTTCAGCTGATAAATTGGAATAACAAGGGAATAAAAATAAATGGTGAATATTTAAATCATCTGCGGTTTGCTGATGACATTGTTATTTTTTCAACGGACCCATTAGAACTCCAAGACATGGTACAAGAGCTCTCAACTAGAAGTGAAGAAGTTGGACTCAAGATGAACCTACAAAAAACTAAGATCATGTTCAATAATTTTGTAGAGGAAACAAAAATACAAGTTGACAACACTGAGCTAGAAATTGCTGATTCATATATTTACCTTGGCCAGCTGATTTCAATGGATGGCAACATTATGAAAGAACTCAACAGACGTATTAAACTTGGCTGGAGTGCATTTGGAAGAAACAGTTTTATCCTGAAGGGGAAATTGCCTTTGTGTCTAAAAAGAAAGGTCTTCAACCAGTGTGTATTGCCAGTCCTCTCTTATGGATCAGAGACATGGAGTCTAACAGTTGGAGCAAATCAAATTTAGTTTTGCAATTTTGAAAAGTTAAACATCAGAAACGTTCTGTGGCCACCCCCATTGGCCAATTTATCATTTTGCCGCCCCTAGACTATTTTTGTTGCCCCAAGGCTACTTTTTTGCCACCCCTTCCTACCTGTCCACCTCCCTCCAATCAGTAGTAGGAACATAAAAATTGTTACATTCAATATACGCCAAAAACTTTCATATTGACAAAAAATATGTCAAAAAACGAAGTCATAAATTGAAACATAAACATTAAACAATATTAACTTATATTGAAGTATTATTTCTTTTTGGTATATAATATATATTCCCAGATATGCCTTGCAAAACGCCAGTCATAATTATCTTTTTTCGATCTTCGTGAGGAGGCATTTTTTTTATTACGGTGGGGTGTTTAGATGTTAGTAGACACACTCAATAGGGGAAGGATGTTTACATTTCATTAAGGAGGTGTATTAAAAAATCTGGAGGGGTGTTGCAGGTGTATAAATGCCTGCCTGGTGTAAATCAGTAACTCAGTTGTAACTGTTTGCAGAAGCCTACCTAAATTTTGGATATCAGTGAAAGAGGAACATTCTGTTCTACTTTTCATTCCATTTGTGACTTACGTGAAGCTGATTTTTCGTCACTCACTGCAATAAAAACTTCTTGTGTGTATGTGCACAAAAATCAATATGGAGAAGGAAAGGAGGGTGGGTGTGTGTGTGCAGTTTGATTTCACGGTTTATGAAATGTGTGATCAACAAGCTCATGCATCCCACTAATTATGTGTAATTTAATTTTTCCAATTACGTTTTTTGTGGTCTTCCGTATGTTATCTATTTTCACCTAAGCATACTTAATCACTTACGTCATCATGCTAGTAGCGTAGCAATTAAAAATTCATGGGGGGAGGATTAAGTGACTTCAAAGGTGATTATGCGATACATGTCTTTGCAGAAAATGTGTTTGTGGTTTTATGGCTCAAGGTCATGCTGCGATGGGACCTACAGTTTTCTGAGGAATCTGAACCTACAATTTTCCCGAAGAATCTAAACCCCGGACTACAATGAGCAGTGTGACAGAAAATGCGTTTCAATATCCAATGGGGGGGGGGCTTAGGCCCCTAGTTTTCCTATGCCACTGATGTGTACTTGTTGGAATTTAATATATAAAGGTAGAGAATCTTGGGTATACAGGGATTCAGCAAGGGTGCTTAGAATTGAAAAAGTTGGGAACCACTGGCTTTCTGCATATTTTATGTTTATGCCATTTTAACTCGCATGTGAAGTTTCACCTCACATGTGGGGGGGGGCTATCGTGTAGCCCCACCACCACCACCAGAAGTGCTGCAACACGACATAGCATGGACTTAACTAATGTCTGAAGGTATTTTGGAGACAATTCACACCAGGAATCCTGCAGGGCAGTCCACAAATCCATAGGAGGGCGATGTTGTGGAGATCTCTTCTGAACAGCACGTTGCAAGGCATCCCAGATATGCTCGATAATGTTCATATCCGGCGATTTAGGTGGCCAATGGAAGTGTCTAAAGTCAGAAGAGTGTTCCTGGAGCCACTCGGTAGCAACTCTCGATGTGTGGGGTGTCGCATTATCATGCTGAAATTGTCCAAGTCCGTCGGAATGCACAATGGACATGAATGGGTGTAGGTGATCGGACATGATGCTTACGTACCTGTCAGAGTTGTCTCTAGACGTATCAGGGGTCCCATATCATACTCCATACCATCACAGAAGCTCCACCAGCTTGAACAGTCCCCCTGTTGATATATAGGGTCTATGGATTCATGAGGTTGTCTCCATACCCGTACACGTCCATCCGCCTGATGCAATTGGAAACGAGACTCGTCAGACCAGGCAACGTGTTTCCAGTCATCAACAGTCACTGGCGGACCCAGATGAGGCATAAAGCTTTGTGCCGTACAGTCAACAATGGTACACGAGTGGGCCTTCGGCTCCGAAAGCCCATATCAATGATGGTTCGTTGAACAGTTCGCACGCTGACACTTGTTGATGCCCCAGCATTGAAATCCGCGGCAATTTGAGGAAGTGTTGCACGTCTATCTCGTTTAACGATTCTCGTCAGTCGTCGAATGTCCCGTTCTTTCAAGGTCTTTTTCCGGCCGCACCGCCCTCGGAGATTTGATGTTTTACCGGATTCCTGATATTCACGGTATACCCGTGAAATGGTCGTACGCGAAAATCCAAATTTTGTCGCTATCTCGGAGATGCTATGTTCCATCTCTCTTGTGCCGACTATAACGCCACGTTCAAAATCACTTAAATCTTGATAACCTGCCATTGTAGCGGCAAGAACCGATCTAACAGCTTTGCCACACATCTATTGGCTTATATAGGTGCTGCCGACAGCATCGCGTTACGCTGATTGGTTGCAAAGCTCCGTTATTTGCATACGCACGCCTGTACCAGTTTTTCTGGCACTTCAGTGTGTCTGTGCGTATATATATATATATATCATCATCATCATCATCATATTCAACCATTATCTATCCACTGCTGGATGAAGGTCTCTCCAAATGCTTTCCACACAAGTCTATCCTGAGCAATTCGCTTCCACGTCACCCCAACCTGTTTTCTTATTTCATCCACCCATCTAGTTTGAGGACGTTTTCTAGGTCTTCGGTGGTCTCTTGGAATCCAGTTCAGAATTTCTGTTGTCCATCGTTGATCAGTTCTTCTTGCAATATGCCCAGCCCATCGCCATTTCAGCCCTTTTACTTTAACAATGATGTCCTCTACTCTAGTTTGCTCTCTCACCCAAGTGTTTCTTTTTCGATCTCTCCTAGTTATTCCAAGCATGCACCTCTCCATGCTCCTTTGCGTTGTCTGTAACTTTCGTATTGCTCCAACTGTTAGACTCCATGTCTCTGATCCATAAGAGAGGACTGGCAATACACACTGGTTGAAGACCTTTCTTTTTAGACACAAAGGCAATTTCCCCTTCAGGATAAAACTGTTTCTTCCAAATGCACTCCAGCCAAGTTTAATACGTCTGTTGAGTTCTTTCATAATGTTGCCATCCATTGAAATCAGCTGGCCAAGGTAAATATATGAATCAGCAATTTCTAGCTCAATGTTGTCAACTTGTATTTTTGTTTCCTCTACGAAATTATTGAACATGATCTTAGTTTTTTGTAGGTTCATCTTGAGTCCAACTTCTTTACTTCTAGTTGAGAGCTCCTGTACCATGTCTTGGAGTTCTGATGGGTTCGTTGAAAAAATAACAATGTCATCAGCAAACCGCAAATGATTTAAATATTCACCATTTATTTTTATTCCCCTGTTATTCCAATTTATCTGCTGAAAAATCATCTGTAAAGCTGAAGTAAAAAGTTTTGGAGAAATGGTATCTCCCTGCCTCACACCTTTACCAATTTTGATAGCTTCGGTATCTTTATGTAACCGAAATTTTGCACTTGCATTTTTATACACACATTTCACCATGTCAATGTACACATCCTCGATGTCTGCTGATCTTAAAGAGTTGATGACTGCTGATGTTTTAATAGAGTCAAAGGCCTTCTCATAGTCAATAAATGCCACACACAATGGAAGTTCATATTCATGTGTTCTTTCAATTAATTCTCTTAATACTTGAATATGGTCCACTGTACTGAATCCACTTCGAAATCCAGCTTGTTCCCTTGGTTGAGCTGCATCTAATTTTTTCTGTAGGCGATGTGTTAGCACTTTTGTGAAGATTTTATAAATAGCAGGTAACAAGCTAATTGGTCGGTAATTTTTTAAATCCTCTTTATCACCTTTTTTATGCAAAAGAATTACTGTTGCCGAATCCCATTGGTTTGGTATGTTACCACTGTTAAGGCATTTGGTAAAGAATTTTGCGAGTATGGATTCTACATGTTCTCCAGCTTCTTTTAAGATATCTAATGTAATGCCATCATCGCCAGGGGATCTTCCTTTCTTCATACTTTTTATTGCAAATGAAACTTCTTCTTTTAAGATTTTAGGAGCTGTTCCTTCGACTATTTCAATGTCTTCGTTTAATTCACTGTTACTTTCGTATAGATTTTTGTAGAATTCTTCAACTCTTCTAAGTATTTCTTCCCTATTTCTTGTTACAGTGCCATCCTCTCCTTTTAATGCAATGATGTGTTTCTTCCCAATAGACAAACTCCCTTTAACAACCCTAAGGCTCTTGTTGCTTTCAATGGCCTTCCTTACTAACTCACAATTGAATTTTCTTATATCTTCTTTCATGTTTTTGCGCAAAGTTTTGCAAAGTTCTACATACTCGATCTTGCGACTGGTATTTTGATTGTCCACCTTCATAAGTCTTCGCCTTTTCATGAGTTGTTTCGTCTTCTCAGATAATTTGCTATTCTGCTTTTTACATATTACACCACCAATTTCCCCAGCAGTTTCAATTATTGTCTTAACAATGTTTTCATTTGCTTCTGAGATGTCAACTTCTTCAATAAGTCCTTCCAGTGCAGAAAAGCGATTTTTTAATTCCAACTTGAATGCCTCGGTATTTTCTTTTAATTTCTTTAAATCCACCCTCTTACATACTTGTTTCCTAATGAGCTTCTGCCTTTCTAGTTTAGTATTTAAGTGCATTTTACATCTCACCATTCGATGATCACTTCCAGTATTAAATCTGTTCAGTACGCTGCAATCTTCAATAATTGATTTCTTGTTTGCCAGTATATAGTCAATTTCGCTGGTTCCTCCATTGGGGTGTTTCCATGTCCATTTTCTTTGTAGTTTCTTCTTAAAAAATGAATTCATGATGCTAAGATTTTCAGCTTCGGCAAATTCTATGAGTTGATCGCCACGTTCATTCCTTTCCCCGTATCCGTATTTACCAACCGATGTCTCTCCTTGTTCCTGTTGTCCAATTCTTGCATTAAAATCTCCCATGATGAGCTTGATGTGTTGTTTCCCCTTGGTATGTAGCTGTTTGATTTCTTCATAGAATTCCTCAACCTCCTCGTCGGTATGGCTTGATGTTGGTGCATATGCCTGTACTATCTGAAGTTGGTATCGCTGGGTTAGTTGAACAACGAGCCTCGCTGCTCGATCTGACGTGCTTTCGACTTCAAGAAGGTAGTCTTTAATTCTTTTGTTGATTAAGAAGCCAACACCACTTGTTCTTCCAGTTTCCGTTCCTCTATAATAAAACAAATGTCCACTTTTAAGTTCCACCAACTCTTCACCTTTTCTTCTAACTTCACTGAGTCCTACAATGTCCCATTTGATCTTGTCAAGTTCTTCCAATTCCTGAAGTTTTGCTTCAGAAGCAAGGGATCGTCCATTATACGTTGCCAAGGTCAATAACAAACGGCAGCCTGGGCCATTCCAGTGATTCTTAGCACCCCCTGCTTTCATGCCACGCTGACCGCTGCCTTGATCAGGAGCACTCCAGCACCTGGAGACTAGGGGCCATGGTTTTTGGTGTATTAGCATATTGGAGGAATTAGCCATCATTTCACCACGCTGGCTAGACGGGTTGGTGAATTAGCCCTCCCCTTCCGCCTTTCCATCCGTGCAGCAAATATTAATTTGCCACATAAATAGAAAGCTCAGCCTGCACCACTTGAAGGCGGGGTAGGACACTAGGTTACTGGCCCGGCCGGTTCCACACATCGTCACATACGTTCAGCGTGTGGGTCTCCTTCCAGTTAGATACCAGCAACCCTTTTGCAGGCCACATATATATGTGTGTGTGTGTATATATATATCATCATCATCATATTCAACCATTATCTATCCACTGCTGGATGAAGGTCTCTCCAAATGCTTTCCACACAAGTCTATCCTGGGCCATTCGTTTCCACGTCACCCCAACCTCTTTTCTTATTTCATCCACCCATCTAGTTTGAGGACGTTTTCTAGGTCTTCGGTGGTCTCTTGGAATCCAGTTCAGAATTTCTGTTGTCCATCGTTGATCAGTTCTTCTTGCAATATGCCCAGCCCATCGCCATTTCAGCCCTTTTACTTTAACAATGATGTCCTCTACTCTAGTTTGCTCTCTCACCCAAGTGTTTCTTTTTCGATCTCTCCTAGTTATTCCAAGCATGCACCTCTCCATGCTCCTTTGCGTTGTCTGTAACTTTCGTATTGCTCCAACTGTTAGACTCCATGTCTCTGATCCATAAGAGAGGACTGGCAATACACACTGGTTGAAGACTTTTCTTTTTAGACATAAAGGCAATTTCCCCTTCAGGATAAAACTGTTTCTTCCAAATGCACTCCAGCCAAGTTTAATACATCTGTTGATTTCTTTCATAATGCTGCCATCCATTGAAATCA
>QLNU02014802.1:55022372-55039408 GCA_006491805.2 Dysdera silvatica
CCGATGTCTCTCTTTGTTCCTGTTGTCTAATTCTGGCATTAAAATCCCCTACGATGAGCTTGATGTGCTGTTTCCCTTTGGTGTGTAGCTGTTTGATTTATTCACGGAATTCCTCAATCTCTTCGTCGGTATGGCTTGATGTTGGTGCATATGCCTGTACTATCTGAAGTTGGCATCGCTGGGTTAGTTGAACAACGAGCCTCGCTGCTCGATCTGATGTACTTTCAACTTCCAGAAGACAGTCTTTAATTCTTTTGTTGATTAAGAAGCCAACACCACTTGTTCTTCCAGTTTCCGTTCCTCTATAGTAAAACAAATGTCCGCTTTTCAGTTCCACCAACTCTTCACCTTTTCTTCTAATTTCACTGAGTCCTACAATGTCCCATTTGATCTTGTCTAGTTCCTCTTCCAATTCCTGAAGTTTTGCTTCAGAAGCAAGGGATCGTCCATTAAACGTAGCCAAGGTCAATAACAAACGGCAGCCTGGGCCATTCCAGTGATTCTTAGCACCCCCTGCTTTCATGCCACACTGACCGCTGCCTTGATCAGGAGCACTCCAGCACCTGGAGACTAGGGGCCATGGTTTTTGATGTGTAAGCATAGTGGAGGAATTAGCCATCATTTCACCACGCTGGCTAGACGGGTTGGTGAATTAGCCCTCCCCTTCCGCCTTTCTATCCGTGTAGCAAATATTAATTTGCCTCATAAATAGAAAGCTCAGCCTGCACCACTTGAAGGCGGGGTAGGACACTAGGTTACTGGCCTGGCCGGTTCCACACATCGTCACATACGTTCAGCGTGTGGGTCTCCTTCCAGTTAGATACCAGCAACCCTTTTGCAGGCCATATATATATATATATATAGAGAGAGAGAGAGAGAGAGAGAGAGTTTTCACATCATTAATTTTTTAATTTCCTATTTGGTAGTCCATTTATGGATTTTATTGAAATAAAATTGCAATTTATTTACAGCTAAGGAAGCGTTCAAGTATTACATATGCAATATCTTTGTCAATTCCCCCCCCCCACAATGTGTAAAAATTAACATTGGCTAACACAGGAAATTAAGCAAAACAGCACCCACTCAAGGTGCTTACATAATACTTGAACTCTCCCTAATGTGGCATTTTCTTTCCTTTCTTCGTGCCTAAATAAACTTCTTTAATATTCACAATCCTTGATTAAAAATTAACATTTGCCATTACACGCACACATCAATGGTTACTAATGGCAACCTTCATGGCCAAAAATTAGATGTCGGTAACTAAAAATCTACTTTCTGTGGTTTTTGAAAAATAATTTTTCTTTTATTCCCGAATCGTATCTTCAATTGAAATGAGAACATTAATATGTTATCCATAGCATATGCTGAAAGTTCATAAATGGGGATATGAGGTTTATGGAGCTACAACTCCCTATATATGTATATACATGTAAAATTGCATTGTAATGAGGTTATGACTCCGACTGACAGTCCTCTCTTAAATGCCAGTGCTTTTATCATCTTCCTTTTGAAGCTCGGTATAAGCCTATTCTATACAATGGCATCAGTAATCGACGGTTAAATGCAAGATACCCAAATATTGCATTTTATAATCTAAAAATTTTCAAATCACAGAACTCATAAAACAATTGTTTAAAAATTCCACAAGAAAAACAAAAACACAACACCGTGTTAAATCGTTTATTGAAGCGTTACAATTCTAAAAACTTATTAAAAATTGCTTTAAAATTCTTATTACAAAAGCACCCATTTTTAAAAAACAGTTTTCAAAGAACAACCGTACAGATCGTATAAAAAGTCTTGGCACCAGGTTAATATTGTAAAAATTCAAAAGAGATTGTCATCAACAATTTAATAATAGCTGCAGTATTAATTGGCAAAACTGTTCATCTACGCTATGAGTCTCATTCGTAAGAATGACCGACACCACAAAACCTTTAACAACACACAACTTTAACTTAACAAAATTAAGTATTTTAGAGTCAATAAAAAAATGCCAAACAAAATAAAAACTTTGTATAAGTAAATGGAAATACACTTGGCTCTAACCAAAAATGCATTCACAACAAGTAAGACCATAACAGCACTATAGAATTTAAATGTGCGGTAACCTAACAAACAAGCATACAACCTATACGATATTAAAAATGGCAAAAATATGTAAAGGAACATCGACGGAGAATCTATATTTGGTGAACTCATCCCCTTTTGCTTCTGTTCACCGAAGGGCACTTGTCTTGAATTTCATCTGCAAGTAAATATTATTACATTTATGGTATATGTTCAAATAACATAACCATTACTCATCGTAGTAGGTTTTTCAATACACATAGTATGAAACAAATCTCTTTAAAGAAAGTGGCCGTAAGCTCAACATGTATGTGGCAACACACACACACGCACGTTGGTAACATAATATATATATATAATCTCTCCCATTCACAATTTTCAAGGGATGGGAAAAAAAAAAGTAATTCCATAAGGCATTTGCGAGGATAAACTACCGCCGATAAACAGGAATACATTGATTAGAAAGGGGTTGTATTTTTATGATGCAAGGGTCATTCTGCACCAAACAAGGTTAGAATGGTATTATTCAGAGGTTATTGTATATGTGTATGATCATCATATTTCACAATTTTTTAATCACTGTTAGATAGTGGTCCCACCACATGTGTCTATTGGGTGAATCATTTTCATATTATTCCAACTTATTTTTTCTATCTTTAAAATTTCTCCCTGCATTTTAACCAGGGTTGGCAAGTTTCTGCCAAAGCGGTTAAAACCGGCATGGTAGAAATTAGTTTCTGCCACAAAAGTGGCAGAAACCCAAAGAATAATTATTCTGTGCATTCAAAACCTATCAAAATACCCTGAAGTACAAAGGGGAATGTATTTCAAAGTAAAATAGGTTTCGCTACAATGTGTATAGTATTTATTCAAAGGTTACATCATAGCAAATTCACTAGCATTTAAGTTCAGGCTGATCTTTTCGATAAAGCAGTCTATAGCAAAAGATCAGTTTTCCTGCTATTTCCTAATTCAAATAATTTCTTAATTTATTATGGATAGGCAAAAAGTTTAAAAGAGATATATTTTACCAAGCCCATCATTACTGAAGGCAATATCACTACATAGACCAGAGTTCCAAAATTTCATTTATAATTGTTTTCTTTAAACTAGACCACTAAGTAGAAGCTGAGAACTTTTCTAAGATTTTATTGGAGTAGTATGTTTTAGGAAAAGGAACTGATTTTTCTCAAAAAGCTATAAAGTAAAGCACAAAATTTAGGTTAATGACATTAAGGAATTTCCACTATTTTCTTCCTGCTCATGTGACAATTTAGATCACATGTACTTTGGGTGAAGCATATAAACTGGCATATGATGTTGAGTTATTGCCTGATAAAGTTTACTTTTTACCCTTTTTTGATTCATTTCCATGAGATTATCATCATCCATTGGGTCAACTAAATTTCACAAGCACCTGCAATAGAAACCATGCAATAGGTTACCATGTTTGGCGCAGTATAGCCCAGATGCTCTTGCGCCATAAAACATCCAAACAAAGCAACAGAAAAATCACCTTTTCAAATCTTATAAAGGGGAACAGCAATCAATAGGTTTTAAATGCTGCAACAAGTCTTTTTACATCTTTATTAATCTGGTTATTTATGATTTGAGCATAATGGCGGATTTATAAAATTGCCGCCCTTAGGCACAGCCTGTACTGCCGCCCCCTCCCTCCTTTACAAAGAAAGGAATATTTGTTTAAAAAAAACGCATATCATACTCTTAACATTTGATATGTAAAGGAGATTTTTCATATAATTATTCAAACTAATAAGATACAACTCGAAATTATTGCTACCATTGTCTCCGACTTGGTGGATTCGAGACATTTTTTGAATCCACAATAATTTTAGTTTGGAATCCTGGAGCCTCTGATATTTTTGAGTGTATTTCGCGTATTTGGGGAAAAAAACACGTACGCATCCTTGCATGAATTTTTTCGTTATCAGTTCAAGTTTTTCATTATTCATTCATTTACTATTAGTATATATAAAAAGCGTGTTAAGCCTGGATTTATAAATGGGTACGCTGGGCAAATGCCCAGGGCCCAAAATTTTTAGGGCCCTTTGTCTTTCGATTCTATGGTTTGCATTTGCAGGCAAGTTAAAGTAGTCGCTTATATGTCATCGCTATTGGGGAAACAGGGCAATAATTAAAAGAAACATTATTTTGTCAACATTGGACAATTTTATGTTTAAGCACATTGATGCCGCCCTCCGATAAGTGCTGCCCCTAGGCCTGTGTCTTGTGTGCCTACTTAGAAATCTGCCCCTGTTTGAACAGCTTTTTTTTTATCACCCATATCATTTCATGATCTGCAAGTTATATAGATGGGATGATTCTTTATGAACAATTCCAAGCAATCTACCTAACTTTTCCACCTTATATTGCTGGGTGTTTGTGGCTTTACAGTGTTTATGTATTCCTTTAGCCAAGCACAGTGTCTGTAATGCTTTTTCAAATATTTTGAAACAGATGATAGATACTACATGCTTTACAATAGATTTAAAAAAAAGTGTGTTTCACTGGCTATCATACAACTTATCTGATTGATCGTAAACCACTAAGGCTTTTTCTTACTGCCAGTCTGTCAATGTTGCTATTTTTTATTTTATAGCCAAAGGTCTAATGAGGTAGAGAATATAAATAAGGCGAAATAGGTGTAATAATTTAAATAATATGGCCTGCGAAAGATGGTTTTTGTAACAAATCTTTGATGTACTCTAGTATTTTTTAATTATTTTAAAATATTTTAATTATTAAAATTATTAATATAAAGCTTTATAATATACTAAATTATTGTAATAAAGACATATATTTGCAATCTTTCACTTATTAAATGGTATAATATTGTTTTTAATACTTTTATTAATTTCTGCCAGTTAAAACCGGTTATAACCAGTTTCTGCCACTGGCATGGCAAAAACTAGTTTCTGCCGGCAGGAAACTGACCCTGATTTTAACACCAGAATCGCGGCTGAGGTCAAATTGACCGCTTGTGAAGTTTAAACTCAAATATCTTTTAAACCTTTCGTGTTTGAAAGCTAGAAATTCTTGACTTTTCCTAAAATATGTTCCTAATAGCATATATAAAGTTTTAAAAAAATACATTACAGAGAACCGTAGTTATAAGCATATGGACCTAGAACCGCGGAAGCGATCAATTTCATCGCGTTGTCGTTTTTTGTGTAAATAATTATTATAATAATCAATTAACAAGAATAATATGATGTATAAAGTAATGATACTATATATATTGGAATTATTCAGTTTTTTCTGCTAATTAAATTTTAATATGTGAAATGAGATGATTTGACTTGATTATCAATGAATCAATCAATCAGTTTATTTACATGTATGAATGAATTAGATACACAAAAACATTATTAATCAATTATTAATGTTATTAATAAAATATTAACGTTATTTTATCAATTCATGAAATCGAGAGCAACTTAATATAAAACAGATGGTCCTGAGAAACACTTGCCTTACATGAGACCAAATATTTCTGTCCCAGTTTATTTAACTGAAAACTGATGATGGTTGAAATTTCACTTCTACGTTTTTTCCTTTTTGTAATTTTATGACTATAAATTTAGTGTCTAGTTGAATAGTATGTCCCAATGACGAAGACTAACGTAAGTGTTGGAGAAGCTGTGAAATTGATGCAAGAACTTTCAGAAAATGAATCGGATGACAATCAATCTAGAATATTGGATTCGGTTAGTGATATTGTTTATAATTCTTCATTATCGAATGCAAGTTTATAATTCGAAAGCAATGAAGAAATGAATATTCTACCATTTTCTAGTAGCATCAAGCTCCTCTCAGGAGGTAATTCAAAGAACATATAGGACACACGAACGAGCAAAAGATGGAACTTTGTGGGAAATTTCTAAGGCGAATAGCAAATTAACTGGAAAAGAGCATTAAAAAATACTTTACTAGTGAAAACAGGTCCAACATCAAATGTAAAACGTAGTTCATAGACAACAAAAAGTATTGAATTAGAAGATCTTTGGAATTGCACATAGGTCCACCTATAGTTCAGGAAACCACTTCACGAGATCAAATTAGAGAAATATTTCTACAAACGTGGTGTGAGCGTTTCATATCCAATGGTAAAAAAATATTTTGTGAAGGCAGCGTCCAAACCTTGGCCCATTCAAGTATTTTATAATATATTAAACATTGCTGCCATAACTGCACAGATTGTCTTCCAAACAATAACACATGATAACATCAGTAGACAAAGCTTTAGTCAAACGCTCACTGAAGATGTACGAAGAAGACAACTAGTAATGAGGCCCCCGATAAGTTGCACAATAACAAATGATGAATGTGAATCGAATATAACAATTGATGAATGTGAATTGAATATAATAATTGATGAATGTGAATCAAATATAATAGCATGAATGCAAATGAAGAATTGATAAAAAGTAACTGACAACGTTGCCAGTGTTACATATCTTAATGTGAAAACAAAACTGTGGATAATTTCAACATATGCAAGCCCATCTACAGAAAGTGTATGGCTCAAATAATGATTAATAATTAAGTGATCGCACTGCTCACTGTAGTCCGGGGTTTGGTTCCCTAGGCCTTAAGAGGTTCGGATTCCTCGGAAAACAGTAGGTCCTAGCGCAGCATGACCATTGTAGTCTTTGAGGCGTAAAACAAACAAACAATCAAATAATCAGGTGCTATCCTGTCTGTCACAGTAATTTAGCCTTCTATACAAGAACTTAAAACAAGAACGGATTCAGAAATGTTTCAAGTGGGGGGGGATGATTAATGTCCGATTCCTATTTTTAGCCAAGTGTCTGGTAACTTTCATTTCATTTTTCATCATATAATCCCAACTCAAGGGGATGTGGGGTCGATCGCCCTATTGTCCCCTTTTGGATCAACAAGTGACTTAAGATTATTTCTAGTTGACGTTATGGTTTTAAAGAATAAATTTTGCCATAAATAATAGTTTTCCGGAAAGAAAATATGTTCTAAAAATTGTATTTAATTGTTAAAACGAACCAAATTATTGAAAATATTAATTGAATGTTATTAGAATTTAACTCAAAAATGTTAGTATTGTTGAAAAAAAAAGTATTTATTTATAGTTTTTTAAAGAATATTCAGGGATAGTGAAAATGACTGCTGCCACAGTTCCAGGTATAATGAAAGTGCCATAATTCTAGTATTAGATCCTACAAGTAAATAACAGAAGAACCTTTTAAAAATCGAATAATGTCAATATTCAAGTTTATCAGGTTTAAATTTTGATTTCATGGGGAAAAAACAACGGTGACAAAATGAAAAAACATTCACATAGTTTCTTTCATAGTTCTGGCTCACAATTCAATTAAACTACGTTCTATTTAAACACTGATTATTATATTTATTAATACATTATTACAGACTACTATCCTCAATGTGTTTACTACTCATTACTAACTATTGCTTTACTACTCATTACTAACTATTGCTTTACTACTCTCTACTAACTACTGATAAGCAGTTTTTGCATTCTAAACCATTATTATTATTATTTACAGAAACCTTTTAATTTACCCATTTTTATTAATGACAGGTGTATATAAAGTAAAAATGCTAGATCCAACGTTAATTGAAACCCGTTAATGAGGGACTGTTCAATAAAGTCTATAAATGTTGTTAACCCACTTGTCACTGTTCATATATTCCCACTATTGTACGTATATAATAATAACACTCCTCTGGTACCAAAAAAGTTATTTTTTTATGTTTAGAGGACATTTAATTGCTATTAAACTGGAGTGGAGAAAAGGGGATTTATGAGCATCTGTTCACATAGAATTCACATCTCGGATGTGGGAGGGGCAGTTCATTACAGATTTGAGGGTGTGAAGGTATATTTACCTTCTTTAAGACCAAGGCACTTCCCCCACTCCACTAATGAGATCATGTGATCATCATCTTCATCGCAGCCATCCAAGAATGGTGCAATGCAATGCTCCATGGCCAACAACGGTGCTCTGATCGGGAACAGTTCATGGCGAGAGACTTTCCTGTGAAATACATGTACACCTTCCATTTCAATATACAGCAGATTTACTGTAACTGCAAACTTAACACACTATATACATTTATTTTATATGAATCATTATATTCCACATGAGCGAATATACAATTTTACCTATCGTGAGGATGGACGTCCAAGTCGCAAAATTTCCAGATCACAGCATTGACCCACTTTCTACTGTGGCTCCTTTCAGCTTCTTTTTCCAATCTGAGGGAGGCACCATGCAGTTCTTCCCGGCGAGCCAAATCTTGCATCACGTTGAAAAGCCACTCCCGCATTCTCCGTGGGAAATCTTCTAGTTCGTCTGGTTCGCATACACCAATATCTAAAAAGGTAATTACACTCTATGTATAATGTTCTGAAGCTCTACAAACACTGTATTATGACTTGTTTATTTGCATTCTCATAGTCTTATAGATAGAAATCTCCGACACATACACTTGAGCTCTTAAAATATAAGAGAAAAAAAAAAAAAAAGACATTACCCCGTCCTGGAGTCAAACTTGGGTCCCTATGTTATATCCAGAATGCCTTAACTGTTAGGTCACCAACGGATAGGAACAATGTTCCCTTTCTTCATATATAGGGCTTTAAGATATTATTACTCTTCGCAGGGTTAACACAATTGCTGAATAACGGTCAACACACAAAGCCACCAGAGCATGGTTTTTTTTTGTAATTTTTCATAGGGGAATTTTTATAGGCAGAAATCTCAGACACTAATGCTCACACCCTTAGATCACATGACGAGTCATCGAGAACAGGTTGGTTGATTGTATTTTTATTTAAGGACAACAACGGTCATTCTGCACCAAACAAGGTGATCGGGAACACGAATGACAGTATAGCGTGATATTCTAATTACGATACATTCACGTATTATAGGAATTAAATGTGATCTAGTGACAGTCCTTTGTACATTTAAGAATGTACTTTAATTTATGTCTTCTACCTTTCTTCACTATCACTCGAAGTGTTTTTTAAAAATCTCTCTTAGCTGTTTCATGAGCATACATCTCCAAGTTTTTTGCAATTTGTGTATTGCTTTCTTTGATCTAGATCAGTGGTTCCCAACTCAATTTAAGCCGCGGACCACTTTGAAAAATTCTCACAAATTGCAGCACTTTAATAATAATAAAGGGAGGTGGTCTTTTTTGGGGGGATATGTGTTTATAAAATCCTTCCTTAGGGGAAAAAAATATAATGATAATACATTTGAACGTCGTTAAGACGAATTACTTTTAATACGAACCGTTTTCTGAAGTTCCGTCAGATTGTAAAATACTACAAATATACCATCAATTTCATTTTTATAATTAATTTTAATAATTTTTGTAAGTTTTTCATTTTTTTTTTTTTTTAATGATGACCTATCTCGTGGACTACTTGGGACTCCTTCTTGGACCACCAATTGGGAATCACTGATCTAGCTTCATGATTTGGGATTCATGTACAAGAGCTGGTCAAATCTATTGATTAGTACTGTTACTCATTCAGGCATTAATTTTTATCAAATATTTTTACATTTATTACTCCATTTGGCTTAAAAGTTTTTTACATTAACAATATTAATGCACATTTTAAATACCTTTGTAAAGAAAAATAATTTTTTCTTGGAAATTTAATTATTTTAAGCTTCGAAAAACATTCTAAAAAACCAAATCTTGAAAGGCTAACAAACGATCAAGTGATGATAAAACAGAAGAAATCTCCCACAAAGCTTTACACTTACAATATAAATCTTTAAAAAATACATTTATAATAAAATTTATGCAGTGAGCTTAGTTTAGTAGCATTTGTTAATCAACAAACAAAATACAGAAAAATCGCAATCCAAATCGAAGAGACTCCAAACTCCTCTGAACATCAAAAATAGCGAAATCTGCAGAAGAAACTACTAAAATGGCAACTCTTTGCAAAGTATTTCAACTCAACATCTACCAATGCTATGAATAGACTGGAAAGGGAAGCAGCCTCATAATACATTGTCACAGCCTCCTAACTCTCAGGACAGATAATTTATTTTGACTTGGGGTGACTACAAGGTTGAGATAACTAAATAAAAGGAGTAATGGGTAGCTATTTCTTCTTTAACACACTTTTTCAAGCAATAAATTCAGACTTCTCCATGCATCCAAAATAAAAACTCACACATTTTCTACTTTTTCGCCCAGTTTTTTAAAAAAATATCTATCTTGTATAAGATCACTTTTGCACAACCCTTTTGCTACGTTGCTGTTTAAAAAAAAAAAGTAGTAGTTAGGGGGCTGTTCGAGTATTACATAAGCACGCATTTCTGGCCATTTTTACTCCCCCTGTAAGAAAAAATAAGCAAATGCCTGACCCCTCTCATGCTTATGTAAGATTTTGGTTACTATTATTATGAAACTATATGTATATTATTAAACTATATATATATATAATACATACATAACAGGGGTGATTTTGTTCCATAATTTTTGGGATTTTCAACTTGCTTCTTCCAGGATTTCTTTTAAAAAATTGCGTTTTGTTCCTTATAATTTTCTATATTCCTTCGGAAATCAGTGTTTTTACCAAAAATATTACGTAACTTTTCAGGGAATTTTCTGGTATGTTCAGGGAATCTGGTTTGGATTTACAATCACCCCTGATATAATTAAACTATATATAGTCTACATATTATTAAACTATAAGTAACAATAATGATATTTTATTATAAAGTATATTTTCACATTTTTATTACATATTAGTATTTATCATGTTGTAAGCAAACAGTGGATAAATAAAAAGTGGATTCAATTAAAATGCATTTGTTAAAAACAATACATACATTATAATTCAAAAATATCAGATGGGCCACAGGGAACCTAGAAGGTGGTCTCCGAGCGAGAAAAGGTTGACGGCCAGCCACTGGTTTAAGTAAATAAATATTTAACTGTGATTATGTGTATTTTATATCTTTTACTCGTAGTGTGTTGTACATCCCTGTCAGAGTAGCTATTACTGCCTGACTTTGTGCTGGTTTTATTATTTTCTGTGTCTTTTGTAAGCATGGTTCAGACTAAACCCTCCCCATTGGAGGCAAAAATAAGCAAATCTCAACTCCCCCTCCCCAAACATGCTTAACGTAATACTCGAACAACTTCTTGCTTATATTCTTGTATAGCCAAATCTATGGCTGCATAAGAACGTGTTGAATCAGACACATTGTCCAATAGGCAGAGAAATACACCTAACCTTAAAAGGCAAAGAAAGCCATCTTTTGATAAAGAAAAAAACACCTCACTAAATAATTCATTCTCAAAGCATTTGATAAGCAAATGTGTGAGACAACAGACATAATTTTAGCGTAAGGTTTTTCTAAGGTAGTCCAAGGGGGTCATCCTGGACAAGACTCACAGCTTAACGAGATCTTGAAGAGGCAGGCTTGTATCAAAGGTCATCAAAGACAAATCTAGTGGATTAACATGCCTTCACGATGCCTCGTCAAAAACTCGCGTCTAGGTCAAGCGGCAAGAAACAGCTTACTTTTCCAAAACACCACGAATATAGAAGAAAATAGATTTTTGTTCTTGAAAATGTTCTAAGGATGACCATTGTTTAAAACTTTACATTTGAAAACTATTCCTAGAATCGAAGCTGACCTTCTACCTTTCCTTATTATCGGGATTCTGAAAATACATACAAAGAGCCCTGCAAATTCACAGTAAAAAGAACAGCTTTACTAAAGGCTAACAAATTAAAAAAAAAAATCAAAACAGTTCAACTCCTACTCACAAAATGCATTCTGAATACGAATAATAATTTAAGAAAGTTCTTTTCAACGGTTCATGCCAACTGGAAGTTTACAAATTACCTTTGCAAGGCCCAAAATAGTCCACATGCACATGCTTATATTTATGGCGTTTACAGGATTCCATGCCTTCGGTACAAAAGCATCTCATTTGATATAATTCACAATCGCTGGTCCAAGTTTCATTGTGGTTGCTGCAAACCTTTAAAAAAAATGATACATAACGTGGCAGAAAACATAATATCTGTCTGTGTTTCCCCACAAGATACAAAGGAATTTACTACCTTACAAAGAAAAAAAAAAGTTATAATACAGCAGAACGTTACTATGTCGACCTTCGGATAAGTTAACCCAGTCTACATAACTAAAACTTGCCCTGCTGTGGCGCAGTATGGTAACATGTTCACCTAATGTGCCGTTAACCAGGGTTTGACTCCCAATGGTGCAAAGAACGCTTACTCAGAGATCTCATAAATATTGCACTGCTCACTGTAGTCCGGGGTTTGATTCCCTAGGCGTAAGAGGTTCAGATTCCTTGGAAAACTGTAGGTTGAAGAGATTCGGATTCCTCAGAAAATTTTAGGTCCCGATGCAGCATGACCATTGTAGTCCTTGAGCCATAAAACCACAAACAAACAAACTAAAACTTCCTTAAAAGATTTTGTTTCGACTAACATATTGCGTCATGAAGAAAACCTCATTACCTTGGATTGAAAAATGGATACCTGCGTAAGTCGACCTAAAATAATCTCCTTACTCCATACCTAGAATTCTTTAACCTTAAATTTATTTTCTAAGAATTTGGCACAGTATCCCTTCAATAAAGTCAGTAATTTACAATCTCTTAAGTCAATGGTTCTTCTTGTGGTTATTTGCATCATGTGCTCAATGCCCGTCTTTCTGTTTGCTTAAGAGGTCCGTCCCACCCTAGAAGCATACTGCTGTTATGTAACAGATACCGATAACCAACAATTGGACTACAGACTGATGAATAATCGCTTTATGTTACGTGTACAATATATATGCTGAATATTTATGTCGACTATAATAAATTTGCTACCGTTATTTTGCACATTTATTGCTGTACAGATAAGAAATTGGATATCTGGGCGTAATGGTTGAGTGATCTATCCTGAGATGGGGTACTGGATGAAACGTTTGTCTTAAAAAGTTTAAACCTTTATCTACCTAAAGCAAAACTTTTCAGAGAGAGCTTAAAAATAGAATAAAAGATGTAGGAAGTTATATATGAATAAAGATAAAGATCAAACAGCATTTTCTTCCAATGTTAAATCATTTGAAATCTGAAAAGAAAAATTACCTTTCTTCGTTCATCTTTCTCTTCTGGACATTGTGAAATACATACACACTTAGCTTCACCTCCATCATTGATCTCGCAAATTTTTCCTGGTCCACATTTATGTTTTGCACAAGGGTCTTAAAAAAAAGTGTGTCAAAATTTACAACAAATTATGAAAAATTATTCAATTGAATTTACCTTTATTAGTTGGAAAAGGAAAGCGAAAGTTTTTCAAAATTATTACTACAAATGAAAATAGTAAATATTATATATTCAACAGACAATAGTAGTTGTAGTGAAAGATCTGATAGCAGAATATCAATTATTTATTTTCTACTAAAATATATTATAGCTCGTTTTCATGTTTATGTAATTATTGTTACTTTAAAAAAGTTGAATTTATTAGTTTTTTCTGAAAGTTGTTTTATGTTAGCTGTGTTCTTTTTTGAGTGATTAAAAATCTGTAATATCTTTTCTCTCCTCCTTAGTGGTATTTGTAGTTTTAACCTCACACTGACCCACCACAGATAGTTAATGATTTATGTACCAATCAATATTTGAAGCTGCAGAAGTCTAAAATCCATTCAGGAAATCAAATTTCAACATATTATCAGTGTTCACACTAGGAAAAAATATTAGGTGAGATTATCCCATCTTAAATTCAAAATTAAGTGGGAGTTTAAAAATGCAAGTGCAAATTCAAGAATTTTTTAATTCTTTAAATTAACTTTAATTTAATTTCACAATCAAACTAAATAATCACATAATAAATGCACAAAGTGAGTCAGATTATATACGAGGGCTATTTTTTAAGTAAGGTCCGCTTTGAAATAAAAACAAAGTAAATACGTTTTTTCAAAAAAGCATTCATATTCTGAATTTGCATATAATTCTTTATTTGTCTACATAATTTCCTTGCCGATTGAAAGATTGATCATAATGATCTATCAGTTTTTGGATACCGTCGTCATAGAACTCCGCCGCCTGTGATAATAGTACGTTACTCACGGTCATTTTCACTTCTTCATCAGTTTCTAAACGCTTGCCGCCCTGGAAGGTCTTCAGATAAGCGAAGAGGTGGTAGTCGCTAGGCGCAAGGTTTGGATCATATGGCGGATGATCAAATACTTCCCAGCCAAAAAATTCGGTCGGATCTGAAGTTTAAACCTCAGCATGTGGCCTTGCATTGTCATAAAGCATACAAATGGCCGACCAGAGCGTGATTTGTCATGGACGTTTTCCCGACATCCCTTGAACAATCTTAATCTTGCCCATTAGACCACTTTAGAGTCAATCATGGCATTGTTACCGTAAACTTTGTATACCTGGCGATAAACATGAGCAGATTTCATGTTTCTTGCTGTTAAGAATCGGATGACTGACCATATTTCACAGTTGGTGGAGGAGTTCGATTTTCTTAAATATTTTAATGAAGCGTACAGACTGACACCGTAATTGAAAATGCCACCGTATTCTGCTTAAAGAATGCCGGGAGCTTGCGTGAGCACTCATTCTCACACGCATGCGGAATTTCGAACAGTATTCACAAACGAACCTTACTTAAAAAATAACCCTTGTATATAAAACGAAACTAGCAATCTAGTACACAAAGGAGCTATCAATACAATTTAATGATCCTGGAATCAAACCAGGATCCTTCAACTGAGTCTGGAGTGTCTCGACTGCTAGATGAACGAGAACAGGAACAATGCTCTCTTTCTTCTCTATTTTTTTTTTTTTTTTAAATCCTATTTGTTAAATGACCGTTCAACTGAAGAAGAACTTATTGGAATAGCATAGGTGCCAATGCTTTTTACCCAGAAGGCTTCCAATTTTTTTATGAACCTTTTGGGCGGAAAATGATTTCTTCCGATTTGATTTTTGGGTATTTCGTCTGGTTTTTTTGTTTTTTTTTTAAATACTGTTTTTTAAATATTTCTTCTTCTAAATGTCTATTTTCTTGGTGCATATTCATTTAACTATTTGTGCGTATGTACATATTTAAATAACCATAAATACAAATGGTAAACAAGGGTTAAAAACTTGTGTGCATTGACACAACACATGCCTGGCATGGAATTTTAACTTTTGCCATGAGATAGTGGATTTCATTGGGTATCTTGATTGTTGGGAAAGGAAAGAAGGATGTTATACATGTAAAGGCTTTTGGTCAAGCATAGGCCTGGGTTTAGAGAAGCTAATGTGTTAGTTGTTTAGAGAAGCCATGTGTTACATGTTGCCCATTGTTGCATTGATTGCCGGTATTTCTTTGCTCCTGACAGAAAGTTTTCTTTTTAAATGTTTGAAAATAACGTTAACAATGTCAAACGTCAACCAACCGTTAGTTAATGAAAGCGGGCTCACAAGCTCAAAGCCGTTTCATCTAAGTCCTTTTTTTTTTTTAACATGTTTAATTGTATCTTCCGAAATTAGTTGATCAATAATCCACAAGATTCACATGTTTACAAAAGCATTTTCTGAAGCAGTCATGTTGGGATTCCATGTGCAATAGTTTTGCCTCAATGCAGCAGGTGCCATACGACGTCTTTCGTTGCCGACCCCTTGAGCTTTAGGTATTTTTCAGTCCTATTACAAATTTTGTTTCAGGGTGGAGGGACCGGTCCCTGAGATCTCCCTCTGGGAATTAAGAAAGGAGATTGGAAAAAAAGGTGTGTGTGTGGGGGGGAGTCAGAACAAGGTTGGGAAATGCACGCTGAGGTAGTGTCCTTTTATACTGACTGCCTGGAAGGAAAAAAGTGGGGAAGGGAGCTGGGATGGATATTAGAATTTGACTGCGGGAAAAGCGTGCAAGTTATTTCTTTTTGAGTGGGATTTAGCAAGAAATTGTGGGAATTGCATGATCCCATGCAGTAGTGCAAACCCTGTACTACTACTGATCAGAACCTTTGTTTGAAGTTGTGACATGTCAGATGTCAAGCTTAAAACTTAGGTATTTGATTAGTAGCCACTGGTCAGCAGGGCCTTTTTTATTAGAGGCCACTTTCACGTGGCCGCAAGCCCTTTAAATACTGCAAACCTTAGGAGGGTTCGTTTGATCAACATTTTTTTTATGAAGAATAATAAGTAGTTTGCAGTTTCAGAACAGAGCGCATTCCAGCAGAGTTAAAACGGACAGGATTGCATTGGGAAACGAAGTGGCGAATGTGATGAAAACCGAAGTCATGTTTTTAATGGCCATTCCACGATATTTAGTCACCTGGGACTGATGGCAACCATGAATTTTAACCTTTAGTCAGGTGGGCCGAAAGCTAGCTCTACGAGAAATGTCTTTATCAAATGCAGCACCATCTACAACTAAATGCTAGTCAGTTACTCCTTTATAACAACTGCTGGACTTTCAGAATAGAGGAATATAAAGCGAAATAAACAATACCTTCGACAAAGCCTCCTGCATCGTGATTTAAGACGTTTGAATCCAATTCATTTTCAAGTTCAAATTTGTGCTCTTTCTTCTCATGGTTGCCTTCTCTGAATGAGGCAAATATATCTTCAGCTGGTGTTTCGTCTTCCTTCAACAAACTTTTTTTCTCATGCTTTTTTCTGTGAGCCTAGTGTAATAAACAGAAACATATTAACACTTGCATATTTTTAATTTCGATCCAAAGAAAATTGCACTTTTAGAGACACACCAAACTTAAAAAAAAAAAAAAATTTTGAATTTAAATTTTTTTGCCTCTTTGTACAAAGACAAATTTCTTTATTGAAATTTGTTACACCATGAAAGACAAATTGCACACACGTTGAAATGGTTTACCATTCTGTGGAATTGATTTTCTACACATAAAAGTTTTTGAGTTATA
>QLNU02014802.1:55039508-55098236 GCA_006491805.2 Dysdera silvatica
TTGTCTAAAACACATTTTTACATCAACAGAAATTTTTCGATATTTTATCGAAATTTTGAAATTTTTCGAAAATTGGCATTCTAGTAAAACGCTTTATTTTTGTCTAAAAACAGAAATTTTCATATTTTAGTAGAAGTGAAATTTTTCGAAAAAATTATCTCTAAAACGCTTTATTTTTGTGCGTTTGAGTTTGAACCAGTCTCAGGCCTGGGACGCAGGACTGGTCTTGCTATATTTAGCAGGGGATAAACAAATGATGTGTATCCACACAGGCAGATTCAGGGAGGAATTTGGAGGAATGTAAAATACAGCAGACCCACTTACAATGAGCCCGCATTTAGCGAGTTTCTGGATACAGCGAGGAAAATATGGATTTTGTTTGGTATACTAATCAAGCACAATACGATTTCACAGTTTTAAAAAATAAGCCTTTCTTTGGACCCCAGATTTAATGAGCAATTTCCCTCATTCCTCTCCTAACACTTTGAAAAGAATTAAGCAAAAATCTTGTTCAGAATTCAAGGTCAGAGTTTTTCAGTTGGAGTTCCGCTGACAATACAGATTTCGTTACCCAGGTTTTACTCTATCCTCTAGAAATCGCTGGAAAATGCACTAGATGGGGTTGTCATGTGGCACATCGTGACGTCACGTACGTGTGTATGATCGAGCGGGGAGTGATACACAACGCCATTTTGTGTTGACTTTCTATGTCGTATTTTTCTTTTCCAGCAAAATTGTCTGAGCATATAATATGATTGAGTGGGAGATGAAAGAGAGGTAGATTGCATGGGTGTATGAGTGTGGAAAGTGCAAGTAGGCAATAAATTGTAGTAGGTGTTTGGAGGAGGTTAAAGAAATGGAAAGAAGTGTTTTTTCGTTTGTAAATGGATTTGGCTAAAAAAAAAGGTAGGTATGCATATTTAATTTTTTTCAAAAGCGGGGAGGGAAGAAAAGGATGATACTTTTTTTGGAGAAGGGAGGGAAAGCGGACTCCTTTTGTAATTTTTTTTTTGTAATAGGGAGGGAAGGGGGGGAAAGAAGAGGGATGTAGGGGGAAACTTTTTTTGGGGGGCAGCAAGCAGAAGGGAGGGAAAAGAGGTGGAGGGGAAAGAGGAGGTAGGGAAATATTAAAAAAAAAAAACCCACTGTAAACAACAATGGCGATAGTCACTGTGTGACAATTGGCAGGTTTCAGGGCCGGGAAACAGAAGGGAGGGAAAAGAGGACAAGTGGGGGGAAGAGAAGTATTAACAAAAATAACAAGAACGCCATTAACAACAATGGCGGCTAGTTACTGTGTAACAACTGCCAGGTTTGGAGTTCTTGGAAACACTGCACAAGATTCCCCTAGATGTAGGGGGGGGTAACAAACTGTGTATTAGCGCCAGAGTTCCATATAACATTGCATTCAAAGAATATTTGCTAATCACAGTTTTGGTGTTATCATAATGGCCAACTAATGGGGTCTAGCTCAGGACCAAAGTCAGACCCAGCTAGGGACACCATTTCTTTTTTATGTGTGTGTTATTTGAGGTTTGTTTTTGCCAAAAAATTACTCTTTGAAAACAATAACTATTTCTTACTACAAAAATTTGGAAATTCAAAAGTTGGTGCAAAAAAGGACCTAAAAAATGAGGGAGCTCACGGCCTGCCCCTAGGTAGATACTTGTTAAAGAGGCGGCTTAGAGATCTAAAGGGAGGGAGGGGGCTTGAAATTCGTTATTGTTTTATGATGCATTTTTATTAATATATTTAATAATAGTAAATATCTAAGTAGGCTAATATATTTAACATTAATGAATAAATTTCTTAAAGTAAGTTTTGCACTGAAAACTTTAAATTAATATGTTAAAATATCGAACGGCCGTTTAGTTCGGATATAGTGAACTCTAGATATAAATAAGTCCATGAAAATCGTTATTTCAAAGGCTTTTCCTGGATAAAAAGGATGGGAAACACTCTTAGACGTAGAGTTATATGGGTCCGTGGGGCACTGAGCCTTTCAATAAATTGCGATTTTGTTAGGCTATTGGACTTCAAACTTGGCTAACAAAACTGCCATTTTATTTTTTTTCAATCCAAAATTTAGAACTTTATAGATAAAAACTACAGAGTAAGGAAAGAAAAATGAGTCAAATTTTCAGCAAATATGAATAAAGTAGGATTCTTCATTGCATTCATAAGGATTTTGCACTTTTACAGAGTTCGGATACTGAACTCTAGAGAAACTTGGAAACTGTTATTGTATGGGAAAACAAGTAACTGGAGACAGCGCAAAATAAGTAAAAATCAATTTAAAACACAAATCATTTACATAGTGATATGAAATTATTCTTACCTTTAAAATTATATATAGAGGCCTACCTGACTTGCGCCTTCTGCCAACACGAACGTCAGACCAACGATCTGCCTTTTAAACAGTTTAAGTAAACAAAGATAAAACCCCACCCAACCGATGAAGGTCAATGTACTTTTAATTTTCTTTAAAGGGAAATTTAATGATAATTTTAATTGAAGAAATATTAATATTTTCCGTTTCAATATTTCTCAAAACTTGCAGTTGCTTTTATTATTTGGTAATTAAAAACATTCATTTCCTTTCAGCCCACGCAAAATACATATATGGATTAAAATTATTCAGAATGAATACAAATGCATTATAAAATACAAAATTATCATAGTTATTTAGGATTCAAGTTTTTTCTTTTGTATTTTTTAATATTTTTGCAAGATGTTTCAAGTGTCCTTATACTTAAAGAAATGAAGACACATTGCAATTATTTATTAGTTATAATAAAACATTATTCTAAAATATAGTTTTGAATGAACATTGCATCGTAATACATATAAAAAACGAAAATATAATTAAATACAGTAAATTGTATCACATGCTTTAGCAGATTCCTTACACCGTCTTCGAACCAGTTGTGAGGTGGAATTTTTTTTTTTTTAATAAAATTAAGACCACATCGAAATAAATTTTAAAATATATATGTTTAATCAATGTAGTAATTTAATTTAATTAAATTGTTTAATGGAATGTGTCTGAAGTTTTAAGTATGCTTGCCAATTTGGTTTCGGTTGTGTATTATGGCCACATTTGGTTGCGGCATGTTTAAACCGCGAAATGTGCTACAGTTTCTTTTTTATAAATGTTATTAAATTTAATGTTTTATGGAAATGTTTGTATAATAAGATGTTTATGTTGAATACACTGCTATAAGCTCAATGGAGGTTGCTAGACGTAAGACTAGACAGTCCCAGTCATCCAAGGCTGGAGTTTTGTTTCCCGTTTCGAAAGTGTTGCGTTATGTTAAGAAGGCAAATCGCAAAACACGTGTTTCTAAAACAATGGCCGTGTATTTAGCTGCCGTGTTAGAATATCTATCGGGTATACTTTTATTTTAAAATGTGATAATTTTTTTTTATCCTTTATTAATATTTTAATGTGAGTGGGTTTATTAATAGGCTATGTTTAATTTCAGCTGAAATGTTAGAACTTGCGGGGAATGCAGCCATTCATCACAAAAAGGTCCGCATTATTCCTAGACACCTATTTTTAGCAATAGCTAACGATGACGAGCTCCACAAAGTAAACTTTCAATAATATAACTATTACATTATAAAAAATTATACACAGAAACGTTCACAAGCAGGGAATAAAGTCTGGGTTTATTTCCCAATGGTAGCAAAAGAGAATGTTTACCAATAAACTGCTGACTGAGGTCTAGGGGTTGATTACTTAGTCCTTAAGAGGTTCAAATTCCTTGGCAAACTGTTAGTTCCAATGCAGCATGACCTTTGTTGCCCTTGTGTCACAAACAAACAATTCTATACATGCCAATTATGTTTAGTTTTACATGAAAATGCATCGTGGTTTGGAGGTTCCGGTGCTTCCTTATTATAGCTGCCGAATTTGTCAAGATTATTGCCAAGATATTGGTGAAATCTCGCCAAAATCGGGCGTCTTCTATTATTTACATTGTGTGAAATTTGTGCTGTGGTTCATGAATTTGCGTTGTTTCTTTTAGAATAATTCTTGTTTTTTTTTTGTGAATATGCGATTAACGATCTTTAATTTACGAAGTAAAGAAGTGTATGCCATATCGTTTTGTCAAGAAAGAGGTCTTTTACCTACGAAACAAGTATGCGAAAATGGCCATAACATGAAACTATATGTCAATGATGAAACCACTTGGAGGTGCAACGTTAAAAATTATAAGAAGAAGAAGAATGGCGTCCGTGTTGGAAATTGGTTTGATGGTTCCAGAATAATGTTTGTCACTGCTATTAGTTTATGTATTCTAGGGTAGGGTTCATGGTTAGGTTTATGTATTCTTGGGCAGAGGAGTTGACGTCCATCAAATGGTGTGACAAACAGCTTAATATGTGTGAAAATGCTGCAATTGATTGGAACTGTTACATGCAGGAAGTGTGTTCCCTGCATTTGATGCAAAGGGCGAATAGGTGGTCGCAACAAAATAGTGGAAATCGATGAAAGTTTGTTCATTCGTCATAAGAATAATAGCAGTAGAATATATTTCCACAACAGTGGATTTTTGGAGGAATATGCTGGGAAAATGGCGAGTGCTTTCTCGTTGAAATCTCGAATAGAGATACTGATATACTTATGGATAAAATTATTCAACATGTGCAAGATGGATCAATGATCTATTCAAACTGCTGGAAGGGGTATAAAACGCAGCAACTTGAAGAAGCTGGTTACGATCATTTTACTGTGTGTGAACTATAAATACAATTTTGTAGACCCAACAACGTGGGTTCATACTCAACATGTGGAAAGAATGTGTGGTTTAGCCAAGTGGCGTAATAAAAAACGAGGTGTGGCTCGACATCACCTAGAATCATATCTTTCAAAATTTATATGGAGAAAATACATAGGGAAAAAAAATGTTTTTGATGAATTGTTGAAAGCAATTTTGGAAATCTGGCCTATAATGTAAATAATGTGTAGATATTTTACTTTATCTTACTTTAAATAATCACTTTATTTTACACCACATTACTTAATTATAAATAAATAATAATATATCTTACTTTAATGTAAATAATGTGTATTTCAATATTTTTGCTATTTCAAATTCTCTTTTTAATTTTCACAGTCCCGGTTTACGAGCTTGGCGATATCATAGGCATGTCTTGGCACTCTTGGCGATTTTGGTGTAATCCTAAAATCTTGGGGGCTGCTATGATAAGGAAGTACCGAGGTTACATTAAATTATCTATCTCATCCTTAATAACCCATGGCATAGTTTTGGGCATGGGTGGCCATATGGGGGCAGGGGAGACTCGAGCCTCACTAGCCATTCAGAAAGTTGATTTGCCCGATTTTGCTATGCATTTACTTAAAAAAAAAAATTACAGTCACATTTTAAAATAAGGTACTTTTTAGCTCATTACTAATTGTCAAGCAGTATCAATTATTTTTGTAGCGTTTTGGTATCTTGTACATTCACTAAAATTCTTGACAGCTTTGAGAAGGAGGTAATAATTTTTCTCAGTTCCCCACCTCCCAGAAGTACTCGTATGGACGCTCGTGGTTCTGGTATATAAAATATGCAATCAAGACTTGGGTTCTTAATCCGAGAGTACTTGTATATGATGAGTTGGAAATTACCTGATAGTTATTAAAACCTTCCTTTCAATTTGTTGTAAACATAAATTTTAATTTTATGTAAATAATTTTTGTATTATTTTTTAAAAGTAAATGATGAAACATATATATAGTTATTCTGTTATTAAAAATAAAAAGTTGACATTGAAATAATAGCCAAAGATTTAGGAAATTTACATGATTGGGCAATTTCTACCTCAGGCAAGTCGGAAATTTCCATGTGTGTGTGTGTGTGATCCTGGGCTAAAAAGGTTGGTTTTTCGTGTGTAGTCCCATGGGAGGACTGAAGTATTCTTATTAAGAATTATATTATATAATTATAATTAATATTAATATTAATTGATATAAGAATTGATATCGAAAGTTGCTTGCAACTAGAAGAATGGCATTTTCCCTACAGAATAGTTTTTATGTTTCCAGCTCTTAAAAACAGTGATTATACCTCAAGGTGGGGTTATACCATGCTTGCATCCACAACTTCTTCCCAAGATGAAAAAAAAGACAACGGAAGGAGAGAGATCAAGTGCTCTACACAAGCCCAAGGGTGCCTCAAAATCAAAGAAGAAATCCCTTCCTGTAATTCGAAAACCCATTTCGAAACAGACTCAAGAGGCATCCAATGACGATGAAGCTAGAAAAGTTGAGTAACATGTTAAATAGCTTATTCTTCAAAATTTTAATTGCCTGTTTGCTCAGTCTATGCATTCCATTTCATTTTTATATCTTTAGAGTGATGAAGAAATGAGTGACTTTATGAAGAAATTTCAGATAGTTCTGGAAACAAAGTTCCAGAATCAAACGGTAATGCACATACTTTTCTATTCATAACAGAGCTTGAAAATTTTCAAAACTATTACTCATTTGTGATAACGACAAACAAAACATTGAACTCTTTGGTGTATGGTGGCAACAAGGCAAGGTGTATGCAGATAAACTAGTGTTTGTTGTTAGCCATTGCCAACCCCTAAGCTACGGGTGCATTTTAGTTACTGCCTACGTTGTCCTGATTTACCTCAAGATTGTTTTACTTCTCTTGCTTATGTTCTATAGCAGGGTTGTCCAGCATACGGCCCGCTGACAATGTTTCGAAAAAAAAAAAAAAAAACCCGAAAACAATTTAAAAAAAAAAAAAAATACGGAAAAAATGCAGAAAATTCTTGAAATACGCTCAAATTTTTACCAGGAGTTCTGAACACCCCATATTTTCTACAAAAATAAAGTTCAAAGTTTCTTTTACAACTAATGCAGGGACTTTTTTTCTTCAAGACGAGTAGGAATCCTGGGTAGATTTTACAATCTATTTTGTCTTGCTGTTTGTAGTTTTGTGTATTTTGAGCCCCATAGTGTCGTAAGCAGGTTTATGTACAGGCCTCTTAACACAATTATTTTTTGCTTTAGTTCAATTCTTTTATATTGCACTTCAAACCACATTATAGCCTTGATCACACTTTAACCAAAGTCTCGCATCAGTTTTCCATGTCATCTACACTACTGCCTTCTTGTGACATGACACTTGAATGAATGCCTACTGTGCTGACCTTCAGGCTGCACATTATGCCTGGCATCACAATAGTCTATCATTTCCACCTTTTGCATGGTCAATTTGTATGGAGCACAGAGTGTAAATGGGGGCTTAAATTGAATAAAAAAAAATTGTGGAAATGGACCTTAGCATGCCGAAAATTTGACTTTTAATCTAAAGGATTATGAAAGCTTACCATTTACTTATTGATGCATAGTCTATGGTTTAATTCCCCCAGTGACATCAAGTTGAATTGCTGGACTTAACTGCCCACAAAACTCAAATTATTTGTGTACATCGTGCATTTCCAATCTATAAAAGGATTTGATGAACAAAAATTAATTGGAAGTTGATTGCACTAACAAGGGAACCCCTTTCGCTGTTCACTGCACTTTGAGATCAGACCTATAGGAGATGATAGTGCTTGACTTCCTGATCACAAGTATGTAATCATTTGTCTGCTAAAATGACATGACAATTTTTTATGAATATTTGAAGTCCAAAAATGACACTTTTTTCGCCAGGTTTGATATTTTTTAATCGCACTGTATGTGAGCAAAAACAGGTTTGAAGTCGGTAAGATTATGAACGATCATCGTATTTAAAAAAATAAAAAAAAATATGTCTCAGCTAATCCAAACCGTGTAAAAAAATTAATATGAAAAATGAACTTTTAACATAGGTATTTGGCGAATTTGGTGACAATTTTGAAGATTTTCGTTTAAAATAGTTATTTCGTATTATCGCAGCCCATGTCAAGTTTCTTTTACATTTCTTTTTCCAAAATATTATCTCATGAGGAAAAGAAGCACATGAATACATATAAGCATGCATACATGAGTATAAATAAATGAAATGTATGAATGAATGAATATATGAGTATTCATATATGAGATGTGTGAATATATGAGTATGAATAAATGAAATGTATGACATATATGAGATGTATGAATATATGCGTATGAATAATGAAAAGTTGCTATATTTATCCAACCTGGATGTGGTCATTGCATATCACATGCTGTTGCAACCATGGAATTTAAAAAACTTGTGAACAAAACTTAATAGTAGGCTATTTGAAAATGCATTTATTGTAATTAGAAAAAATGTGAACAAAATTTCATCATATGAAGTACATTTTATGTAATTTTATGAAATGAAGTACATTTCATATGTAACCATAAATTGTGGATTAATTGTTGAATTATGCTCTTCATTTAAAAATGAGAAAAATTAAACTGTGTACATCTCAGGAAAGTCCTGAAAGTGATACAGTACAAAAAAAGAAAAGAGTGAAGCAAAGCAATTGATTACAATGGGCCCATTTTAAGAATGACAGATTTTTGCAATTATCTCGGCTGAAATTTTTGTATTCAATTTCAAAAGAAATTTCCTCAACATTTTTGAATTTTCCGGGATCATGATCGCTATAACAGCACCTAAACCAAGCATATTGTAATATAGGGCGATATTTTTTAGACTGTAATTGATTGTGAACCAAAGAATGCATTTTTATTATCTCATTTCGATGTCGTATGTCAATATCCATTTCATCGATTGCTATTCTGTTGATTATTTTTTTTACAAATTTTTTATATTGTCGAAAGAAATAAACATCCAGCGGTTGTATGAGGGATGTTGCTTTGGGGGGTATTTGCAAGGATATACAATTTTCCGGAAAATCTTAATAAGTGTTTGGGTCTGTACTACCTGTCCATTAGCTTAGTAAAACACAGGAAGGAGGAGACATGATGGGTTTCATACAACATTCTACCCACTTTCTCATTTTGATTTTGTCCATTTTTTCCGACTTGGAGCATGTAATATATAAGTTTGGAGGTTGAAATAAATTCTTTTTGACAGTCAGGCCGAATCGTCCCGCAGCTTCTCTTAAAGTAACATTTTCCCTGTCAGTTCCCCATTCATTGATATTATTGTCATTATTGTATATGAATGTGTTCTGCCAAAATCAGACCCTATTAAAGAAAATGTCTGTTTTTCACCTTTATGCGATAGCTGCCTTTAATTTGGAAGAAAATAATTAAAACCACTTTGATCAGAGTTAAAAATTTGTTGGGGGATAATATTAGCAGTAACATTTCTCGTATGCAAAATAAATTCTATGGCACTATCTTCTATGTTGCCCATATTCTGGGTGTATATTTGAGTGATATATTTTGTTACTTTCCGCGCAACTATTTTGTTTTGGCTCTTAAAATTATCTATAAAATTATCGGAACATTTAAAATCCTCAAATCCTAACTCTTGGGATTTCAGGATCGCCCATCTTTTCAAATCTATATCATGAACAGGTAAATAATTTTCCCTAGCTTTTGTAAATCTGGCTAACATTTCATTTTTTATTATTTTATACTTTTCTATATTTGTGCCCATATTTGATATATATTTTCTAAACCTCGAAATATAAGTAGGGTATTTTACTGTTGGATATCTCCTGTTTGTTTTCTGGAATTTATTTTTTTTACAACTGTCAAAATACTGAACAATTGTTTGCATATTTTCTAAACTGAATTCATTTGCCAATTGATCGCCCTTTACAGTACAGTTATAATATTCGTCACCGACTATACTAATATCACTTTCTTCGTCGATACGGAAATCACAATTGTCTTCAAAATCTAAACTGATACTTTCACTGACATTGTTATTAAAAATTATGTTTTCGATTTTCGACAATACTTCCCGACTTTCCTTAAGTTCTTGGTCAGTTATTAACGACGGAAGCGTGTCGTATTTATTAACGACCAAATTCAAAACGGATTGAATTATGTTCACTATATTTTTCATTTTCTCACAATCGGAAACTCGTACAACTATATTGACGTTACACTTGCGGACGAGTTTATATAGCTAGTGGAATGCGAAACTTAAATGTCCCGCCAACTCTTCAAAATTGTCGCCAAATTCGCCAAATATCTATGCTAAAAGTTCATTTTTCATATTAATTTTTTTATACTGTTTAAATTAGCTGAGACATAATTTTTTATTTTTATCCGTTAAATACGATGATCCTTCATAATCTTACCGACTTCAAACCTGTTTTTGCTCACATACAGTGCGATTAAAAAATTTCAAACCTGGCGTAAAAGTGTCATTTTTGGAATTCAAATATTCATAAAAATTTGTCATATCATTTTAGCAGACAAATGATTATATATTCGTGATCAGGAAGTCAAGCACTATCATCTCCCATAGGTCTGATCTCAAAGTGCAGTGAACAGCGAAAGGGGTTCCTTTGTAAGTTGAAAACTTTGATGAAAGGCAGTTCGAAACCCTTTTATCCTTTTTGTAGTTGGCGCTATTGTTCATTGCTTTTCTATAAATCATTATATCACTTAAAAATCAACAGAAAATTTTATAAATAGATGACGGTATACTTTGTTGAAAAATATTGATGAAAATGACGGGAAAAAATTTAAAAATTAGTGTGTAGTTTTAGATTTTGCTCTTTTGTATAATTTATAAAAGTTTTGATTACTCCTAGGGCCGCATGTGTTTAGTCAGACTTGAAAGTTTTTCCCCTTTTCTACCCACATGGAGCGAACCAATGTCTGTATATTGAATGCAAAAACAAAAAAATACATATTTTGCCTGAAATAAAGTTGATTGACTGAAATCTTTTCATTGTATTTTAGTTATTTGTCTTACAAGGGAACCTTCTTAAAGTAAAGGCAGATGCAGTTGTATACCTCACAGACAGCAAATTTCACATGGACGAGAAAATAGGTAATACTTGTACCAATAAAAATCAAAGTCAAGAAAATAAAATTTGAATTAATTAAAATGGATCTTTGCTATTTTAATTATAGGTCAGCAGATGCTGAAGAAAGGTGGTGCCGAATTTAAGAAAATTTTAGAGGAGTGCAGGACAAGAACTGGAATTTTGGGAAGTTCCAATGGTAATGATATTACATTTTAACATAGCGAAATCTGTTTGTTCCTTCTATTATTTACCATCATGTTATATTATTTATCTTACGGAAGAGTACAAGGTTATGAATCTTTATATGTCCCTTTTTTTTCTCAGCTTAAAGAAATAAAATGGTTATGAAGATCAAACCTTTTAAGAGTGGGAGCAATGTAGGCAGGTTTGGGCATAGATGTAGCCAGGCGGGGGGAGTTTTGGGGGTTGTAGTAGCCCCATTGCAATGAAATTTTGTATATTCAACATAGGAATACAGTCTGTACCGTTTATATGGTCACCCACAAATATATAGTCGCCCCGCTTATATGGTCCGTATTTTAAAGTCCCGTCTAATTCAGTAGGGGATTCTATGTTAAGCAACACTGCCTATATAGTCATTTTATTTTTCTCAGTATCTGATATATGGTCGTTTATTTTTTGAGGTCAGCCGATCGATAAAAGTGCTTATCTTATCTGTCGACCAGAAACAGGCTTGATGATTATAACCAATAGGTGGCATTACACCAACCCCCCCACCCACTGGTATTCTTCACTTGTCGAAAGTGAAAGAGGAATTCTTGTGTTTCATTTCATTCGTGCTTGACCAAAAAGAACTTGGCTTTTTTCAGCATGTCTTTCAAAAGAAAAAATTTGTCATTTGCAGAAAAAAAAAGAATTGATTGAAAATTTTAAAAAATCCAATCTTTCAAAAGCAGCTTTGGCAAAAGCTTATTTGATACCCCGAACGATTTTGAACAATATCTTAGCAGCAAAAGCATGTTCTTCAGATGTTAATGTCATTGATCAGAAAAGGAAACGTCAGTGCTTGTCATCTTATGAAATGTGGAAAAGGCGGTTCTCACTTGGATAAAATATGCAAGATCGTAAATGTTCTGATATCTTGGATTGTTTTGAAGGAAAAGTCTTTGGAAATTGCTACTGAACTTGGCGAGTCGAACTTCATTGCTAGCAATGGCTGGCTATGAAGAGTCAATTCACGACTTAAAAGAATGGAAAGAATCAGTGTTGCATCATGTTATCAACAGATCTGTTGATGTTTACAACATTGATGAGTGTGGACTATTTTACCGGACAAAACCCTCTGTTTCAAGAATGAAAAATGTGTAGGTGGTAAGAAAAGTAAAGAGCGGTAGGTGCAAATATGGATCAGAGAAATTAAATCCTGTGGTGATTGGAAAATTTCTGAACCCTCATTGTTTTAAAAAATATAAATCTTTGCCTGTCGTCTATGATGCAAATAAAAAAGAGTGGATGATGACGGACATATGGGATAAATAGTTAGACTATGGGATCGAAAATTTTCATAACAGAACAGGAAAGTTGCAATCGTTATAGACAACTGTACTGCTCACTGCTTTATTAATGGCTTGAAATTAATTGAACTGGTTTCCTTGCCTCCAAACAGCACTTGCATATCACACACAGCCTTTGGACCAAGACATAATCCGAAACTTCAAGATCAACTATCGAAAGCTTCTTGTAAAAAACATAAACTCTGCAATTGACCGAAAAGATAAATTTCAAGTGTCTGTGTTAAATGCAATTTTTTACATAGACCGAAGTTGGAATATACCGTCGCAGAAGACTATTGCAAACTGCTTCCGACATGCTGGATTTTCAAGTCTTCCACATGCCGAAGAATTATCGAACAACGAGGATAAAGATTTTCCCCTATCTGAACTTGCACAAAGCCTGCGGAATCGTGGTTGTGCAATAACTGATGAATGTTGTATGACACCATCGACGACGACGTTACTACTAACAGTGAAGCTTCTGTACAGGAAATTGTATCTGAACTGTTAAATTTGAACACTGAAGGAAGCAATGACGAACATGACAGATATGAATGTGAAGTTGAATCATTAACATCTACAGAAGTGCTCAAAGAAATAAATGTTCTCAGGTATTTTTTTGCTAATTCTGAAGCAGCCGATAAAAATTTCAAGACTGCTCGGGACTTTGAGAAAGTTGTGTTAACACTTGATACAAAAAGGCGGCAATCCTGTATATTGGATTATTTTAAATAAGTGCACGGAATATGGATTTACTGGTGAGCTAAAAGATTTTAATAAAAAGTTTTGTACTTAACTTCGTTAAAAATATAATTTCTTGGTGAAATTCGTATTTTCCCCACATACATGGTCACCCTGCTTATATGGTCATATTTTCACAGACCGCTGGGCTAACCATATAACAGATACAGACTGTATATGAGTTGTAGCTCTACGACCCTTCTCATTGAGCCTATAAGCCCCACTTATGAACTTTCTGCTTACGCCTATAGGTGTGGGCACACTTGTAAGTTAAGGTACAAAAGAGTATGTATGCACATGCTTTGTACTTAAAGCATGCAGTCCAAATTTGATTCCAATGATGAATTATATAGAACTCGTGCTGTTTTTCTGCCTACGGTAGACTAAACGGTTTAGTTCTCTGGGCTAATGCTTCTCAACCTTTTTTAGACCGTGGCCCAGTAAATTTTTTTTATGAGACGAAAGCTTGGAGCCAACAAATTTACTCACAAATACTTTTCTTTTTTTTAAAGGTCATATATTAAACTATCATAAGTACAAATAATTAATTGTGGCATAATCATAAAGAGTATCGGTATCTTCCTTCTATTAATGTAACTTTGCTGATTGATTACTGGTATTTTCAACACCGATGTTAGTTTGTTCAGTTTTAAGAACAGAAGGTGCCTCGTACATTACTGTAATCAGCCGGCATTCGCTTCTCATGGTTAGTCATACTGAAGAGCAGTATACCCTTTCTTGAATGCTAAAATATTTTGATATCTGAAAATTTTTTTACCGTTCATGATTGCGTGCATATTTAAAAATATACGGCTTGGTCACTGGTATTTGTGGCCCATTATTTAGGCATTCTGGGTCTGAACTTTTATGATATATTCACGGCGAATATTCTCCTTGAAATATTTCTGTGATAAAATATTAATTCATAACAAATGCTTGGAAAACTAAACTGACAAAGCTTAGGAGAATCTCTTATGGCCTGGTATAATTGATGCTAGGACCTGGCGATTGAGAAATACTACTCTAGGCAGCCCTACAGTGGTACAGTGTGGTAACGCGTTCGCCTAGTGTGCCGTTAATCCGGGTTCGACTCCCAACAGTGCAAAGAACGCTTACTCAGAGATCTCAAAGTTCAATTCCCCGAAAAACTGCTGATCCTGGCACATAACAATCGTAGTTGTCCTCACGCTGTGAAACATAAATTAAGAAGAAAAGTTTTATAACTATTTACAAAGTAATGGTAAAGAGATATTTGAGCATTAATGTACGTAGAAAGTTCATAATGGGGGGGGGGATTTGCAGAGCTACAATTTCATGAATTCATGTGTATGTAGAAAATTGCATCGTAATTGGGGAGGGGGGGTTTATAATACCTATCAACCTCCTCTTACGTTATGTCAGTCATTTGACCCTTTAGTTCTGTTTTTTATGGAACTGTAAAATGGGGTTAAAATATTCAGGTTATGAATGAAATCCACATTAATATTTCAAGTGGTTTTGATGCAGTGACTTGTAGGTTGAAATCTAAAAAAAACAAAACAAACCCACAAATTGGCAACAATTCACATATTTTTTGTTATTATAATCAGGCGCTAAAGTTCACATTCAATGGCAGAAAAGGTTAAGTAGGTCGAAGCCGATGGCTGCAAATTTTGGACCAGAAGTTTGCAAAAGCAGGGGTGAATTTTTTGGTGGCCAAATAAATTATTAATTTTGAATTGTTCGGAGGTGTAACTAGGCACTGACAAAGGGAAAGATGCCATGGATGCCGTCTTGAGAGAGAGAGAGAGAGAGGCTTAAAAGGCACCAAATTTACAAATACTTGTTTAAACGTGAATTTAGAATAACCACCGGAGGCGTGAAATTAAGAATTTGACGAAAGTGTCAAAATTTCCATCATGTTTCCAGTTATGTTGGGTACAATTAGGCGGCAAGTTATGTCAGTCTACAAACAGCAAAATATGTTGGAGCCTGCATCCGGCAAAATCGTAAATTCGTCTCTGCTCAAATATATTTACACAGCCCTTTGGTGGACCTCAAGACCAGTATTACGCATCTTATGAGCAGCAGTTCGAGCAAATTCTGCTCTGTAGAGCTCTGTTGAGTATATGGTTTTTCGCGATTTTATCAAGTTGTTGATCACAGAGTATGGCATATCGAACATGTTCTTGTGTGTGTCATAAGTTTAGTGACAATTTGAATTATTTACTGTGGTATTGTAGCATTGTGTTTTGCCCTAGCAGAAATTTTTGAGACATTTACTTTTACACCGAATTTTAATTTTCTGAGACAGCTTTACATGAAATGTGAAGTGTTTCCACTGAACGGTTTCCCTAGTTACAGCTTTTTTTTTTTTTTTTGAAGTGACAATTACAGTTATAAACACCTCATGTATCAAATATAGTTCAGTTACACATAAATTTTTTAAAAAAAAATTAAAAATGAATAAAACTTTTTTTTTTTTTGAGTGGTAAGTGCCCCTCCTTGCTCCCCACATTTCATAATGTACTGATATCCAACTACAGGTATCTTAAATACTTTCGGTGGAAAAAGTATTTAAAATATTTAGATTTTTTAACAAAATATAAAGGGTTTGGTAAACCTATATCACGAACTTACATAAGTTTTGATGAGTGAATTCATGTCAATTCCGTACTAAAAAAAAAGTTGTAAAGATGGAGTGGGGAGGGGAGAAGCCATTAACTCTGGCCAGGCTTGGATCCATATAAATTTTAGATTCTAATTATTGTCCTCCCTTTTATGTTTACTTACAATTTATAAAGCAATTAATAGTAAAATACACACTTATTTGCCCCAAAGTCGCATGAATCAAGAAACATTTCCTGCATAAAATGTATGACCGATTAAATGCTAAAATAGAAATTGCACGACACGGTATAAATCTTTTCTCACATCCTATAGTTGCACTGAGTGAAGCTGTTGGAATTGCTGCCAAATACATTATCTATTGTCATGGGCCAAAGATTGATGATGACAGAAACTTTTATGAAAGGATTGAACAAAGTGTTAAGAACTGTTTAAATCTTGCTGATCGTAGGAGTTTTAAATCTCTTGCTATCCCATTTTTTGGTGATAGATCGTAAGTAATGTGTATTTTTTTCTAGTTGATTTTTTATAACTGAGGTGATTTTGTAATTTTTTTCAACTTTACAACAACTTTATTAATACGGTTGATTATTTTAATCATGATGGTGGAGCAGTGTAGTCGAAGAAAACAAGAGTCTGTTGTAACTTACCAAAAATTTATTACACATACATAGTGCATGAGTCGCATACAATCTTAATAACTAAAAATTTTACTACTATTCATGGGGTAACATCCACAGATATTGGAAAACATAGATAATAGTCAGGGGTACCGAGAGCTAATGCGGGCCCCCAGTCTCACTTGACTGACCCCCATGACTCGTCCCTGGGCCAGACCCCCCCCACAGCATAGGTTCTTGCCAGCACTGGTCCCTAGACTTCATCTGGGCCCCTGGGCTGCAGGCCCCGCTGCCCCCCCCCTCTTGTAGGCTCTGATAATAGCCTTACAAGGAATGCTAGGCAGAGAATGGAAAGTGTCAGCTAGTAAGATATTTTGATGTAACATGAATACGGTCGATGAAGCGCAATGACAAGGCAACTAAGCCATGAGCATAAGTGAGCCACGGGAACCAGCACAAAGAATTTATTATACGATATTTTTATATTATCCTTTGCATGGTTAACACAATTGCCAAACTTGCCAACACATAAATCCACTGCGGCATTTAATGGTTAACATTAGCTAAAATGGAAGTAGAAAGCACTATTTAATCCTGTCAAAGAGAAAACCTGCATAAAACGGAAAATCGCGAGCAGGAAGAAAATTTTCTCAGCAGAAAAAGGAAAGAGGGTTGTAATATAATGCAAATAGCAAAGTGGGGATAACGAACAAAAGACATTTTACGCTTTATAGACACAGCATATCCTTACCCGACCACCATCTTGCACAGCACCCCTACTTAAATAAAAATGTTCATTGTTAGCCAGAACCAAATGTTACTCATGTAGACTTTATAAATTGAAAAACTCACAACAAGGTGTAGTACAAATGGTCATCCATTATGAGGTCTATATCCAGAGAAGCATCCTAAGTTCCCATTTGTATTGGAAAATACTTCTCAAAGATACTTAATGTTTGAGTTAGTTCCTGAAGATCGCAAATTCAAATAAAAGAACTTTCTGGAATCTAACAAAGAATAAAACTGGGAGGAGTGCAACCCTTATTCTTTTCCTTTTCCACCAAGAAGCAATCACTGTGGGCATAGGCGGTGACTTGAAAAATTATTGGGGGTTTTAAAATTTTAAATCTATCGACCAGTGCGTTTTTCAAAGGATTTAAGTGTAATTTAAATTTCATTATCAGATTATCTGGTACAATAAGACACCTGAAATGTTAAAATGAAGCAAATTATAGTTAATTATAGAAAAATATTTTTTCACTAGATAATTATTTAATCCCCCCTAAATATATACATTTCTCATTTTCATCCTGATATAAAATGAAATAATGGAAAATTGGGGGAGTGAGGGCGATTATATACTTTATTGTTACAATTTAAGCTTATGTAATATACTTTTTGTATGGAATAGGCATGTGCAGTTAACGTGGAAATTCATATTATGTTGATCGTAATTACTAACAAAATAAGGCAAAAATTAATAAATATAAAATGCAGTGATAAAATAAATATTTATATCACAAGAAAAATAAATTTAGTTATAAAGTTCGCAAGATGAGACAAATAAAAACAATTAGCATATCCAGTCATCTCTCACCACTGAATTTAACTATGTATGTATTTGTTTTGCATGTAACCTACATAAGACAACAGAAAAGTACTGAATTTTTTTTCCAGTCCCACGAGTTTCTGCCTTAGACAGGTTTCACTGTATATATATATTATAAAAGTTATTCTAATACATTTATCATAACTAAATACATCGTAAGAATCACTATGAAAATATGAAAAGCGAACCTTTTCATGATTATATAACACATTTTACACAGTTTTTAGCAATACGGACATGATTCTTCATCAGGGAACCGTATCACATCCGCATTGCCAAGTTACAAGCCAGTTTTTTCCGAAATGCCCAGAGCAATAATATGTTGTCTCTTTTTTTTTTAATAATGCCGCTTTCTCTGTTCACTACGGTCCCTAAAACCGGCCTTTAAGCATTAATTAAAATAAAATAAATTAGCAAAATCTACATTTGCCTAAACCCTATTTATAAACTGTTCGAGCACTCAGAATTAATATAAAAAATATTCTTTTAAACGTTAATTAAATTCACGTGTTGCTAATATTCTGGGCACAATTAATAGTAGCATTATGTAAATTAGCAAAACCATATTTGCGAAGCCTCTATTTACAATCTGCTTAAACTTCCAGAGTCAATATAGAAACTTGACCCGATATGTTGCTAAAATTCTAGATACGACTAATATCAGAATTATACATCTAGAATCAATATTTACAAAATAAATAAATACAAAATTAATTACAAACTTACCTTAAAGAATTAAATTGGAGCAAACATTACGTGTTGTATACACTCTGGGCACGATTAACAGTAAAAAAATTTTATTCTACCATTGCCAGATCCCTAATTACAAATATTTACAAACGTGTCACTGCCTACCCGTCTCCGTTCTCAGTCTCGCAACAGAGACAACCTGTTTAGACACTCAAATCCAATATCCGCCTAAACCTTCTCAAAATACCACTAATTAAACCAATTGGTACGCCATTATTTAAAAGTATCTTAAATAACCTTAAAATTTCTTTAAAAAAAGTTGCAGTTATTTTTAAATACCCTATTAATCTGGCATATTTACGAAATAATGATATTTTTAAACACTTTCTTGCTTAAACAGGATCCGAAGTTTGACAGTAGCACAACCTGGAAACTGAAGTCTGCTCTTTTATCACATATACAGCATTGTAGTTCTTTGTCTTCAATTTTGAATATTTTAATATCTGGAAATGTAGTCCGAACTCTTAGTTTCTTTGAGCTTTAGACTTTTCGGGTAAATGACAGTACTTAACTTGTTGAAGTCTTTGCAATTGAAGACTATAATGTCATCCATGTATCTCATTGCGGTTATTCCTAATCCTTCATTTTTTTTTTTTGTGAAAATATAAAAATTAGCTTAATTGGATTCATTTGCATATATTAAATAATCTCTTTATGGGTTTTTCAATTTAAAATATTATATATATATATATACTGGAAAACCCTGATTATTACAGTTCATTGTGCCAACGAACACACCACAATAATCGAAACCACTATAATCGGGACATACAATATATGGAAAATAGGGTATTTTTGCCAAAGCTTTGGAAATGTAAAGTTTTTAAATGCAAGAAATAATGGTAATAATGCCAAAATATTATTTAAAGATTGTTTATAAAGTTATTAAGTAATGTTACATATGAACAAAACAAACTAGGTATGTACAGTACTGTTACTGTATACACATGTATATTGTACTGTACATACTAATATTTATTGCTTAAAAAATACTTCAAGAGATTTATTTGCTATACATTTTCCTTCTTTTCTTCATACATCATTTTGTAACAACGAATTATCCATTTCCCTACACACCTTCGAAGAACATTCAAGGTTAGGATCTCTATCCACAATCTTTTGCTTAAAAAGTTCCCTCAATATGAAACATTTCTTCTAATTCTTTTAAAGTGAATTTTTTTGTTATCATTTCCACTTCTTCATTTTCCTCAGCATCGCACATTTAAATTGTAAATTTAAATGCCGCGGCAGCCTGGTTGGAGACGTTTCTGACTACAGATCGGAAATATACTAGTACTAGCACCAGTCATTAGCTCCTGTGTTTGATGACGTAAACTCAATCTACCAAATAGGTACTAATTATTGTGCTAATTATATATTATAAAATTAATTACGTAAGGCCCACTTGTGTATCATCGTTGACTGTATGTCACAAAGCTTTACGCCTCGTCTGGGCCTGCCAACACCGCCATTGGACTGTTGATGACTGGAAATACATTACCCAATCTGACGAGTCTCGTTTCCAATTGCATCAGGCGGATGGACGTGTACGGGTATGGAGACAACCTCATGAATCCATGGACCCTACATGTCAACAGGGGACTGTTCAAGCTGGTGGAGCTTCTGTGATGGTATGGGGCGTGTGCAGTTGGCGTGATATGGGACCCCTGATACGTCTAGAGACAACTCTGACAGGTGACAGGTACGTAAGCATCATGTCCATTGTGCATTCCGACGGACTTGGACAATTTCAGCATGATAATGCGACACCCCACACATCAAGAGTTGCTACCGAGTGGCTCCAGGAACACTCTTCTGACTTTAGACACTTCCATTGGCCACCTAAATCGCCAGACATGAACATTATCGAGCATATCTGGGATGCCTTGCAACGTGCTGTTCAGAAGAGATCTCTACCACCTTGCACTCCTATGGATTGGTGGACAGCCCTGCAGGATTCCTGGTGTGAATTGTCTCCAGGATACCTTCAGACATTAGTCGAGTCCATGCCACGTCGTGTTGCGGCACTTTGGCATGCGCACGGAGGGGGGCTGCACGATATTAGGTAGGTGTACCAATTTTTCTGGCACTTCAGTGTATTATATAATATTAAAATTTCAAATGCCACAATAAATCGAATGTATTAGTGCAATATACGAAATTTGGTACCCAATTACGTTGTATATCGAAATGTTCAGTAATCGAAACCGAAATAACCGGGGTTTTCCTGTATATATAAATAAAATGGGTTTTTTCCTATATATCTGTAGTCTGGGATTCTGTAAGTGCAAGAGTGGCGGATTTCAAGGAAAAAAGGAAGTCCTGGTTGCAGCATGACCTTGGATGTCCTTGCACCATAAAACAAACAAGTGACTTTTTTGTTTTTTCACTTATATTTAGGGATTTGTGTCTATTAAAAAATTGTATTCAATTGACTGTAAATTTCTGAAGTCTTGTTCAGAATTGAGAAATTTCCAAACTGAGTGTTTTAAATATTGTTTTATATTTTGAATAGTTTACCTTCAGACTGTACCAAAAAAGACAGTGCAAGACATGTGATGCTTGCCATCTGCGATCACCTTTTGTCTGCTACCGGTACATCTTTGATAGAACTATATTTTGTCACACCCTTTCAAACCTATGCAAATACCTTTGCCTCTGCCATGAAACGGAGAATTCCTTAATATGGTAGGTTTATCGCTCCTTTTCCTTCCACAGCCCAACTTTACATCAAAAGAAAATTATACACGGTGTGACCGAAAAGTCTTATGAACGATAATAGAAATCTGATAGTGAAATATTTGAAAAGACACACCTCATTAGTCTTCAAACTAGACAATCTCTGATGTAATGCACTTCTGACAAAGTTAAGACCATTGTTGGAAACTACTGGAAAAGTCCTCTTTCCCTAGTGATTTTAGCAACCTTGTCACAGCAACTTGGATATATGAGATATATCGGAAAATCTATGCCCCTTCAGTGCAGGTGTGGCAGTTATACACCATCTTAAATTGAACCTAAAATTCTCTCTAACATAACCCCAAAGGTCATGTGAAAGTTCCATGTAAGGCAGATTGGTTATTGTACAATAATTTTCAGCACCCACGTATAAATAGCTCAAACTAGAGGTTTTTCTTCTAAATAAAAAAAGCTTTAGCTTGAGCTATTTATATGTAGGTGCTGAAAATTATTACATAATAAATTCCCCCCCATGAAAACTCATAAAAAACTCACCCCAGTGGCTTTGTGTGTTGGCCATTATTTGGTGATAATGAGAAGGGTAATAATATCTTACATTCATATTGGTTATCTCTGAACGCAAAAGCTTAAAAAACAATTATAGTATATACAAATGTGTTCTGTAGCACTATGACTTCTCCCCGCAACAATTAGGGCATATTACTCAAATACCGGATATAAAATCTTAGCCAATTTTGGCCTAATATGTAACCACATGACTTTTGTACGCCAATAGCAAATAGAGGGATGAACCCTAAAATTTATTCAAGAAATGTTTTCAACCAGAGAACATCCTCTTAGCTCTGCACCCTTTGGAGAGGTAACAAATACTTTTTTTTTTCGCTTAATGTTACACCTACGCATCCAATCAGGGCCTATCAGAGGGAAGGCAGGAGGGACTGTTGCTCTTGGCCTCAACATATGTTAGACGTATATGCATGTCAATTTTGAAGGAGCCCTTAAAATATTAGTTTCCCCGAGCCTTGTATTTTCTCTGAAAAGCCCTGCTATCCATTCATGTGCGCAACATCTCCCAGCAACTATCTGATGCTATCTACAGGTATGCTGTTAACCTCGCTTGCTGTAATGTGATTTCTTCATACATCTTAATAAATGCTTTCTTCATTGTGTATATTTAAAACTGCTCATCACCTTCTGATGGAATTGTCCACAATCAGGTTTCTCTCTCTCATCTGCAATGATAACCATAGACTACCTGATATGCAGTATAGGCAATAACCAATTGCCACGCAGATTTCAGCTTTGGGAAGAGAAAGTATTCTCCCGATCTTGTCCCCCACCAGGTTTCTTTCTCTTTCCAAAACTGAAATCTGTACCGAAAGGCACAGATTTCCCAACATTTAATACATCCAAGCTGCTGTGACAAAGGAATTAACAGTATTACGGTAAGAGGACTTTTCTAGAATTTTCCAACAGTGATATGAACATTATCAGAAGTGCATTATAGGGGGATTACTTTGATGCCAATGAGGCATAACTTTTCAAATATTTCACACTGCCTTATTTCTGTGGTCGTTCATCAGACTTTTTGGCCACACCTTGTAATATAGTTGGGGAAAATAATTAAACCAACGGAATCGATTATATCAGATCTTTTGAGCTGTCTGAACACTATTCAGTCTTAGGATGTAAAAATGCGTTGTCAAAGGATGGGTAACTGTATCCCATCTAAGAGGGAAATTGTTGAGTGAAAATAATCCATGTATTTCAATCTATTCATGATTTTTTTGTTTTGTTAACTCAGGAGTTAAGAAAAGAAGCGAATCGGCATCAAATTGCACTGAAACCAAGTCACTATATAATATACACCTATCACATACGTTATAATCCATACCATATATGTTTAACTCTTTACTGCCTAGAAAGAACAAATGTTCCTCTGACGTCACAATTTTTTCTATTAAAGCCAACAGTTCTGTCAAGCTATAATTTGCCTCAAAGGAACTATTGTTCCATTACCTAGTTCAGAAAAATGGCAACAGATCGCAGTAGGTCTTTGCGAGGCAGAAATATTCAGATTTAGAAATGGCATTCTTTTTTGTGACATCAGAAAGTTAAGTATTGTCTATTTTTCTTAGAATCGACTTATAAATACAAATTATTTTGTAAATCGAATAATCGGAGTTATGAATGAATGTCTCAAGATCACAAATAAACACTCAAATAAAACAAAAATTCCTTTTACACAGAATAGTGGATCCCATTATGATGAAGCTACGAATGTTCCTTTCAGAAAAATAGGCAACGTTTTATATGATTTGACAACTTCAATGTGAGCAAGTCTAGTTTGGTTATGCTTAGGTTGTGTCAGAACCTAATATGCACAAGATCTTCTTCAACAATTACTTCAGCTCATCAGACCTAATGTCATACATGTTCAAAATGACTTGCTCGCAACATCAACTATGAATAAATCTCAACTAAGAAAATTCTTTTCGAAAAGCGAGACTGAGCTGAAGAAAGAAGGTTGTGGAGCATTTGATTCTTACATAGATCAAGCAGAAGAGGTTATGATTTGTGCCTGGCTAAATAACTGTCAGGTAATTGTCACCTCAAATTATCAAAATGCTTTACCTACTGACAAATGCACACGGCGAAACAAGAAAACAGGAGTAGTGGCAGAAATAGAACCCTCACAGTTGTGCAGACGTACAATTCATACACGGGTGGCATGGATAAAGTTGACATTGTGAATAAGATCAAACTGAAAGCACATGAGTGGTATCTTGGTCTGGCATTTCATTTCATGGATTTGGCTATAGTGAATGCATGGATTCTCTACCAAAGTACAGGCAGAAATGTGTTATTCGAAAACTTGAAGTTGGACATCTGCTGTTCATTACTCAAAGGATCCACTACAGGGAGTCATCCCGTACTAGTTCAAACTTTGGCTGAGGAAAACAATAATGACGTTCCAAGAAAATGTGCAAGAAGACCTGCCCTAGTGCCAACTGCAGTTAGCTTTGACAACATTTCTCACTTCATAAAAGAAGTGGAGCAACCGCAAAAGCTCTGCGTTTGTCAACTGGCAGGTTGCTCTAGAAAGAGCAGATTCTACTGTGTCAAGTGCATGGTTCTTTGGTGCATAATGGGAGGAATTAACTGTTTTTGCAAATATCATACCCAACAGTAATATTTTACATACCAACATACGTCTTGCTCATCGGTGTTCCTGAATGGAACAAATGTACCTATGTAAGTTAAGACCATTAAAATTTATAAATTTTATTCATGATTTTTTTAAAATTTATTTTATGCCTCAGAAATTGCATGGTACAAGTTTTGGCATGTTTATTTTACTCTCAGGTGTTAACAGTCACATTTACATGATTGACCCACACAAGTAAGTTATTGTTTTTCATACAAAATCTGAATGCAGACAATTATCGTCAATTTATACAGTCAGCACTTCCTGTCCGGTCTTGAGAATAAAACTGATGGATATTTTAAACTTTTCTTCACTTTAAATGGACAAATATTTCACAAATTGTCAATATGAAGTGGATGTGAAAATGCCCCCCAAGTAATTTTAACGAATTCAAAATAAGAGTATTTTGCTGATCCAATGCTTACGATTTCTGTCCAAGTTTGAGTTATCAGTAACTTTGGTTGTGTGTAAACATACGTAGTTCTTTGAAAACCATGTAAAATAAACGTTTTACTTAGTAAACACACTATGTATGGAACAAATTATTTTTTCATTTTTTAAATTGCATTTGTAAAGAGTGCATGAAACTTGTTCATCCAATGACATTCAACAATTGCAGAATAACATAATAAATTAAAAAATATTCTTCTCAAATTGTAATTTTTTACATAATTACAGCAAAAAAATGACTGCATTTGAAAGTTTTTAAAAGCGTAATTTTTTTTTTTTTTTTCTAATTTGAACATTAAAAAATTTCACAAGAATTAGGCAAGAAAAATGCATATTGTATACTTTATTAAAAAAGCCAGATGATTTATTTTCATAACAAATATTTGAATTTTTATGTACTATTTACAATGAAATGTTATTGTTTTAATAGTAATGTTTTGCATTTCAGGGTATGTTGGGGGTCTCATTTTTGTTTTGATGTTTATGGAAAAAAAAGTTTTTGCATCGAAGAGCAGATGCAAAAATTACGAAAGACACCATTTGTAAAAAGCTACCAATTATATATGATTTATTTATTGAATGAATTTTTTATATACAAATTCTAAACTTCGAACTGTTGAAGATTAAAGAGTGGGCCTATGATTAATTGATAATCAATATATTTAATATAGCAAGTTGCATTTTAATGGAAAGAGTTTTCATTAGGAGATGAAATATCTTAATCTCGGTACATTTTTTTTTAATTAAGACGTTATTGTTTTTGGAATATCATAAAGCATATTTGTAAAGAGATCACTATATTGTAAAATGCTGTTCAAATGTATGGAAATATATTTACTCGTAACTATGAAATTTGTTATATTTTACTAAAATGAACTATACCTCATTTGGACTGATTATCGTTCTTACGTTCCTCAGGTTGAGAATTCTACAAAATTATTATTGTATATAAAGTTAGTTCAAGAGCGTTTGATACTTTTATTTTCTGAAATAAATTATTTTCAGTTGAATTTATCGTTGTTTATTTAATAAATTTGTGTGTGTAAAAATTGCAACACCATGAAGGACTCGTCCGAATTGAATGAAATTTAATGTACAAACGACCTGTGTTGATACAAATAAACGATTAAAATTGCAAAGCAAAATAACAATATTACATGTCGAAAATCAGTATTTGGTGAAGCCACCACGCGCTGCAATAAGTGATGCTATACGACGTGGCATGGAATCAAACAGATGTTGAATGTGTGCCTGAGGAAGAGCATTCCAGATTGCTTGTATGCGACCCCAAAGTTCATCTGTAGTAGCTATGGGACGAGGATCACGAGCGAGACGCCGACCAACGAAATCCCACACATGTTCAATCGGCGACATATCCGGCGAATAGGCAGGCCAAGGAAGAAGCTGTATCTGTTGTGATGAAAAGAAGTCTTGAACATTCCTGGCAATATGTGGGCGGGCATTGTCCTGTTGAAATACAGCTCCGGGAATGCCTTGAAGGAAGGGAACAACTTCGGGCTCCAGAACTTCATTGATGTACCGGTTGCTGTTAAGATTACCCACAATTCGTAGCAGCTGAGATCGTACATGTTACGTAATCGCACCCCAGACCATAACGCTGGGGGTTCGTCCACTATGACGTTGGATAACGCACTCCGGAAGGTGGCGTTCACCGGTATAGCGTCTAACACGGATGCGGCCATCACTGTACCCCAAATTAAAGCGGGATTCATCAGAAAACACCACTTGTTGCCAATCAGCACGCCAGTCTCTATGTCCATGAGCCCATTGTAGCCGCAGGCGCCGATGGTTTTGCGTCAGGAGGATCCTGTATAAAGGAACTCTTGCACGCAGTCCACGGTGCAGTAGACGCCGACGAATTGATGAAGCACACAATGATACACCTGTAGCAGTGCACCAACGTTCTGCCAACTGTCCAGATGAAGCAAAACGGTCCGTCACCGCCATGCGGACCAGGTGTCTATCATCCCGTGCTGACGTCACCTTTCGGCGTCCACTCCCGGATTTCCGAGTTGTCTGGTTCTCTTGAACCCACTGCTTCCACACTCGCATCACTGTGCTGCTGTTACGCCCCATACGAGCTGCTATTGCACGATAAGAAAACCCTCCTTCACGAAAGCCGATCATTCGTCCCCGTTCAAACTCCGTAACTTGCTGAAATGTCGCCCTCTTTCGTCGTAGAGGCATAGTGACGTCTCATGTAACGTTTACCACTAGCAGATAACCATACACGCCCCGCTACAGCCCTCTATTTATACGGATCCATCAGCAGTTCAGAGGGCGCTGCTCAGCCCACGCATGCGCGATGACTCTGAAATTCTAATCATTTGAATAGCATACCCTAATTTGCATTTCCTGAAAGTTTCAGCTCAATCAAGTGATTCCTTCATGGTGTTGCAATTTTTACAAACATGAGTATATACTGTATAAACTTTTTTCCCCAATGCTTACCATTTTCTGCTCCTAACCATTTTTGGTGTTCAAATGGGCAACTGACATCACCCTACAGTAATTTACATTCAGTCAGTATCATTTGAGAGCAGAATTTGAACATAGTAGGTGTGGAGGCGGTGGACATAATCACAGGGATGGGTTCTTTCTTTCTTTTTTTTTGATTATGGATTTAATAAATTCATGGTAGCTGGCAAAATTGATTTCAAACTTTACTTTTTCAGACTAAATCTTAATTTCTAGTCACTAATTATAGTAAACACATTACAATGCACTAAAATTTGCATTATTAAAACAAGCTTCAAGGCCATTTATAATTCAATGAATTTACAACCCCTGACAAAAAGTATCCAATCACCTATTTCTGCAATGGCACCACACACGGATAAATTTTTCTATATTTTATATGTTTACATTTTAAGAAATGTAGATATAGAATGAACAGAAACACATATCAAAGAATAGAAATATATATAAACTGAATTATATATTACAGTTTTGGTTTTGAAGATTTAATGAAAAGAATATTACTTTGAAGGAAAAAAAGTATCCAATCACTAAATTTAATATTTCGTGAATCCACCTTTGGCACGAATGATGGCTTTCATTCTATTCGACATGGACTCTATGAGACCTCTGTAGTATTCTGAGGTAATTTCGTCCCAACTTTCTCTTATTGCTTGGCGCAATGCAATTGAATTTGTGGGCCTTATTGTATTTATTTTCAACAAAGTGTTCCACACATTTTTAATGGGATTGATGTTCAAGCTATTTATATTTACACTAATAAAGTTATCTATTATTTACACTAATTGGATTGTGTTCATTGTTTTGAAGACAGCTTTTCACTATCTGCTACAATGTCACGATGCATTGTCATCTTGGAAAATGAAATCATTAGTATAAACAAACTATCCTTCGATGTTAGGAAGCAAGAAGTGTTCCAAAATGGCAACATAAGTTTCTGACAGTTATTTTGACACTGGCGTAAGGTTTAAAAACACGACGTTTCGGGAGCCAACTGCTCCCTTTGTCAAGTGAAGGCAGAATGAAGAGTTCGTGAAAGTCCTAAGCTTATATACCCGCATGTTGGGAATCCCCATCTGACGCCATTTGGTGCGGAGCATTTCCAGCTGGGGAAACCCTCGCCGGGAAAGCCCCCGCACCCGACGATGTCAGATGAACACCCCCAACTCGAGGTTTTGCAAAAATCCTGTAAGGTTCTGGTAGAGGTTTTGCGATGTTTATTGCACGACTCCTCAAACCGTAGGTTTCCCATGATTCCAGAAAAAGTCTACTCCCCAGATTCGTCACATTCTGATGTAATATTTTCATCGAATGCCAATCTGGTTCGTGACCCTCCCTGAAGACATGTTCAGCCAACTGGTTTGAATCGTCTCCCCTAGCTACCGCACGCATATGCTCCTTCCCTCGTAGACGTATCGATCTTCCCGTCTGTCCAACATACACCTTGTCACAGTCTCCACACGGTATTTGGTAAATAGCACCAGATTTTTCCTCCTCAGGGACGCGATCCTTAACTTTAAGTAATAGATCACGCAGGGTGTAGACAGGTTTGTAGTAGGTCTTAACATTCACACAACTGAGAATTCGAGACAGCTTTTCTGAGACACCCGCCACATATGGCAAAACCACTGTTTGGAAGTAGAGCGATGTTTCTTTTTAGTATGATCATAAAATTTTTCGCCCTCCCTTGGTGAGATAGGTAGTGGGTGACCTCTACGATGCAAGTTTGTCAAGCGATACTTTTTCCATAGAACATGCATAGTACATTGAGCACAATTAGCCAATTTTGCAACCTGTCTTTGGGACAAGCTATCCAACAGTAGGTGAACAGTTCTTGCTTTTAAATCTGTCAAGTTTTTTCTTGGAAGGCATTTTTTTACACTACATGAACAAGCGTCGAAACCGATGTAAAGTTTAATGCTTGCTTTACCTGCTTTCTTATATTATCTGCGTGTGCACGTAGTTCTAAATTTGCATAAACATCATTTTTACGTGTTTGATTTGTTTGTTTTTTGGTTTTACGGCTCAAAGACTACAGTGGTCATGTTGCGCCGGTTTTATGTGTTTGAACCTTTGTGATTGGATACTTTTTTCCAGCAAACTTTATTGCTGTTTTCCTTTTTGGCATTGTTTTATTTCCACAAAAAAAAATTATCATTTATAAAATTCAACTATCATCACACATTTTGAGACACATTAAAAATATTACATTTGATTATTCACGCACAAGAATTTCTATTACATTCCAGTTGTTGTGCTGTCTAATGTAGTGATCAGATACTTTTCGCCAGGGGTTATACAATTTAAAAAAAAGAAAAAGATTACATTTATTTGTTTTAAATAACGTTTCTTTATACTCAAAACACGTTAAATATTCATAATGACATTTTCACTGAACTCCTTTGAATTTGTTATAAAGGCGTTCAACAATATAATAACAAAGATGGAATCTTGTATTTTGTTCTATGTAAAAAGCATCATAAGCTGTATATAAGGGAAAGATTAGAATAATCAGAACCCCTTACAGATGGAAATAATTTAGCTAAAACCACTTTTTTTTATACTTCAGTTATGTTTTGCAAATTCTCTTCCCTAAGAAATATGGGCTACGAATTTTGAACTTTTTTATTTGCAAAAGAGGTAATTTTTTTAGAGGCAGGGGGAGAACTTATTTAATACTTTAGTGAAAAGTACAAGTTGTTCGAAGTTTTCTGTATGCTATGCAGTACAAAAGTATTAAAATTACTGTCCAAGAAAATAATTTTTATAAGCTAGTTATTATAATGTTGAATTTCAAATTTCCCCAACTTTTCTAGGTTTTCCAGATGGCTTTTTTTTGGTGTATGCTCTTGTTTTTTTATGGTGCAAAGACTGCTAGGATTGTGCTATGCCAAATAAGAGTTTGTTTTTGGTTTTACGGCTCAAAGACTACAGTGGTCATGCTGCGCCGGGACCTACTGTTTTCTCCGAGGAATCCGAACCTCTTAAGGCCTAGGGAACCAAACCCCGGACTACAGTGAGCAGTGCGATCTTTATGAGATCTCTGAGTAAGCGTTCTTTTTGCACTGCTGGGAGTCGAACCCGGATTAGCCGCGCAATAGGAGAACGCGTTACCACACTGCGCCACCGCAGGGAGCCAAATAAGAGATGTTTATTACCAACCAAGTGTGTGTGTGGGGGGGATTCATGCCTTACATAGGACTTCAACAGGAAGCTAATCTGAATTCTTGTAAGCATGACAGGAAAACATGCTACAATTATCCCTATTGAAAAGTGTGAGCTCGAAGTGCCCCTGGTGGGTGTTTGTGTTTAGAGCATGATGCTCCAAGCATAGGCCTAGGTTGGCCAAAATTATATTGGTTTGATAACGGATAATGTATAATTTTTTCAGTTATTTTTCATTTCAATTCTTGAATTAAAAAACAACATAGTATAGTTTTAATTATAAACATTCAAAATTCCATTTGCAAATTACTTGAGTGAAAATATTTATTCTATTTAATGCTTAGAACAGTTAGAATTACGAGATGGCAATAATTACCAAAAGAAGGGAAAAAAAACCCCTCCTTTTCATGTGTCTTATATGCTGTTTTAATCATATCCTGGCCGCTGGCCATTAAATATTAATGGTTCTTGATTGCGGTCCCCAAGTTGAACCTCTTGATTGCGGTCCCCAAGTTGAACCTCTTGATTCTGTTACACAGAATTTCGTTGACCACTTGACGGGAACGATCATAGACAATACTATAGAATAGAATGGACTTGTAACATTGTGGTAATCAAATTTCAAGCAAGGGAGAAAAAAAAAAAGTCGAGACTTTATGTCAATATACAGCTTTATTTCATGCACAATATAAAGACTTCTGAATACAAATAAAACAATAAATTAAGTACACATTTTTTTCTCAATGCGGAGATGTAATAGTTGCATTTGTAATGAGATAACCATTAAAATTCAAAACACCATCATATAAAACAATTAACACAGTTGAATAATAAATTTAGTTGCCTTTCTGACGAAAATAGTCCAGGGCTATTGAAACAGCTGTGAACGATTAAATTTATTATTCAACTGTGTTAATTTGTTGCTTTCTCAATTGTTTTAATAGTGTGCAGTGTCGTCAAATTATATCAACATCACCATGTAATTTAATAAAATTGATTCTAAAGTTTCAATCATTTTAAAAGCATATAAAAAAAAATCCTTAACGAATATTTTAACAGATTTCACATTCTGCTAGAATCTGAAAAGATGTTAAAAAATTAGGGAAACTTTTACATTGACATCATCTTTGAATCAAATTTAAATCACTTTTCTAATTAAACATAGTTAACCATATTTGTACATTGCTTTTTGTTCATTATTGTTCTGAAGTCCATAAACGTTCAAGACCAATACCAGCGCTTTTATATAATCCAAGTAAATTGAATTTGAAAGGGAAGTTTAAAACTTTGTGTTTTTGATACATATAAGATTGCTTTTAAGTCATCCATGATAAGACAACGATTGAACATTACCTTCAAAGTGAAGTCCTCATTTTTCGTATGTCTTTGTACAGTAATGGTCATCATAATGGTGAACATTCGTGAAAAGATTTGATTACTTTGAAACTTAACAATGAAAGCATTTGGGTATACAACTACTTTTTTATAAAATGATTTCATATTATGTTTTTTATAAGTGACATAGGATTATGTACTTTCATATATAATGGAAATAATTTCTAATGATGCCAGTTATATCAACTAACTGTATACAGCAACAGAATCACTACAAAAAATTTAGTTTCTTATTCATATATATGTTCATAAATTTTCGGCGCAAACAAAATACGAGACAATGCTGTGCCAAGATCTAGAGTTTTCTAAGGAATGCAAAACGCTTAAGGCCTAGGGAACCAAACCCTAGACTACAGTAAGTAGTTGGTAGATTTTTTTTGTTACACCATTGGGAGTTAAATTCGGGATAATGTCATGATAGGCGGACATGTTATCACTGCACCATCGCAGGGCTCTTTTATATGTTAAACATATCACAACACTTGATATATAAGGTTGGTATCTTTTATAATGTCAATAGTTTTTTTTCGATACAAATCGTCTATACATATCTAACAGTCTATTAGAAACAGGTGAATGCTGGCCTTTTGAACAACATTGCAATCATACTGTACCGACTTTTTTGTAACTTTCACGTAAAGAAATATAAATATGTTTAGAAACAAGCTTGGAATAATTAAGTGTAAAAATAGGTATTCCAATACTATGATTTGAAAATGAATATTGTTCATAACAATAATTTGATCAATCTCTTAGAAATCATTACACACGATTTCCACTATATATACATGCCCTATAAATCATAACCAACTACCCCTTTATACTAGATTTCAAAATTATTCAAGAATTTCCAAAGCAGAAATTATCTTAAGTCCCAAGGAAAGAAAGCAGTCATTATTGCAATATAACGACAACAAGCAGACAAGGTATATTATTAAATTTAAATCTGTTCATTAAATTACTGATTATATTTTTATTAAATGTAAAGTAACTAGTTTTGATGCAGTAATAAATATTTCTAAGCTATATCAAGGCTATTACAGGCCATATAAGAAATTCAGAAGAGAGATTCTGAGATAAATTGTATTAAATCATTAAAAAAGTTATGACTGGTTATTTCTTTTTTACGAAACTTTCTTAATTTCAAATAAGCGCTTGCTATTTCTTTTAACGAGTCATGTTTTATTTTTTTACATAAGACATTGCTCAAGTTGAAAGTGCAAATTTTGTTTGTATGATTAACTTACAGTTTCAGTTGCTTTGAAGCCGGAATCGAAAAGCATGGAAAATTGAATGAAAATTTGCATACCATTTTATTCCATGGGAATTCTCAAAATGTAATTTTTATTAAATTAACAGGTGACCACAATTCTCTGCAAACAAGCAGTCACCTACACCGGGCTTACAAAGCTAAATGATCTAATTTTGAATGTATTGAGAAGCAGAAAAAGTAGATAATTTTCAGCAGTGGCCCTTAACTCTTTTTAGTTCACGCATCCTTTACACCGTTTCCCTAACTTTGGTCACTCACAGATCATTTCCAACAACCTTTATTTATCACAAACCACTGTAACCACCACTCCCTTACTTAATGTGGACCACAAGGGGAAGAGAATTTCCCATTGAGAAAATTAAAAGCTATATTGTCCAAAACTAAGGTTACCAATGCTGATCTATAACATCAGACCCCACAGACCACCACCAGGTGCAAGCTAAATACTCGTAGTTTATACACTATTACTTAAACATAAAAAAAAATTCAGTATTTGGTTTCTACAATCCAGTATAGATTTCTTAAATTACTTAAGACACCCATGAAGATACCAATTTTAGAAATTTCATTGACCGCATCCCTTTGCAGACAGGCACTTTTTGGAGCTGTGATATTACTTCATTATTTTCTCTTTGGAAATGTCCTGCAGATCCCGTGAACCACTTGATAGGCCACCACAAACCACATTTTGAAAAACACTGCTTTACACCACATCCTGGGAGGAATATCTTTTGCGTTTTTCTAAAATTTTTTTGGCTAGCACCATTGGTGTCATTACAGATTGCTAGTCTCCTTTTTCCTAAACCCACGACCCCCCACTCCCTGTTACCGGTTAAGAAGCCCTGCTTTACGATGATCAACATTTTTATACAAAGCATAGCAAAGACAAGGCATTGTTCTATTAAAAAGTGTGTGTGTGTGTGTGGGAGTGCTTTATTCTACAATAATCTATAGCAAATAGTGATAAAAATGAAGCATTAATAATTAAAAAAATGAAACAAATCATTGCTTTCTAAATATATTTTGCAAGATTTAAAATGTAAATACAAGACAAGCATTTTTTAACATGGGCAACCTAAAGCTAACAATTCCAAAAAAGTATAAAAGTTGGTTTGAAATTGAAAATTATGTTGTTGCTTTTTTTGTTTTTTTTAGACGGCATTACCATATAATGTGCAAATAAATTGTAACGTTTCAAAATTTGTAATCCAAGAGAGGAAGAAAATTTGAGAGATTCTCTAAGTCAATATTTCTCAATTGGAAATCTGTGAGCAATCGTAATTGAAATGAAACTTGCGGATCATGCTAAAGTACTGCAAGTTAAAGATGTAACATACATACACAGGGGCAGCTCGAGGTTGATTTTGAACCCATGCAGCCTGTCACAGATTGCTTTTTTGGCACTCCTTCCCCCCACTATGACAAAAACAGGAGATTTTCACAGATGCAAGGTTAGTCATGTATGATGGGTTGAGGTGAGAGTATCAAGAAATTCATATACATTACATAATTTACGGTACTTAATATACTATAAAAAATATTGCCTCAAATTCACAATAAGCATGTTTGCATTTTTATGGAGGAATAACAGTCACAGTCGTGCTATATAAGGACCATGTTTTCTGAGGATTCTAAACATCTGTTGCTTTGGGTTGGGTCTCAAACCTCAAGACTTTAAAAAAAAAAAGGGGGGGGGGGAGGAAGAACACGTTCTGCTACACCACTGGGAGTCAACTGTAGGATTTCAGCAAGGTGAAAATACCTTATTACCCCAGAGTTATAATCACCACGCATCTGCCCTGTAAGCGAAACTAACTTGATGGCAGTTTTAATACATTTTCAAAATCTACGGTAAAAAAGGGTTTGTATTTTTATGACCGAAACAAGTACAAGAGCTTTTCTGCAGCAGAACTGAAGGCCTGAAGTAATCAACAAACCATGATGTATATATCTATGGTAAAGCTTAACCAGAATCAAGCTTAGTGACCTTGAAGACTGAGGTCAGAGCCGTTGGGTCACTAAAATACATATATGCTAGGTGATATTCGTACTATCCGTGCGTTGGTGGACTATATTTCACATGTGATGTGATATGCATATTGCACTTGTCTTCCTGAAATTCCAAACTTTATATGTAAATACATATTAAGGCAAGTCTTCTAACTAAAGACCACATATAAATAAAAAGTTCTGTATCCCCAAACACACAGGATACATTTTAATGGTAGCCAACTTTCCCAATACAAGTTTTTAAGAATATAAAATATTAATGTTAAATAAAAACAGGAAATTACCAATCTTTTCACTATATTAGGTAGTTAGTAGGCACTCAGAACTTTGGAAATTGCACTTACAGTTATGATTCGAAAAATGCAAGTACATATATAATTTTTTTTTACATATATAATATTTTAGCATCCCTTTGCTTGCATAATTACTTTCAAATGCCATTTTCATCTTTGTCGTTATACATCATGGGCAGTTAAAAAACTGGCTGCAGATTGATGGTATTTGCTGTATATATCAGAGGCGTATACTCAGTATGTGCTAGTTGTATGCGCAGCACACTTTTAAAATATTTCCAAATAAATTATTTGAATTCGCTATTAAAGATATAATATATATATTTCGAAGTAAGTGTTGCTTCATAAATTTTCTGAATTTCAACGAAATACATTCATCTTTATTATAATAAATAAAGCAAATGTTTAATTTATCTGTCAAAGGACAAACTCCACACCAAAACAGTGTGTTTTCTTGATTATGGCAACCATAAAGGACAAGTTTCTACTCAAAATCTCACTTCATCATGCAATCGTCCACACTGTGTTTATACTAGGCATACACATACAGCAAAATGCGTTGCCTGATGTTTTGTTTAGCTGTTTCGGAGTGTTATAAAACGAAAACACAGATTAAGGTGATTTATAAGTGAAAATAACTTCAGCTTTTCATAGAATCTGCTGACATTTTTTATGTAAGATATATTTCTATATAACAAAATATCACACCAAATTTGAAATTGATATCATTATAATTTTTTTTTATTTTTTAAGTAGCACCGATATTATCATTCTATTATATATATATATATATATGTTGTTCTGCGCACAATGTATTATTTTCATTCAAAACCTGGAGAAAAATTTTAATAGTGATAATAAGATCCCGTGAGGATTAGTACATGGGTGCTTAAGCTGAGACTGAAATTCAACGTAAACTAAAGGTACAAAAAAAGGGAACTGTAAGAAACAAAAACTGTACTACCTGTTTAGACTTTTAAAAGATTCAAAAGACAGATTTCCATCACGTCCCGAAGATGGAAGAGTGGCAGTCATGTTAGTATGTATCTTTATTGCAGTACAGACAATTTTCTAAAAAAAAAAAACCAGACGGACATTTTTCGAAAAAAATTCAAAATTTTCACTTGCACGTTGCCATAAAGATCGTTATTGCCATGTCTGATTTCCTCTTAGCTTGTGAATTTTTTTTTCATCCTTACGTTCATCGTTTTATTTTAAAGGCAATTTAGCATACCATGCAAATATTTTTATAAATATTTGTGCCATATTTGTTTTATCATGGTGAATAGTGTTGATGATTTGTTAATTAGAGCTTGTTCGATGCTTACTACAATGATTGTGTTCAGTGAATTTGTATATCCATTTTTTTAAAAAAAAAATTCATGTGCATTTTTTGTTAGGCCAATTTTGTTATTTAAAGAAGTAAAATTTTAAAAATGAATAATGATTATCACTACTCTATTGAGTTTATGCATATTAATCTTTTTTATTCTGTTCAGCACACCGTATACTACTGATATATATAGTTGAACTTGGTTATAACCAGGGCTGTTGAGAGGGAGGCAGCAGGGGGGGCCTATGCTGTGGGGAACTCAGCCCTGCCACAAAATTTTTTGACCTGATATTCTTGCTTTTTTTATTTAAAAATGAAAATAAAAATTATATAATATGCCTCCCCCACCACCTCCGATTAACTTCCTGGCTACGATCTTATGTGCTGGTACATATATGCCGGAATACATTATAAGGAACACTCTTTAAAATATATTTATGCTAAACTATAGCATCTAGAAAACTCAGTGCATTGTTCACCGATTAGAACCATGTACAAAAATTCATGTCTCAGGCCAACGATTCCATTCAAATAACAGAGACGTTCGTAAATATGACTATGATGTATTCTTTCAGCACTTTCGTAAGAGTGAAGAACATGTTAATGTCACTCATGTGTCAAGAATGATTAAGTAGCCTAGGAATACTGACGGTGGAATGTGTGTAAGAAAAGTAAACTTTGATAAAGTTGTTCGCTAGTCAGAAAGCCAGAAAAATTGTTCTCTAAATCCAGATTAATAAGATTTTGTACATTTTTAATGCATAGTTTTTTAATTATTCTTCATTAGCCTGTCTCGATTATTAAAAAAATAATAATAACAACCAGTAGCTTACGTTAGTTTCTTTTTTCAGCAGTGATCTTGTAAAATAATTAAGTAATAAGTAAGTAAGTAAAAAAAAATGCTTTCTTATTTCATACTTTTTGTTCATTTGGGGATTTAACCCTCTTCTCAGGGAATGGGTCATGGGGGCCCACGTTGGCTCTCGGCACCCCTGGTTGTAAAAGTCAAGGGACCATCGAAATTTTAATGCTATGGCCGATCAATAGGTTTCTGAAGGAACTTCAGAATTTTGATGTAATAGCATAGTTGTTGCTGTAACTGAATTTGAATATAAAAAAGAAATCATGAATTATAGAACATGGCTATCCAATACAATAATAAATGTCCAAATATGTTCAAAAAGAAAATTTAGGAATCGGAAGATAACAATAATTGCTTTGAATAATTACTATGTTACTTTTTTTTTGGTAATATCTAAAAATGAAATACAGGCATTCCCCACTTTTCAAAAATTCACTTATGATATTTTGCTTTTATGAAAGATCTACACTAGTCATTTTCGCTAACCAAAAGAAATCTGAAAAGAACTTTTATAAAAAAAAGAAAAGTGAAAATAGCATTCAATGTTTGTTTCACAGTAAAACCGAATACAAAAGCAAACGACTTAAAAGTGATGATGCCTGAGAATTGAATATGAATCACTTGCTTAAGATTTTTGTTCAAATGTGGCAATGCTAAAGTACTTGCCGAAAAATATAACTTTAATTGCACACATAGGTTTAAAGTAGATTCATAGAAGGTTTTAAGCGCAAATAAAGAACTGTATGATAAAAAACAAACAAAAAAAAACATGAGGCTCAGCAGTTACGTATACTGTTCCAATAATTTTTTACGAAAAAAAAAACCAAAAAAACATATATATGTGTGTGTGTGTAAAAAATAAACTCAAACTTTGAAAAAATACGTGTTATTTGGCAAGCTATTTTGTAGGTTTGGCAATGTTAAAAAAATTTCACATATAAATTATAGAAATTGCATTTTCGTTTACAAAAGGTTCCACAGAAATATTTCACTTTTGGACAGCAGGGGAGAAGCCTGTATATTTAAACACAATAAATACCGAAACATTAACAAGTGCAACAAAGTCAAACTAAACAAAGAAATACAATATATGTGCAATGCAACATAGTAAATCCTGCACATGGACTAACTAGGGTGCATTATATTTAAATACGTTTACACCAATTAACGAATAGTACAGCCCAAAAAAGTATGAAAATATGTACATAAATATCATCATTCTTGTATAATGGATGGCTTTAAATAATGAAGGCATATACTTTGAAATATGAAATTGAAAGGCTTTTGCTCAAATGACGATTTGTTTCATCTCACGCTGAAGCGAACATGTGCATGCAATTAACAACAGACAACCAATGTTCTTCGTCTAAATAATCTTCAGCATTTTTTGTATAAAAAAAATGTAAGACATAGCTGAAAGATTATAGAAGACTATAGTCATAGGCGTAGCCGGGGGGGAGTTTTGGGGGTTGTAACGCCCCCATTGCAATGAAATTTTGTATATTTAACATAGGAATGTATGAGTTGTAGCTCTGTAACCCCACCTCATTGAGCCTATAACCCCCTTTATGAACTTTCTGCCTATACATATAGTTATTTTTGGGTACATTCACTGTTATTTTAATGACAAAAATCTCCTGGATTTAAGTTGCAACGTGATTCAACCTGCATAAAAGTTTTGTATTGTATACAGATTTTATTTAAACCTTGTGTTTCAGCTTGTCTGTGTACATTTTCTTTAGAAGACAGCGGAAAGAAAGAAATCCAAAGGTATATTGCAGTGACAATCATTCTACAATCACTTAAATCATTACATCATAATAACTACAATCACTTAAAGACTTGCATCAGGCAAGTCGAAATATAAGGTGAATGAAATTTCGACATAATACAGCAGATAAGAAAAAGTTTGTTCACTTGGACTTTCGCAGCAAAAGCCTCCATGAAACCATACAAAACTGATGTTCATTTAAATTGTACATCTGATAATATGGCAAGCTCCGTAGAATTTTGTGCAAAAAAATCGAACAGCATGCTTAAGTTTTCCCTCCATCATTAAAGTAACTACAGTAAAACCCCTCCGAACGACCAACTCCTTTAACTTTTACTTAAAACAGGTTTTGTCCATAAATAAAATGCTAAATATACCTAAATTTAGAGACCATCACAAATTGTTTCCCCTCCAAAAGCAACAACATTCTGGAAACTGAGAAGGGGCAACACACTACCTGCTTATCTACTGACCTTAAATAAAGTAAACAATTTAACACCTTCTCCTTAAAGATTTTATAATTATTAAAAGGAAAAATTTAATTTAAAATCGAATGATATGCAAACTCTAAGTTTCAGAATTCCCTTTCGACCTTTCAGGGTCACAGTCCAATTTCAAGGAAGAACCATCATCAGAACTCCAACAGAAAAAGTTTCCCACCCTCTTGGCCTCAGAAAACAGTGAAGGAAATGAAAAAGATCAACGAAAACTTAAGTAATTGATGAAAACAATAGTAGGCTTCATTTGTTTTCTGAACTTCAAAATTGTTTTTAAAAAAAAAAGCGATTTTAACAGAACACACTGAAGAAAGTCAAACCAATTACTATTTACTCCTTTTTTGAAAAGGCGTAAATTTCATAGTTTGCAATTAAAGTTTCGTCACATATACACGAATTATCAAATCATTCTTTTTAAATTCATATTTTGCATTCCATTGTGATACAAATTTAGCCATTTATGTTTGTAATCTCAATCGTTTTCCATTTAACTGAATGTTAATCATCCTCCTCCTATCCACCATAGACCTTTATTAAGAGATCACTACTATGGAAAAGACCATTTTTTATTTCACAGAACCTAGGATTGTCACATTAGGGAGGTTTTACTGTATTTTTAAGGCCAGTAGTAAAAATACGGCAAAGAATGAAACTTTTTCTGAGGAGCTAGTAATTTATATAAAAAAATAATAATAATAAAAAAATTAATTCCATCTTATTCTGAATATACGATGACCAGAAAGTGTATGGAATTCGCAGAGATCATAGGCTTATTAAAAACTATTCCAGTGCCTAATGTTTAAATAATGAGAGAAAGAGCAAGGTCATAACTTTTCAAATTATACACATATATAAAAAAGGATTTCAGAAGGAATTTCTGAAATTCTTAACAACGAAAGAAAAAACAAAAGCTCATAGGAATTGTGTCGACAGACATTTTGACATGAGTTCACAATTAATTATTTAAATAATAAAACAAATCAAATGAGAGACCAGCAAGATATATATAATTACGTGATGGACCATATAAGTGAATTACCGGTTTGAAGAAAGGAATATACACCAAATTTTGAAAACTCAGCTATTAACAGAAATGGCACTATTAAGCGTCACCTCAGACATTAGTTTAAAAAAGGAATAAAAAGTCTCCCGAGTTGCAGATCTGAGAAATACTCATCCACTGAAGAACGGAGCGGAAAAGTTGAACCATATATAGCTTTTTCTCAAAACCTACAGTTGGACCTCCATATTTCGAAGCCGATGGCTCCACACAAAAATTCAATATATAAAAACAATCTACCTTTATAGGTATGTATAGTGTAACATAATTGCATTTAGAAGCACATTTCTCAGTCAATGTGCTCTTCTCTATAAATCACATGACATACAAGTGATGTTCACATAGATAATTAGAAACAAAAATTAACAAGAAAAATTGTTTTGAACATATCTTGAAAACATTATATTCATACAGCATCCACATGTGTTTACATTAATGTGAAAAAAATTTTTAATAATCCCTTGCAGCACAAAAAATTTTGAGAATAATTCATCGCAAAAGGCTCCACATTTATTCAGTTCGTAAAATACATTGTTATTATGGGAGAAAAATTCTGCTTTGTCTTAAAAAAAAATTCGATATACAGATTTTGTTTGGATATATATAGAATCAGGTTTTTCATGTAATGCTCAAAGGGATTCACCAAAACTTCAATAAATGGCGAATTTTGATACTTCGAGGTTCGACTGTAGTTTTTGGATCAATTCCCTTCTTAAAACCGGTGGTTCAATAACGACAAGCTCTTTAAAAGGTTTTGATTGACTTTTATCGAAATAACATGTGATGTGCATAACGAACTTCGTTGATGATATCACTTTAAACATACATCAAAGAACGTTTCTTAAAATTAACTTATGAAAAATGAACACACACATACAAGTCAAAGTACACCAATAACTAATTAATGCAATTGTAAATGTTGCTGTTTAGCTAATTCTACTTTTGAAAAGCTACTATCCCTAGTTTGTTTTAGTATGAAAAACTTACATTCCCAATCAGAGAAGACAGCACTTTGCGGTCATTTTCAAATTACTTTTAAGGCCATTTTTCAGCAGTACTGACAACGTTCCCCTTACAAAATAAACCCTTATGATTCCGCAATGGATTTCTCTCACATGCTTGCTCTTTGGGACATCCTGATTGAAAAAGAGCCCATAATTTTTCTCTCATTCTATCAAAATATAAGTGGATAAGCCTCATTAAAGTGGGCGTCAGTACATGTTTAAAACCTAAGAGCATAATATATGCCTTTTCTCGAAAAGATTCATAACAAATTTTTGTTTTTATGCAAAATTCGTAGATTTCCTACGAAGATGGTGCAATAATGGACGGTTGCAAACTAAGCTAATGTGCAAGTAGCAGTCCATCCTATCACAGACATAGAGTATAGGCCAGAATCGCTTATGTACATAAAGATATGCTGTGGTGGCAATGGACTATTGGCGTGGTGAAATGACTAGGTGATACGGATCCCTAACAACTAGCGATAACTCACTTCCTCTTGATATTCTTGCAAACCCAGTCCAAACCATCCTATAAAGAAAAATAAGATAATGCAATTCAATAAACAAACAATTCCGCACTTTAGAGATTCGATTACTAGTACAAGTTAATCTTAGCAGTAGACTTCTAGACAAATCGTTTGCACTTTGTGGTATAAAGTCAGCTGAGGTGAGGCTGTGCCAAGAAAACAACGTCTTGGTTTTCCCCAGGGACTATTAATATTAAAAGTTTAGACATTTTGAAACTGAATAGCGAATTTCTGCTAACCACTAATAGATATGGCAAAAATTTTCATCTCAAAATATTTTACAATTTTCAATGTAAGCCAGTGGTTCCAGACCTTTCTTATTTCACGGCACCCATAGTCTATTGAAAGGTTTTTCACAGGACCCTCAATATTCTAAAACCACACTGGCTAAATGTCATTTTCGTAGCACTATGGCACGTACGCTGGGAACACTGATTAAGTTTTAGATATCATAAATTAAGAATTAAATTAAGATTTAGAAATAGACATTTAAAAGCAAAACTATGATGTAAGGATGGTCTAATGTGACATCCGAACCATGATACATTTAAACACAACCAAATTTAAAAGTATTTGAAACCAGTCCCAGTTTGAGTTTGATGGCAACAAGAACAGCAAGGTTCATGCTGTGCTGGGACCTACAGTATTCTGAAGAATCTGAACTCCTTAAGGTCTAGGGAACCAACTCCCAGACTATGATAAGCATTCTTTTTTTTTCTTTTTAGCAGGTTTCAATAGATATTGAACCCGCTATTGCTTTTGGTTTTTCTGTCTGTACGCAATAAAAAGGACAAGGCAAAGGTCTTCCGTAAATGCAATAATGATGGTTGTTGTTAACGTTGAAAACCTACCGAGTTACTTGAGAATTAGATAGTTGCGGATTAGAGAGTTGTGGATTAGAGAGTTGCGAATTAGAGAGCTGCGAATTAGAGAGTTGCGGATTAGAGAGTTGCAAATTATAGGGGATCACATTTGCGATTACGTTATTTAGAAGTTTGTAGTTTCTGTAGGGGTTTTGCCAAGTTTCAATCTTGGATGTATGATTGTTAATCTTCAATCGTTACAGTACAGGTGGCTGCAAATTCCATTTTCAACACTCGTTAAATCAAAACAACATACACTAAGGAAGTAAGGAACACACATGACGCTTCCTGAAATTTTCGCAAGTAGCTACAATTATTTTCACTGGAACTGCAGTATACAATTTAGTCGTGCTACTACCTCGGGCATTATTTCTGAAATAACCCCTATATATCAAATAGATCTAAACTTGACGATGCAAAATTTTTTAGCATTGTTCAGGGCAAATTGGACAATTGTCAGCATACATTTGAATTAGCAGAACCACACCCCATTGCTTCTGACAGCAGTCTTTGAGTCTACTAGGATGAGCATAATTTTCAGTACGCTTGGTTGGCATACAGATATAAAGTGTGATATTTGGAAGTCACATCAATCTGCCGATCCAATTCCGGACAACGAGTAGAACAATCTCAGAATGTAAAAATCCAAACTATGCCAACCTATTTTAAATGTTACTTTCAACGATTTTGTTTTTTAATGTTTATTTCAAGATCAAGTTAATTACATAAAAAATTATAGATACTGAATAAACTTACTTTTAATGCTTCTCCAGTTAAAGCAGAACACGCCTGAATTTGCCAAGCCCGATCCCGAATAGCAGGTAGGTTTAATCCATCTGCAAGTTCACTGGCAGGTGCGGCATTGAAAAGGTCCTGCTTGTTAGCAAATACCAGTAAAGGCACTCCACAAAGTTTTTCTTCCGCTAATAATTCTGCTAATTCCTGGAAACAGCGGGAGGAGAATTGGAATACATAATAAAAACTCACTTTGCCAAACAGACAAAGCCGTAGCCAGTATTTAAATCTGGGGGGGCGGCAAAAATGTTTACAGCATCACAGCAAACAAGTTTTGCAGCCAAGTCCCATTAAAAATTTAGTTTTAGGGGGAAACCAGTCCCTAAGAACCCCCTCTATGGATACGAGCATGCAAATAGACATAAACCATAACATGCCTTCGGCCATTTTCAACTCATTGCACATACAAATACTTCAGTTTTCTATACAAGGCATTTCTTCAAAACGAGTTAAGAATTAAAATTTGTTTGCATAGATCACTAGATTTTTTGTTCTTAACAATAGCAATGTCTCATCTATTTCCTTTCAAATGCTTTATTTTTACTTATTAATTATTTTAAAACATCTCTCTGAACTTCGTTGCATTTTTTTATAGGGCAAGACAGCAAAGATCATGCTATGCTGGAACCTATCTATAGTTATCTGAGGAATCAAACCTTTTCCGCTAAGGGAATCGAATCCCGGACCACGAAGGTCAGACAAATGGCATGCATTTCATAACATCATTGGGAATAAAATCCATGTTAATGGTACGAAAGATGAATGTGGTACCAAGATGTCACCATAGGGTGGTAAATCTACATTTTCCCATAAAGATTCAATCTCAAGACCCACGGAACCAAACCATAGACTAAGGGCTGGTGTAACACGGCAGTGGGGGGTGCCACGGAAATGGTGCAAAGGAACAGGTGGCACTTTAAATTCGGAAAAAAAAGTGCAACGATAAACGGAAAAGGTAAGAAATTTGCAATTCAGCATTTGGCAACACAAAATCTGATCAGTTTTTTAATGTTTTCATATATTTTTGACCAACGGCAGGGAGGCAAATTACAATTTACAAGGGGGGGGGCACCAAACATACCAACGCTGGCCCTGAATGGACTGCAGTAAGCAGCTAGTATATTTTTTTAGGGGTGGGGAGGCATCATTGGTAATCGAACTGGGATTAATGGCACCCTAGGTGAACATGTTCGGACTTCCCTCCCCAAAAGCAGAACGTTTTGCAATGTGCTGCAACAATCCTTCAGCTGACCAAAAATGTTCTGCAAGAGATGCATGTATATCTATCTATATGTATTATAGACATTTTTAAGTTCTATAAAGCGCAAATTACTTTTTCAATAGAAATACAGAAAACATTCATTAGACTGTTTTTAAGAAAAAAAAATCCACCCTGCGATTGTTCTGTCACACTTTTTAGCACATTCTGTTTTGGAGCTTTCCTCACTGAAGGGCTCAGACACAAGTCATCACAATACTAGGGTTACCACTCATCGTAGAGAAAACATTCCCTGGCTTTTTCCAAACAAAACTTTGAATTGAGATTCAGTTTCGGGAAAAATAGCTCTCGTTTGAATGAAAATTAGTTATTCAGAAGTTACGGGGTTAAAGAGAGGTAAAAAAATTCCGTCACATCAACCATGACTATAAACTAAAAACATTTCGGGGCCGTAGAAACAATTCATGTTCACTTGAAATATAATTTTGACTCCCAGTATTAAATTAAATTCACAAATAAAAATGAAATATTAATTTTGACATGTATTCCACTGCAAAATATATAAAATAATGACCAAAATCAAATTATTATCCATTATCCTATATTAGAATAAACAATGAAGTTAGATTGAAGATTATTGCTTACACCTTGTAATATGACAACAACGTACAAAGATTGACCAGGGCTTACCATAACTAGTAAAATTTGACACTGGTCGGAATATACGAAATACAAATGAAGAAGGTAAAAGATATTTACCATCTGCAAAAATATTCGCAACGTTTCGAGAACTACTGTTCCCTTCATCAAGCGAAAGTGTCAAGGAAGTGTAGGTGTTCGGTATTTATACCCCAACTTTGGTTTTCCCCCCCGTCAGAATCTGGATTTTCTAAGAACTGTCCAACACTCAGTAATCCAATCTGGTAAATCAATGGTAGTCAATTCATCCATTGGAACTCGATCTTTCACTAACAGGTCACGTAAAGTCGATGCAGGTTTATAGTAAGTCCTGATGTCAGATTTCCTAAGAATACGCGCAATCTCCTCAGAAGTCCTCTCCACATATGGCAAAACAACCGTCCCTCTAGTCTGTCTCTCCTCAACAAGTTCTCTATGTCCATTATTAGATCTTCGAGCGATAAACTTGCTCGGGTAGCCATTATCTACAAGCGCTCTCCTTACCTTCCATACCTCAGCATCTTTCAACTCAACATTGTTGTTGTGTTTGAGGGCCCGACGTGTGACAGACCTCACAACAGAAGCTTTGTGGTAAGTTGGATGATACGAGCGGAAATCCAAGTACCGGTCCGCATGAATTGGCTTTCGATACACAGAGGTTGACAAGCTTCCATTGTCTCCTCTGGTGACCCTCACGTCCAAAAATGGCAAACATCCCTCATGTTCTACCTCTAAGGTAAATTGAATATGGGGGTTTAAGTCATTAAAGAAACGGTGAAAGCTGTCCACCTCTGTCTTCGAAAGAACGACAAAAGTATCATCGACATACCTTCTCCAGACCTTAACACTAAACTCGTCGCAGTCCGAAATGTCCATCTCCAAAGACTCCATACACAGGTTAGCTACAGCAATAGAAACGGGGGAACCCATTGCGGTCCCCTGTCTCTGTTTGTAGAAGGTCCCATTGAAGCTAAAATACGTCGCGTCCAAACAGAATTCCAAAAGAATGCAAATATCTTCAGCTGTCAATTTGGTACGTGCAGCGAGAGAGTCGTCGTTCTTCAGTTTTTCTAGAGCTGTTGAAATCGAAAGGGAAGTTGGTATTCACTTGTATACAAACTTCGAAGCAAATAAAAAAAAAATTTTTTTTTTTTCAGTGGCCAGTAAAAAATCGCTTGGTAGGATCTTTTTAATGATGTTTTCCGTAATTTTCTTGGTATCGCCCATAAAATCGTAAGGTGGAATTAAAATCCATACAAGTTGGCATCTCTGCATGTGGTAACACATGGAGCGAGGTAGGCCACAAGCAGCGGCTGATTCCACTTGGAACCAAGAACAGACGGATACTCCCTCCTGCGTTTTGTGAGTTACGTAGTCACGTGCATTAGAAGACACTTTGGTGCCGTAAAATGATGATTCGATCTCGTGATGCGATTTTCACCACAGGCAGCATTTTTAATGTAGAACTTTAGAGTTTTAGGTTAAATTGCTTCCAAACAAATATTTCGTGACTTTACCATGACTTTCCATGACCTGTACAAACCTTGAAGTTATTAGAAAGGTTTTTCCCCAGACTTTTCCAGATTTTGCCCAAAAATCTTGTTTTTCTTCGATTTTTAGGGATGATCTCAAATTCCTGCACAACTCCAGGTTCTTTAGGTGCATGGAACCCTGAAATACTTTCTCTAGACCAAAGTGTTAACTGAATGAAACAAAAAGTAGTTATATGTAAAAAACGTGCTTACCACACCGGTTTCTTCAAATCTTTTCCTATCAGCACTATCAATGACATAAATCTATCGAAACCAAATCAAAGAAATGAATAACTATATGTATTAAAGTTAGAATTACAATATCATTGCATAAAGCTTTGTGACAAAGATATGAATTCATATGCAAAATAACACAAATTATTTCTAAATTGCGAGTGAATCACATATCACATTTTGTCATCGCAAGTCAGTTTTGTTTTAAAGAAGGTAGCATGTGGCTTCCAAAACCTAGTTTTCTGCAGATTATGGGCCTCTGATACCAAGAGAATCCCGGAGCTACAGTGGGCAGAAAATCTAAGTAAGGCCTCTATAATACCATTAGGATTCAAACCCAGGTTAGTGGCATGATAGATTATAGGTTACCACTATGCTACTGTAGGACAGTGAAACTGTATAGGTTTGAAGGCCAGGGCAGTGGTTCCCAACCTTTTTCAAGCCGCGACCCACTTTTATAGTAGCCAAGTAATCCGTGACCCCCCACCTCTGTCAGCTGCCGCCACATTTTCATAATAAAAGCACTGTCATTTGATAAAGGCATTTTATCAATAACCCGTTCTGTTTTCTCTCCGCCCATAATACACACCATTAATTTTGCTGCTGGTTTTATAAGCTTCTCAGCTTATATATGACTTTAGTCTTTTTGGTTATAAGGAGAGACACTCTGAATGAAGTCGCGGTAGTTTTTGCCCCTCTTCGCCTTTAACAATGTATTTTAATGTTCTTGTACTGAAAAGTATTACCTTCAGTTTATTCTGGAAAAGCTCGAGGGGTTTGCATGTCTTGTTTGCAAATGGTGCAAGAGCTTCCATGGCTTCATAGTGCTATTTGACAGAATCCCATAACAGATAACGCACTGAGGTGTTGGTGCAAGTGGATCTCTGGTTCAATAAAAGCCATTTTTCGGATATTCGTCGTCGTACTTCCTATTCACATTTTCATTTTTCGATGCAATTACCTCATTTCTACAAGTAGATTTACTTGACCCTGCATATGTAGGCTTGCAGTCCATATATACAGTGGAGTCTTGTTCGTTATTCACAATTAATATGTTATTCTGGGTTCTGGCATTTTGAATTCCACTTTCATCACCATTTTTACGTTTCAAAGAATGAGTTTTAAGCCACTGATCAATTTTTGACGATTGAAAATAAACATTGCCAGGATGATATTAGTTGTTGTGGGGTGACTATGCAGTTGTAAGATGGACATGGATACTGTCAAATGTTGACGACAAGATCTCTAGAAGTTGTTAGACTAGTTTCACTTGGAACAGGTGAATATTCAAAATACTGTAAGGGTAGCAATTCGGGGACCTTTGTTTATCAATTGTGTACAGAACCTGCCACTGCTATTACATTTGGAAAGCAATCGCCAAAAACAGTTATCTATCGTGTAGCCCCCCACCCCAAATTCAAATAGTGTGCTACACAAAAGTGGGTTTCTATGATCGGAAAGGGTCATTTCAGATCCACATGTGTCCCTTGATCATTAGCAAATGGCTGTTGGGGTGTGTGAACGACGTTTTCCTTTCTTGTTTAGTTTTGTCCTAAAAAAAAAAAGGGGAGGGGAGTCTGTGAAATAACTCCAGTTCCATATGCAGTTATAGCATAAAATATCTCAAACTTCTGTAATAACTCTCACTTTCTGTAGGTTCTGGGGTTCTTTTGCTGCCTCTAGTTTCAGCTGTCACATAGTCATCTTTTGCAGATGCATTCGCTCTCATAAATATATCATTTCTTCTGTTTGCTTCGTAATCAATTTGAATGGCCACCCTCTGAGATACAATTCAGGATTTGTTTTGCTAACATACCTTCCTTTTCCCCCCCCCCTTTTTTTTAATCGCAGTGAGTTCAAATTGAGATAACCAAGTTTTAAGTTCGACAATTTCTAGTTCGCTTTTTTCACCCCGAAATTTGGTGATAATCCTGCACACCACTTGATAAGCCACCATGGACCACACTTTGAGAAACACTGCTCCAAGTAATGGTTTGCTTTATTACAATTTCACATAATACTACATTATTAAGAGCTTTAAACAGTTCAGTATTCTATTTCTTTTCAAAGGAGCAGTATGACAGAGGATAGCAAAATAGTTAATCTTGCCATTGACATATGAAGTCAAATCTACTTGCCAAGAAATAAAAATTCAAGTCTATACAAATTAGAAGCGGTGACATGACAAGTGGCCTACAGGCTAGAACCCTAAATGCTTTTGCCTGCATTTTACGATGCTAGGGCAGCTGTGGTCATGCTACTCTGGAAACAAATTATGACCAAGGCACTCCTGACGAAAAGCTGGTTTTTCCTTTTTTTTTAAATGCTTAAGTGCTAATTCTCATATCTTTCATAGTCGTACATTTCAGCCTCCAAGAACTTTTGCCAGGGCCTTTAAAAATCTTCCACCTTCTTTTGCAACAGTTTATAAATTCCATACAAAAAAAAAAAAATCTATGTAGTTTACTTGGAATTTCTTTTTGCATTTAGAATAAAGATTTGCCAAGCTCATTACAAACGAATTATTTTGCATGAGTTGGTTCAACTATTGGTTTTAAATTAAAAACTATGCAGTTGTGTTAAAAATTTTACTTCAGTCCACTGGATGCAATTGGGGGAGGGGGGGGTGAAACAAACAGTAGGGTGCCTGCCTACTAAAGAAATACGAAATTCTCATAAGTGCCTTCCTTCGCCCCTTACAAAAATATTTCAATATTTTTGGAATATTCCTTTAAGGAAGTACAGAAGCAAATTATATAAGCATTAAATGTTAACAGCAAATTTACAGTGATAAAAATCTCTTCCAAAAAGCCAAGTTTTAGAGCATACTCCTTGAATGGAAAAACATCCCTTTCACTAAGTACGGTCAAAGTTATGTTTGTGGTTTTACGGCTCAAAGACTACAATGGTCATGCTGCACTGGCATCTAAGCTACAAATGAATTATAATTACAGTACACCCCTTTTTAACCAACCATGATAGGACCCTACCTTGGCTAATTAGCGATTTGGTTGGCTGATTGGAAAATTGAGCTGCTGATAGAAAAAAAGAAAGTATAATAATAATTACTTGATTTTTAAATTGATATAGTTAATTAGTACCTAATTATTATTTAAACAAGACAAATAAAAATAAATGTTTTTAAAACAATGCTACAGTATTTATTATACTTATTAAAAGCTATATTTCATTACTTGGAATATTTGTTTGCCTTACCAAAACATCGGTATTTTCAAAGTAGTTTCGCCAATATGGACGGATTTTTCGTTGTCCACCTATGTCCCACACATTTAATTTAAAACCTTCTGATTGGACACTTTTAATGTTGAAGCCCTATACATGGGAGGAAAAGAAGTTGCATACGTTAAAAATTGTACATTTTAAAGATACAATTTCTCTCCTATATTTGCACATGAATTCTGATTAATATACAACAATAATAAAATTATGTAAGCACAGCTGAAATCCTACATTTGCTTAAAGATCTTTCCATTAAAATGAGGATTTTTTTTACAGTAAAAATAAAGTTTATTTTATTAGATCAATTTTTCATATTAGACGATGATGTGGCTGGCAACAGTAGATGTTAAATTACTCGTGAAAATAAAAAAGATTTTCCAGAGCTTGGTGGGATTCGAACCCACGACCACTTGATTGCCGGTCAGGTGCTCTACCAACTAAGCTACAGGCGCAATCACTCTCTCCCTTACGAGTATATATATATAGGGCTTTGCATGGACAAGTTCGCTATTAGTGTGGCAATACTGTGACTACTTTGTAACCAAAGAAACGAGTCAAAGAAGCAAGAATGTGCAATAGGACGAACTAGAATTAGCATTATTAAATAAGCAATTTTTCATATTAGACGATGATGTGGCAACAATAGATGTTAAATTATTGAAATTGTTGATTTAATAAAATCAATTCTAGTTTGTCTTATCGAACCTTCTTGCTTCTTTGACTCACTACTTCGGTTACAAAATAGTCAAAGCACTGCCACACTAATAGCAAAGTTGTCCATAGAAAGCCTTCTATATGCTCATAAGGGAGGAAATGATTGATGCCTATAGTTTAGTTGGTACAGCACCTGACCGGCAATTAAGAGGTCGTGGGTTCGGGTCCCACCAGGCGCCGGAAAATCATTCTTTTCTTTACGAGTAATTTAACATCTAAAATTTATTTTGTCATCCTGTTTTTATACTCTACAGGTAGATTTGCTCGAATGACGTACATCGAACAGACATAAAAGGTGCTAGTACCGAATTCGTCTTGAAGTGCTTTTTAATGGGAAGTGTTTCCAAAACGTATGACAATTGTGACACTGACTTGCCGCCATGTTGTTTACGTCATCTTAACAGCGAAGTTAAAAAAAAGGAGGTACTAACTTTTATTGCTCTTTTTTGTTGGATGTACATGTTTTTTAGGCATTTAAAAATGTGGAAAACAAATATTCTGGTATATTTTTAGGCCAGTACCGCCATATAAACTCCAAGAAGTAGGAATCCAACAGTTCTTATGGTTTTTGCTTACTTCCCTATTTCCCTTCTTTCCTTCCCTCCCACCTCTTCTTCCACTCTCCCTTCCTTCTCTGCCTTTCCATCCCTTCTTTTCCTCCTCCTCCTTTATTTCTTTCCTCTTCTTTTCCTTCTCCCCTATCATGTACATTCCCACTTTCTGGTAACGGCACTGAAAAGTGTCATTCAAACGAGGCCTAGCCCACGTTTTCATCCCACACTCATATCTGGATGAAATTAATCCTTTTTTTGTAACCCACTCCAGCACATTTCTTTTCTCTTTCAATCATCATTCGACAAAAAAGACAACGTTAACGAACAAAAAACAGCCAACGGAACGCTGAAACACATGAAAATGCCCTTACCAGCGTACATGTCATGTCACAAGCCCATTCGCAAGTTTCCGACTCATTTCTAGAGGACAGAAGTAGTGTGGGATGGATTCTGTACTGTCACCACATAAAATTTCAGCTATATGGTTTGTGAATGTTCCCAATCTGATACATAGGTAACACACATAATTATTTCCCAAAATCATTCTAATCATTAATATTAGTTTTATAGTACCTGAGTCGGGGTAATGTGTGTTACATCTTCGGAAGCTAGCTTCTTTAGTATGGTGGTTTTCCCAGCATTGTCTAAACCTAGCAACAGAATCCTCAGTTCTCGATCAGGAGCAGATTTCAATTTTCGTAGCAAGGATAAAAGACCCTACATAAAAATAAATAAAACAAAATTTAATTTTTTAAACCATTTCTTATGCCTTCACAGTACCTGTAACAACATATTTCTTAAATCAAAGTAAAGCACTTGCAATAGAATAACTTAAATAGCATATTTTTTTTGTATGTGTGCTAATGATTATTTTAATCTTGCATATAAATTCTGAGAATGTGATCTGACTAGAAAAATTTGGGAACCCCTATCTGAAAATCATTAGGGAAACTATGGCGGTTATTCCACACCACTCCCATAAGGTGCAGATATCAGAAGTTCCTCGCCAAGTTCTTCAACGTTTTAAGATATATGATAGGGATTTGAAGGGAAATGCCTCAGATGTGAAGTAATTTCCGACGCTTATTAATGTTACACCTATTACTAAGACCCAGATTTCTATGCACTTCCATGTTTTTACATATTTCGCCTTTATATGGATATTTTTCATATTTTGGCATATTTCTGCAACATTTTCAAAAGTGTGATTTTTTTTTAATCTGCTTGTAATTCAATCGATTAGATTAATTCGAAGTTTCTGGTTTTTTTTTTAAAAAAAGTCTTTCTTTAAAAAAAATTATTTTTTTTTAAATGAAAAAAAAAAATTGCTACTGATCACTGAATAATGTTACCTAATTATATTATTTAAAATGGAAACCCATTTTAAATAATATAATTAAATAACATAAAATTAGAAAAAAATAACTTTAGGCATCTTCACATTTTTTTGTGGGGATATTTCTCAATATGCATAATACTTTCCAAGTCAAGACCAAGTGTAATATTTTACAATGAAAGCCATGGGTGCCACCAGGTATAGGAAAGGGAGGGCCATTGTCCCCCCTCCCCATATTTCGATTTTCTTTGAAAACAAAAGGCAAAATTAGAAAGGATTTATTTATTAAGGATTTTTCATACATTTGTCACAAGTTTCCCAAGCAGCTGGCAATATTTCTTTAAGGGGGTCCGGTACCAATTTTCAAATAAAATTATTTTTGAAGGTGTACTATCCATTTTTTTTCTATAACAATTACAGCAAAATAGTAATTATAATATGTAATCAAAACTACTTTTGTTAATTTGTTTTAAATTCAAAACATGTAAAAAAAACCAAAAAACCTCGCAAAACTAATGTCCAGAATTTTTTATATACCTCAAGATTTTACTTCACTTTTGATAAAATAGTAATCTTTTCTTATAAATAAGAATCTAAAGAAAAGATTGCCTGCCCTCACGAAAGTTTGATATGTTTAGGAAAATTTTGAAAAATACAAAAATTTAAAAATTGGTATTTTTTTAACTTTGCTGCTGTAATTGTTATTAAAATTCATATTTCAGGTTATTATACATATATGAAAATTCTGTGAATATAAATTAAAGAAAACTATACCAGCAGCCTAATTTGAGATTTTCTAACATTTATGTTAAACGGTTTTGACGATATGCCAAATTGAAATTGTAATATTTAAAAAAAAAAAAGAAGATTTTTTTAATCTGAGAAAAACACATTTAAAGTTTATCAAATACAACAAGACATGGGCCACCTTCAGAGCTGCATTTCATCCTTTAGGCCTAGTGCCCATAATAGCCTTACTCCAGAACTGATTGACTTCTATCTCAATGCTTTAACTCGTATTTCAATTGCAAATAATTTGTGTTCTTTAGATTTTATACATTTGATAATTTCGCTGCACAAAAAGCTCGAAAAAATTACTTTGCAAGTTGCAATAGTATAATAACAGTGGCTATATTCATTGAGTTAGGTTTTCAATAATTCATTTTAATTATAATAAATCATATTTTAATTGATTAATTGTTGTCTCCTATTTTTAATTCAACCTCATTATATTTTCTCTATCTTCACCCTTTGCGTTTATACCACTGAAGAGGGGTTTTTTTTGTAATGTTAAGTCTTGATCAGTCTTTTATGGTTGTGTTATGTTAAGACATCTTTGAGGGACCGCTAACACCCTAAGCACAGCCCTCAGAAGATTTCTAGGATTAAAAAAAAACTACGCCGCAAAAGAAATTATTTTAAAAATAGTATTTAGCGAATAAGGGGGGGAGGACGCACACCAAATTTTGGGTCTGCACTGGGCGCCATATTACCTAAATCAGTCTCTGCAAATACATCGTACAAAAATAAATGAGGAAATACCAATTTTGCCTTCAGACATAATTGTAATTTTTTACTTGTAGTTTTGCCATCAAAATTTAATTTTACGTGATGATTTCGACACTCACGTTTTTTAGCTCACACTAGAGCTTTTTGATTATAGGAGAAAAAGATTCATCGCTCCTGACCTAGATTCAAACTAGGGTCTCACCGTTAAGCCCGGAGCGTGTTAACTGCTAGGCCATCAAGGACTGGGAACGAAGCTTCTTTTCTCCTTTAATATGTAACTTGTAAGATATTATTACCCTTCTCAGGGTTTCGCTGACCTTTTAAAAAAATATGGTTTCTATATATTCTCAATTCAGGTGATTAAATGGGGTGATTAATGATTTTTGGAAATGATACCTCATTGGACCTTTACCTTGCATCTTTTCAATGTTAAATTTTCATTTAGTGGGGCAATCGCCCTGCCTAAATCCACCCCTGCATTGTATCTTTTCGGCCTAAGTATACCTATAAAAACCCATACCGCATACTCATAAAAACCTTAATCTGGCACTGACTCACACCCGTCCAAAATTGAAGGTATGCGTGAACGATTTTTCGATATACACTGTATGCTGGTTATTCGATAACAGCAAATAATGTATTTGCAGCATTACCTTGTTTCTAGTATGTTCCTTCTCAATAACCTTCTTTTACGACCACGCTTATTTTAAATATATAAATAAAATATAAAATTAATTATATAATAAAATAAACTTCGAATGCGATAATTCGTTGCTTGCGATTACTCTCTGAGTGAAGTAAAAACTGACGTTATGACACGTTATGTTTATAAATAAGCGTTTAATTAGTTTAACATTATAACATAATATATAAAATTAAATTATATAAATAAAATGAATTTTAAATGCGATAATTTGTTGGGGTTACTCCCGGACTGAAGTGATGACTGTGTCACGTTTATAAATAAGCGTTTAATATTATAACAAACTGACTGGAGTAACAATTCTCTCTTTCCATCTTAACACCGTTTACTTTCTTTCTAACCCCGCCTACGTTCCCCAACACACACCCATTTTGTCACCGCCGACAGTTTTGGCCCCAAATTGGTCGGCCAAGCTTCCCATTTGGCAAACTATCGCACCTACGGGCAAAAACGGGAGGGGTGTGGAATAAACGCCGGAACTTTTAAGTACCTCCCTACTGAAAATTAAGGGAGTTTCAAGGAAAAACTTCTGAATATTATTTATTAAGAAAGTTTAGGATAAATCCCTAAGAAGCATTAGAGGAAACTATAGGGAAAAAACCCTGAAAATTATTAAAGAAACTTTGAGAAATACTAAGTGTTTTTTGAAAAACGAAAATACTGAAAAATAATGAATTTTTAAATATGTCACTAACCATTTTTAGCACACACAACTTCAAGTCAAAAGCCCCAAACTCAGAAAGAAAACCGCATAAGCAGTTTGCTTGCCACAAGGGCTTTAAAGCTTACCATATCAAGGGAAATTATTACACATTATGATAAAATTTCAATTATACGACAGAAATTTATAAAACAATATTAATTTTTTTTACTATTTCGATATAAATATTTTTACTTATTCCGATGCTAAGAGAGTTCAGACTGTTTCCTGTACATGCAAATCCGATTTTCAGATATAATTTTCAAATGTAATAGTGTTCTTCAATCAATAAATAGGCACTTCAAATTCCGAAAAAAGTTAAATGTTAAAAGTTAAAATGTCACGAACATAATTGCAAAGCAAGAAATATTATCATAAACAAAACAAGATAAACTCATATGCACATTTTTTTAAATCCATTTCGAGTCAAGGCCATGAAGCTAATCACACAATAAGTCATGGAAAAAAAAGTGTAAATATTGGCACGTTTCTAACCACTGATGTGACTACTTTTATGATAAAATTATCGAGTGATCATAAGTATAATAATTACGTAATTAAAATTATAATTACCGCTCCATTTTCATTAATTATAAAACTTTACCGTAATGGGAAGAAGAAAGAGTAAGGTAAGAAATTGATGATTCATTTGTTTGTAATTGCAATTATAATTATTACAGCTATAATTATTACGCGATTATAATTAGGACCTGGAAAATCGCGACGTACCGTACTTGTTTTTCTCAAGAAGGAAACCGTGGATCTTAAGAAAAATTGTTGCAGTTGGCAAGCGAGAAATCTCGCTCATTAACTGTAAAAATCTAGTCGCCAATTGCGACCGAATTTGCGGAGTCCTGATTATAATCACCTCAGTTTCGTTAATTATAATACTTTGCCGTACTGGGAAGAAAGACAAAATAAGAAATTGTTGATTTGTTTTATCTGTTGTCTTTAGTCCATAAAACTTTCATTGTGAAGAAACGTTCATGTAGTGCAAGTTTCTGTAAAAAAACGACGAATCTTTTCCCTTTCGAACCTTTGTTGAAACAGTAATCTGTTAATTAAAAATTAATTTTTATTTTATATAGTTAGCTAACTTTATGTGTGTGGGTGTAGTGATCCCTATCATTTGCTTCAGCATGTTCTTATTCTAGGAGTTTGTATTTAAGAATATCATGAATCCAAAAAAATTCTTAAATTTTAAGGCCACAATATGGTTACAGGATCTGCCTCAGGGCTGGTTTAGACTCAGTGGACGTAGTGGTCCACAGATATATTATGGTTCAGAGCAGTGGTGTAGTGTGAATTATCAGCACCCGGGGCAATACACGCAAAGTTAAGTATTGTGTCCACTAAAAGTCCTTTCCATTAGTCCAATATTGAAATTTGGCACCTGAGGCTTTTACTCCGGTGGCACTCCCCATGCGATGTCATTGGTTCAGAGTATAAAAATTCATAGACAGACAATAAGGGGAATTCAAGCCTCCTGGAGATCCTGTTGTTCAAAGGTGCTGTTTAGCCAAGGGGAGGTAGGCCTACTAAGTGTAGCTGAATCGGGATTTTGGGTTTTGTGCCAAATCTAGTTTTCTGGTAACCGTGTAGCTTTCCCTTAATCGTGCTTTCTGTCAGACTTTCTGGGGAGTAGTGCAGGTCACTCCTACCCAAGGGACCATACAGCCATAGGCGTAAACTGGTGGGGCAAGGGGGGCACTTGCCCCCCAGTTTACACTATATTGACCATAGTACAGAACACGTACCCTAGTGCTTTTTAGTGGGAAGTGTTTCCAACACACATGGCAACGGTATTTCATTTGCTGCCATGTTGTTTATGTCATCTTAACAACATGGAAGTCTCGATTCAGTGTAGTTCAGAGAAAAAAGA
>QLNU02014802.1:55098336-55118391 GCA_006491805.2 Dysdera silvatica
TTCTGTGGAATGTTATCCTATATGATAGATATCCTAGTGATTAATAAATATTATTTGTTTTTTCTTTTGTATACTATTGTGATTTATTTATAAGTTGTCTAGCTAGACAGTAATAAAAAATACTTCCTAAATGATCTTTGTTTTGCAGAAAGGGCGTTGCGCTAAAAATGCTCAAAAATCATTAATCAACGATGAACCAGAAGAGCTAGTGAAAGCTCCCCATTCATTTGTGTTTAGCCGAGGCCGAATAGGGAAACATGCAAACGAACTTATGCTTAATTTCCGAAAAATAATGGAGCCTTTCACTGCATCGGATCTAAAGGTAAAAAAGATTTTTTTAAATTTTATTTAACATTAAACAGGCTGTGCTATTTTCGTAAAAAGTGCGTAATGTATATGCTACTTAACTTGGGGTTGCATCCTTATAAATCTACCATTCAAGTTACATCCGTACATAGTGTATAGTACCATACATACTTAATATGTCTTAGACTGCATCTCTGCTCTTGCCCGTATACACTGCACATATTGTTAACCCAGAAAGAATATCAAAATTTTATTTATAGTTTTTACTAAATGCATATCATTTTTGAACAGTTATGGAGTCATAAAAAGAGTCATGGTTCTGTCTACATAAGTCAGCGACGATTTATGAATTTGGTATTATTACAATTGCAACAGCTGTTCTGGGTATGGAGTCTGTTTCTGTCTGCTCTTAATGCTGTGAGAGAAATTCTCATGAAATTTTTGAGTGATAATCACAGGGTTCCCACACACCTGGAAAACCTGGAACTATCAGGCAATTTGAAATCATTCCTAAAGGTTAGGGTAAAATAATATTTTTGGTCAAACCTTGAAAAGTCAGGAAAACTTTCTTAAACTTAACAATTTTGACTTCTACGTTTGAGCTCAGCTAGTACTTTTTGGTATAGGAGAAAAAGAGACATCGTCTCCGACATAGATTCAAATTAGGGTCTCTCTGTTGATCCCGAAGTGTCTTAACCACTAGGCCATCATAGATAGGAACAAAGATGGCGTGGTAGTTAAGATGCTTTAGGCTCAACAGAGAGACCCTAGTTTAAATTTAGGTTGGGATCCTTTAAACATTTTTTTAAAAAACCTTTTTCCAAGGAATCCTTAAGAGGTTCGGATTCCTTGGAAAATTGTAGGTCCAGAGGTTCGGATTCCTCGGAAAACAGTAGGTCCCGGCGCAGCATGACCATTGTAGTCCTTGAGCCGTAAAACCACAAACAAACCAAACCAGACCAATGCTTTCTTTTCTACATTAAACTGGTTAACCATTTTCCCTCATTCGAGCAAGTGCAAGTCTTGCTCGCTCAAAGCAATTAAATTGTGTTGCACTTTAACATTTTACTAAAATTTTACGAACATTTTGTAAAACCATATTTTTCTCACTGAATATGGTGGGTCCTATTGTGTATGTATAGAGGTGCAAGATTTATCTTTTTATATTTGACATCTACCAAAAAATCTCTAAATGGAAAACTATTATTATATGTCCAATTAGTCAAATAAAAGACATTTTGTCTTGCGTGGAATAGTGACTGGGATATCGAATATTTAAAGTTTTGGAGTTTGTCACTAAATAAATAGGAGCCATCTAAAAATTGAATAAGTAAGATAGCACCTTAGGTAAATTTTAAGTTTTTGGTGCTATTCTAAACAAATTTACATACATGTGCTTCATCCTCCCACCTTCCAGCAATAATAGTCCTCTAAGGTTGCCATTATTTTGCCAAATAAGATGACGAAAATGGCAATGAAAGTTTTTGAATGATAAAATTTAACCTTTAATAACTCCACAGATATTTTACGTATGAACCTGAACTATTTTTTGTTTAATTTATTAAATAAAAGGCAATATTTTTGTGACTGGAAATTTTAGTGTTGAGGGCTCTGTATTCTTATACAACCTTGTAAAATAAATCATGTACTTAACCTCCTTACATAACTTAAGGTATTATTATTACCCTTCTCAGGGATAACACAATTGCCAAATAATGGTCAACACACAAAGCCACTGGGATGAGTTTTCACGGAGTAATTTATTTTTTACTTAATGATTTTCGATACACTCCTTACATAATTTAAGCATTTTTTTGTCAAAAGTTGTTTCTACAACTTATGAGAGATTAGACTTATGAATGAAGGTAATTGTAGTAACATTTATTCTGAATCTACTGGTATACTGAGTATATTATATATGAACCATGATCGTTAAAATGCATCCAAATGAAATTTACTATTCTGTTAAAAAAATTATTTATTTATTTGGCTTAATAAGATTTAAAATATCTCAATGTAAATACTCCTAAATATTTATTGTACAAATGGAAAGTATTATGTAATTTTTGTCGTGATTATAAAAAATGTACGTTATACAGTTTTTTGTTTTTCAGAATGTTCCACATTTGACCATAAAACCCTTTTAACAATCAGTCATTCATATATGTGCAAGTAATTTTTTCAAATGATTTCAACAGTTAAAAAATTACATTTCAAAATTTTTGTACAACCTATCAAAAAATGACCTGAGAATCGCTGATATCTAGAAGCAAGTAATAACCATGTTTAGCATAGCATGACGTTTATCGACCATATGTCATAAAAGCAAATTATTTATAAGCTTTGTCATCACTTAAAGTACAGTTTTAGTTTTAAGCTTCATTGAAGTGTGGACATCTATGAAGCTATCTTCAGGGCTTTGTATGTGTTGACCATTATTTGGCAATTGTGTTATCCCTGTGAAGAGTAATAATATCTTACATCCTCATATACGGAGAAAATTGCATTTGTTCTTGTCCTCATTCATCTAGTAGGTCAAGACACCGCGGGCTCAACGTGGGGACCCTGGTTCGAATCCGAGATGAGGACGGCGTCTCTTTTTCTCCCAAACAAAAATAGCTCTAGATTGAGCTACTAATACGTGGGTGTCAAATTTATTTGTAATAAAAAAATCCCCTATGAAAAACTCACAAAAAACTCGCCCCGGTGGCTTTGTGTGTTGACCAATATTTGGCAATTGTGTTATCCCTGTGAAGGGTAATAATATCTTACATCTTTAGGTGTGGCATGCTCGTCAGCCATATTGAATTACGTTGTTCTTTAAATCATTTTGTGTGGATATTAACGTATTATTATAGGAGAATATTAGTTTGCCAAATATATTCTGTGTATTTGTACAAAGTAAGCATGGGTAGACAAAGAAAAAGCCAGACGACGTTTTATGGGTTTAGGCGCCAGAGCCAGGCTAAAATAAACAGTGAAAATCCCATAAAACGTCAAAATTAATTAAGGGCTTGTAAATTCTAGTATCGTAAACTCAGCGCATAGCTAAACTAAAAAACCACGAAAAGAAACCTATTAGAGATCAGCAGTATAGTTTGTATATATAGCAACAGGCAAATGTACTGGCAAAACGAATCATCCTATGAGTTGATGGGGTAATTTAATGTGATTGACATGCAGGTCATACTGAGGATGGGAAGAGAAGAGCGGGAGCAGCGTACGGAAAAGGACGTCTCAATTTGACGTGAACTTGGAGTTCGGTCGGAGACTTCAAGGCAAGCAAAGTCGCAGGTGGGAAGACTCACAACCTTCCTACTTGAAAGTATCGCACGGGCTCCACTTGGAAAGTTTTTATTAAAGCTCCAAAAATTCTGGATTCGCACACGAGCTACAAAATCATACGCCACAGCTGCGTAGAGTTATATTCATCGTTGCTTTTTGCATCAGCTAAGCTTGACGTTTGTCCATAAAATACGCAGAGTCCTACTGAACTGGCACAGCAACATCCCAGCTGTTCATTATTTTTCGCACCAGCAGAGCCTGATGTTTGTCCGTAAAATACACTGAGTCCTACTGAACCGACGCAGCAGCATCCCGGCTGTTCATCGTTGTTGTTTTTGCATCAGCAGAGCCTGACGTTTTCCATAGAACTCTCCAGGTCCAACAGGAGTGGAGCAACAGCAGCCCCGTAAATGTTTTCTCATCAGAAATTGGATTTTGAAGTGCACGACGAGCCACAGCGTAATGCACCTGCAACAAAACAACGGTCACGTGACTGCAACACCCCATCATAACAGTCGCACGTGAGTCAATATCCATTTATTCCCATTTGTACGAGGTGTACCATTATTTAGGTTTAATTTGAAAATTAGGTTATAAAACTTATTCTATTTTTCCCATTTGCCCTTGCTTACTCAGGCAGTATTTCTTGCATTGTTTTAATTTAATATCTGGCATACGTTCTCAGTATTGGTGTAATTTATTGTATTGTCATATTGCAATTTAGACAGATATTGTTGCTGAGCCGTTGATTTGATAACAACCTGTATTGATAAATCACAGCACCATAGCAAGAATATCAGCTAGACATTTATGTTTCTGTCCATGTGGAAACTTTCGCCATTTATATAACTGCATAGAATTTGTAGAGTAGTAGTTAGTCCTAATTAAATTTGTTACGTTTGTTTGAATTAGTTCTCTCTTTTTTGTGTTTTGCATCCCTATACTGATTTCACAGCCATTTGACAATCATATGTTTCGCAAAGAAACCGACAGGTTATTAAGCAATGATAAGCGTAATGATAGGTGCATTTAACAAAAGTTAAGCAATTGGGCACTAATTTAATAATAATGTTTCGTCTCCTTTTGTCACAAAGGCGCAATTTATAATGTGTCTATAAAGCTTAAAACTCAGGCATTTGATTAGTGGCCATTGGCCAGCAGGGCCCTTTTTATTAGAGGCCACTTCATTTAAGTTATAGCCACTTTCTCGTGGCCACAAAACATTTAAATACTGCAACCTTAGAAGGGTTCGTTTGATCAACATTTTTTCTTAAGAATAATAAGTAGTTTGCGGATTTAGAATGTAACCTCCCTGTTAAGTCAAGCCGGACAGGGATTGCATTGGGAGGCTCTAAATAAGGTCAGTGAGTGTGATGATGACTAGAGTATTTTTAATCCTGCCGTTCCATGATATTTAGTAGCCTTGGGGCTGGTGGCGACCGTGAATTTTAACTTAACTTAGGTGTCTACCGATAGGGAGGAGAAAGTGGGTGAGGAATTTTAAGTGTAAGGTATAAATCAGGAGAATTTGAAATTCATTGTTATGATAAATAGCTTATTAAAATAATTTTCCATACTGCATTGCATACTGAAAATTTTGACTAAACTTCTTCCAAAAGTTACCATTTTGCACCAAAACTAATATAATTTATATAAAATTATTAAGTCTATATATTTCTCAGGAGAAAATGTTTGCCAAATATATAACTAAAACTTGAAAAACAAAAAGTGTTTTTAGCTAAATTATCTAATCTGTAAGGGATTTTGATTATACCAATCTCCTTTGTCTTATACATAGTTATTATATACTTAAAATGAAATAGATGAAACATCAGCTTTGCGATTATATAGTTAAACTCTTTTATAATGAACTTGAAAAGGGCCAAATGGAAATGTTGCTGTAAATATTTAATTAGTGCAAGTTTTTAGTGTAAAGAAATATTCTTTTTAATACAGCTTTTGAATTTGTAAATTCACTATAATTGAGTTATAAACAAATTTGGGGTTTGTGTTAAGATTTTATGGTCTTAAAACTTGTTTTGACTGTGTAAATTTAATGCGTTTAAATTTACACAGCAATTAAAGTTTAATGCATTGTCATGTGGTGTTCGTTGTAATTAGTGACTGGAAATCGATTAAGATTTGGTCTGGAAAAGTCAGGGAAGTTTGAAATAGAATAAGACCAGTCGTCGTGTAGTCTGGGAATTTGGAGTTGCAAGTAATAGTATTAATAAAACTCTTGTGTATATTTTCCATTAGGTAACGAAGCAAAATGTTTTAAAAGATTTTGTTCATGTTGCCGGTCCACTGAATGTGTCTCACATGATGGTCTTCACAAAGTCTGAAATTGCCATGTACATGAGAGTTATCAGGTTGCCCCGAGGACCTACGTTAACATTCCGAATACACGAATATTGCTTAACAAGAGATGTGATTTCATCTATGAGAAAGGCCATCATGTATGAGAAACTGTTTGCCCATCATCCCTTGCTGGTATTGAACAACTTTAGTGGTGAAGGACTTCATTTTAAATTGATGACCTCTATGTTTCAAGGCATGTTTCCTTCTATAAGCATTAACAAGGTAAGATTATATGTATGTACTTCAGTACTATTTCGTTTTTGGCGATTATTTAAATATTAGCCAGAACCCCTAAATAGACGCTGTCATGAAAAAGTAATGAATTTGTGATTAAAGTCATAAACTTTGTTGTCCAGAAAAATGGACATAAACAATTGATATGATTTATCGATTCTTTTGCAGCCATTCAATTTTTTAATCGATTTATCATAATATTAGGGCTCCTTCACTTTTTTTTTGTTAGAAATTAAGCCCTTTATACACACCTATACATACACAAGGTAGGATCAAAACGTTCGGAGCCTGGCTTACTTGACAGATATGATTTATTGGTATCATGTGTTACACATAACCACCTTCAAAGTACTTCCCCTCTGCGGTTGTGCACTTCTGCAAGCATGAATACAATTGCTGAAAACATTCTTGGAAGCCTTTGAATGAAATGATCTTCAGTGCAATCATCGCAGCTTCCTCAACCTCAGATGTATTCTTGAAACAGTGTCCTTTGAATTCGTTTTTGAGACCATCATGTTCGGTCTCATCCTCAGTAATCATTTTTTAAAGCTACACTTGCTGCAACATGTATAATGTTTCCGTTGTCGCTTTTCCCAAACACTGACAATTTGATGTGGGAGCATTCAAGGATTACATTAACAATATTTTGGCCATTTCACCCCCACCTCAGAAAGCAAAAATTAACATTGGCTAACATAGGAAAATAAGACCAATGCCCAAGGTGCTTACGTAATACTTGAACTGTCTCTATTTGCCTGTTGTTCTTCAAATGCCATTTCTTATATCTTTGAATGCAAACGACTATTGTTCACTGACATGCATTGTTTGGAACATCCCTGTGCTGCAAATCTGCTTCTTCCTCGTCACATCTCCCGTCACATGTGTCTCGACGCCACAGTAAAATAGTTCCTCTCTCCTCTAATCAGGGTTGCAGATATCGACACAATCTCTGAACTTATTGATCGTACTATGTATATATTTGCATTATTATATTCAACCATCATCATCTATCTATTGCAAGATAAAGCTTTCTCCAACTCCTTCTACATGTGCCCGTTTTTAGCAATTTTATCTTCATGTTATATCAGCCTGTTTTCTTATTTCATTTATCCATCTTGTCCCAGGACATTTCCTTCAGCGGCTTACTTCAAATTACACCTTGTACTGACATAACCTCATTGCTAGATCCCATATTAAGATGCCAATTGAAATATTTCTATGTGTAGTAAGGCTGTGGTTACATAGTAGGTGAGGTTCTGAATCTTCATCAGAGAGTGAAACTAACTGAAAAGTAAAACACATTCTTTTTTACTATTTAAAACAAATTACACACAAACGCAGTTTAATTTGAGCAGGAGAAACATTTTACAATTGTTTCTCCTGCTCAAGTTAAACTGCGTTTGTGTGTAATTTGTTTTAAATATTATTTTTGCGCAGTGTATCGCTCATATTTCTCTCACATTCTTTTTACGTTTGCACATGTGTATGGAAGTCTGTGCACACATGTGTATTAAATTGTATGTACTATTATGAATTATGTATTCGGTAGAACTGGAAAGGTTTAAAACAAAATGAAGGAATAAAATAAATGGAAGTCGTACACACATCAGTTATTGAGCACATATAGTTGAAGTGTGGTATCATGGTACCTCGTTAATGTGAACACTCACAATGGCATGTGTTTTTATATATGGAGTTATAGCTTTGTAACCCCCCCTGATTATAAACTTGTAACCGTTCCCCTTATGAATTTTATGTATATACCTATGTAGTGACCATTCTAATACACTGGCCATTGAGCTGTTCAGGCTTATGCACATAATTTCAAAGTGAGGAGAAGATTGGTAAAAATATTTTTTTTTTCTCTTTTATAACGAATTTTTTGTTTTACACCTATCTCAATTGTCGGTCCTGCGATGATACAGTGATGCCAGTGTCAGATTTACATATGGGGCTCCTCGGTTTTGGGCCCCCCCATGAAGGCCTTGACAGAGCCTGGTATTTTAAGTAAAGAGTTATTTTAAACTCGTTTATGTGCGAGTGTCCAAGAACTTTCTATTATTGATAAACTTGGATATTGAAGATAATGAATTTCAAATAAAAATGCATGATTTATTGATTAAATATGGGGAAGACCACATTGTTCAGGGGCTCATTTTAATCTTCCGGTCTAAGGCCTATACGAACCTTATTCCGACGCTGAGTGATAACTTACTCACCCAGCGTGCTGTTTCAACACCCAATGGTGAAAAAAAAAAAGAGAGAAGAAACAAACTCTCCGTTCCTGTCTGAATCAGATTTGGGAATGATTACAGTTGGTTTATATGAGTACAATTACAGTCAATTTTCATTTTTTGTTATGACTGTGATTATGAATACACATTAAAAAAAAAACATGATTACAGTTGCAAATTATAATCACGATTATTTACAGACGATCAGAAATAATCAGTTTGATTATGATTATAAGTGAATGACATTTAAAAATGCGACTATAATTATATTGCAGATTACAGCTACTTTAAAATATATGATTGCAGATATGATTACACAAAAATGTAATCGATTGCAATCACTTGATTACGATTACTCGGAGTCTGGTTCAGATATTCCCTGGGCCTTAAGAGGTAATCATTCTTTAGGAAAATGTAGGCTGTAGTGGTACGAAGGTAATACATTTATCTAGTGTGCCATTAATCCAGGTTTGACTTCCAGTGTCATCAGAACATGTACCATTTTTCTGCTGACCGTAGTCTGGGGTTTGGCGCCATTGGCAGCGAAGGTTCGGATTCCTTGGGAAACTGTGGGTTCCTGTGCACCAAGACCTCTCCCATCCTTACATCATAAAAAAACACACAAACTGATGAAAAATATTTTAGTTGGGGTTGTAATGCATATAAATTTTACCTTAACCATTTAACGTAACTAAAAAAATTGTATAGTTTTATTCGAGTTTCGTTACTTTAAATACTGATCTCTGCTTGTCCTCTGTTCTAGGCAAATCTCAACACCATTAGACGTTGCTTACTGATGAATTATAACTCCGATAAATCAATTGACGTTCGCCAATAGTATGTATGGTTATTTTATATGTGAATTGGAGTGTGTTGCTAAAACAAATTAAGTAGTTACATGTACAATCGGTATTATCTGTTATTGAATTGTAATTAATATTAATTAATTAATTGCTAGTTAATTAGCATTGGAGTGGTTCGGTAAAATCAACTATCTATAGGTCACACTAGTCTTCAGTTAAAAAAGCAGGATAAGCATTTTTAGAAAAAGCATAATAATTTTACTGAATATGATTTCTGAAGCATTTAAAATTATTAGTTTTTTTTGTGTGTGTGTGTGTGTGTGCTTATTCATATACTCCTATTGCTTTATTTAAATTACTGAAATGATTTGCATTTATACAACATTAACGAAACAATACAGAGTTTCACCAGGAGATTCCATAACAAACAGTTATTTCGACACTGGCGTAAGGTTTAAAAACACGTTTCGGGAGCCAACTGCTCCCTTTGTGAAGTGAAGGCAGAATTCCGCCTTCACTTGACACCCAGCAGGGGCACCAAAAAGGCGCAGTACAGCCCAGATTCTCCTGCGCCATAAAAAAGCCAAACAAACTTGTTTGTTTGTTTGTTTTTTGGTTTTACGGCTCAAAGACTACAGTGGTCATGCTGCGCCGGGACCTACTGTTTTCCGAGGAATCCGAACCTCTTAAGGCCTAGGGAACCAAACCCCGGACAAACTTGTCAAAGATTTTTAAACCTTCTGCCAGTGTTAAGCTAACTGTTTGTTATACAACATTTTTTAATTGCTACCATATCCCAAATTGAGGCATAATAATAACGTTAAGATTGTTTAATCTGATATATATGTTGTGTGGCTATATATTGTGAGCAATTGTTAAGTTGTGCACATTTAATTTATACTGAAAAACTTTTCGTTTGATTAGAGAGGTTAGAAATGGAGGAGATTGGAAAGTGTAGCTTGTTGCGGAACTCACTTCCTGATTCTCTCTCTTACATGGCTTTGCCATTCCGGCACCTTAGCAATGTATCCCCTTAGACATGCTGTTGTCAGTTCGTTTAAAAACACCTGTTGCTGTATGTGTTGCTTATGCATGCTGTATATTTATGAATGAATATTAAACTGTTTATAATTTCTATTTTGTTATTTTGGTGTGAGTTGATTATAAAATAACTTATCAGTTATCGCCAATTAAAATTGATCATGGCTACCAAGTTATAAAGGTTAACATCAGAGGGCCGAATTTATAATATTCTTAGAATGTTTTTAGAATTCTGTATTAAAAATGCAAATAATAACTCTTTTTGTTATAACAGGGGTGGGGAAACTTTTTGATGTTGGGAGGCTGCATTTAAAAACTTTCGATTAGATATAGGGGTGTAGCAATTAAAAAAGTATGGGGTTCGGGTAATTTTTTAACAGATCATGTGATTTAGCATTAAACAGAATAATCTATTTTGCTACCCAATGGGGGGGGGGGGCTTGAACTACCTTGTCCTACGCCACTGATTAAATATGTAGCAGATCGCTGATTATTCGATCTCCGTTTAACCGAAATGGCCAACTGTGTTTATTATTATTTCCGTAGATATTCGTCCAATGCTTTTGGTTAAAATATTTATATCCGCTTCTTAATGTACTCCGGCCTTTTAAGAGAGAAACCAGTACAAATGGTAAATATTGTACATATAAAATAATACGTATATATTTTTTATATATATATCGGAAATACACAATGTACTTTGGCGCAGTATAGCCCAGATGCTCTTGCGCCATAAAAAAGCCAAACAAACAAACAAAATATCAGACTACTTGCAAAATGGCTAATACCTTAATTAATGCATACATATAATCTGAGGTGTTCTTTGCTATCAATATATTTGTTTAGTAATATGCAATTAAACGTGTTTTTGAATAAATATTTTAATTTCTTTGCACCTGTATTCTAAAAATGTAATTTTTAGATCATCCTTACTATGCTTCTTTTATATGTTGGTTTTTAAGTATGTTTATTTAAGATAATAATTAAAATAAAGTAAATGAATAAAAAATAAGATGAACAAAATCATATTAATAAAAATAAAAGGATTTGGTTTGCAAAATTCGAATTCATCCAAAAGGTCACATGCAGCTTTAAGGCCGCAGGTTCCCACCCCTGAATTATGACATTATTCAGATGTTTATTTATAATTTGCAGTAATAGAACTTACTCTTCAAAAACGACATGACATGGCATTTAGTGAATTTTAATTTAATAAAATATGAATAATATGCAGATCGTACTAAATAAATCGGCAGGCCGTCCTTTGGTCATCTCTACTGTACAGTATTAGAATGCCCTAAGCCTAGTTTGTAGTGATTAGTGTATTCCCCCATTTCTCAAAATGAGATCCATAGTATTTTTTTTTATTTTAAATATGCTGTAGTGGACACGTTTTTATAGACTATTCACTTGTGTATACAGGGGGTATTTATAGCGGTCATAACCTCCATTGCGATGAAATTTTGTATATATATATACACAGTAGCATAGCTGGTAGAGGATTAAGGAGCGTCGCCCCCAGTAAGGCGCCATGATTCTAGGGATAACAATTAGCCTTTAAAAATCAATGATAGGCATAGCAATTATGGGAATGACAGTCACTCGGCCCGGAAGGTAAAATATCTAGCTACACTACTGTATATGCATATGAGTATATGGAATTGTAGCTCTGTAAACTCCTCCCTCCCCTTTATGAACTTTTTGCATATGCTAATGAAGCTATCGCACTGATCCCAACAAATATTTTGTAAAACTATTATTAATGTCTGCTTTGATTTACAAACTAAAATTACATACTTTCTTTTTTTTTTTTTACACAAATTCAATTTCCCTGCTTTCTTTTCACTGTTATCCTTTGGATGCTGAAAATTTAGGAAGGGGTTTTATGGAATTTTTCCAAAGTGTTTGGATTTTGCATTTCCTAAATTGTGAAAGCCGGGGATAGGAGAGAGAGATTTGGACTTGATTTCATATTATTTTAGGCAAAGTAATATATTAATTAAACATTGAGTGGACTGTTTATGTTGGTTTGTGGCCCCATTGTTTCAGAAATTGCGATCTAGTACAGGGTGGAAGCGTGTGGGAGTATGTGTAAATATATATATATACAAGGTGGTCCGGAACTCTACCAACAAAATAAGAGGGGGGGGGAGTTGTTGGGGACACCAAATAAGACAAGTTTGCTCATGTCCGCAAAGGGGCCAGTTTGGCTGTAGAGCGTAACTACTGTTTACGTCCATCACGTTGCTACGTAGCCAATTGTATGAATTAAGTGCAATTTTTGATACATAATTGAAGTGATTGAGCTAATAATATAGTAGAGACAAAAAAATTCGGAATTCAGTTTCCTGATTTTGATTTATGTTACTGTTTAGTGAAAATAAGCCTAAAACTGCCTTTTTTTAACATACTATAAAAGGGCTGGGAACTACCAAGTGTGTGCAACAGGTGAAGAAAATTAAAATAAACATTTTTTGTTCGGTGAATTTTTTTCCAAAAATTAACCATTCGGGCACTACAGTGAATTTAGTGTTTGCATCCACCCCATTTAAGGTTTCCACAAATGGCTACAATGCACCATTTCACAAAGTTTTAAAATTATTTAATGCCAGCAGATGTTGGGATCTTTCTGGCGATTTTTTAAAATCAGTTAAATTCACCGGAATTGTATGTGTAGAATTCGCCGCTTCAGGTGCGATTGTATGAATTCTACACATACAATTCCGGTGAATTTAACTGATTTTAAAAAATCGTCGGAGAGAGCCCGACATCTGTTGATATTAGGTAATTTTAAAAATTCTTGAAATGGAGCATTATAGCTAGCTGTGGAAACCTTGAATGTGGTGGATGCAAACACTAAATTCACTGTAGTGCCCGAATGGCTAATTTTTGGAAAAAAAAACTCACTGAACAAAAAATTTTTATTTTGATGTTCTTCACCTGTTACACATACTTGGCAGTTCTCAATTATTTTCCTGTGTGTTAAGAAAGGCATTTTTAGGCTTATTTTCACTAAACAGTAACACAGATCAAAATCAGAAAACTGAATTCAGGATTTCTTTATCTTGACTAAATTATTCACTCAATCACTTAAATTATAATCGAAAATTGCATTTAATTCATATAATTGGCTATATAGCAACGTCATGGCCGTAAACAGCAGTTATGCTCTACAGCCAAGCTGGCCCCTTTGCGGATATGGTCAAACATGCCTTATTTGGTGTTCCCAACAACCCCCTCTTATTTTGTCGGTGGAGTTCCAGATCACCCTGTGTGTATATGTATATATATATATACACATACACACACATACACACACTGGAATTTATTGAAGAGTTGCAGTGTCAAATTTTGATTGTTGTGAATAAGCTAAAGTTATTCACTATCTGGGCATAATTTCAGCAACTAGTAATAAAAGGAAGATAGTAGAAGAGGAAGCTTATATCCTACAAACATTGTAGTTTTGTCTAGGGAAAAACACATTTACAAACAATTTTTTATTTAATAACTCTTTGTAATTGAAATTGCATTTTTTATTTTTTTAATATCCTTCCCATTTGCAAACTCTCGATTTTACAAACTTTTTTTTGCCCCTTGAAGTTTATAAAACTTTGGATGTAGTGTATTTGTGTAAATTGTACCCATGTATAACAATTGCAGTGTTATGCATGCGTAAGTGAAAAAGAAAAGTGTACCACTTCAAATTACAACAATGGTTTGAAATCAAACATGTCGAAAGTGCTGGGTACGCCTGTATGGAATATTCGGAATTTATTTAAAGTACAGATCATGTGTTTAAAAATTATCAGAAATCTCAATTTTCATTATGATATATTTTTGGACTTAACAATTGTGATAATTTTTATACTTTAATAATAGTATTTTTTGTTTCAAATAAAATTTGCTTTTGTTGATTTTTTAAATCATTTATGACTCACTGTTACTTTGCCAGATGCGTAAGAGCTCCTTTATTCTATTTACTCGAGGTTCATCTGTATGTTCTTATTTTTTTCAGTGCTGTTAAAATAGTCCCTTGTGGAATAAGCAAGGCTGCGAAAAAACTCATCCAAAGTAAAGTACCAGATCTGGGAAACTACGATGATGTCAGTGAGTTCATGATGAATTCAGGAAACTTGTCAGAAAGTGAAGTGGAAATGGATAATGTCCTGAATCAGGTGGTTCTTCCACAGCCTATATCCAGTCGTGGAAATATGACTGCCCAAAAGAGCGCCATAAGGTAACGCCTTCAAGACTTCCATAATTCTAAATTATTGTATTGTAATTGAGATCAAAAGATTGCAACAAATGGTTGTCTGCCATTTGTGTCACTTGAGTGTGCCACCAGCTTAAAGTTCATAATCAACTACATTTATGTCAGCTTTTAATATCTTTAAATCATTAATAACTCAAAAGAGTAGTTAACTAACTGCACGTGTTTTGTGATGCCATAGTGGTAATGCAGTTAACTACCATGGAATAAATGAGTTTGATTCCAACAACTACCCAGCGCTTACTAATTAACACAGATTCACAATCCATGGTTGGTTTCCCTAGGGGAGAAAAGAGTGGATTCCTCGGAAAACCGTAGGTCCTCGCACAGTTTGTTCTCCACTATTCTTTCACCTTAAATCACAGACTGATCTGTGTATATATGGTTTAATATTAACTCGCTTACAAAATTCATTACTGGCCATTTAGATACAAACTCAATTTTATTTTTAATTATATAGATTATGCTGAAACTAATAGTCAACGGATTTTATGTCATTACTTTACAGTGGTGTGGTAGTAACGGGTTCATCTATCGTGCAGTGAACCCTGGTTTGATTCCCACGGTACCATAATTTGCTAGCTGCTTTTCTGCTCGCCATACAAACCACACTTTCTAAAACATTGATGTAAAGCTTGTGACGGAAATAATAATAAGTTTAGGCAATTTGGACAAGAAGGAAAGAACTGAGGATGCTAGAATAGTTAGAAGATTGTGAGGACTGATCCAGAAAGGTGGAATATGCTCTGGGCGAACTGGCTGGTGGAAGACGTAAGCAAAATAGAATTAAAGGAGTGTTGGACGAGGGAAAATAGCTGACCACTCGCACATTGTTAAAAGGCTTTCATCCTTCATGGACTATAATAACACTAGAGATAGGAAAAATTGTGAATTATTAAACTTCTGTAGCAGAATCATGCCTTTTTTTTTTGGAATTATCTATGCTTTTGAAAATAATTTATTCTATGCGTAAAAGATACAGTTTATAAATAATTATTTGTGTAAAAAGTGTATATATCTTCGTTTTTTTTCTTGATTTTTCAGATTGTACGAGTTGGGCCCCCGAATGAAGCTGCAGCTGATCAAAATTGAAGAAGGCATAGCATCTGGAGACATTCTGTTCCATGAATTTATTTCCAAAACACCTCAAGAAATTGCTGTGATTAAAGCACGGAAGCAGAAACAGATGTGAGCTTCGAGTCCTTGAAATTCAAATATGAGCCAGGCTCGCCAAATATCTAGACCCCAATTATTTTCATCATCCAATTAACCAGAACTTTATTCTTCAACATGATGGCATCTTGATTTTGTAGTTGCCATGATAACTTCTTAAAAGTAAAATAGGATTCTAATGTATGCAGGGCTCGGGAAAACTGATAGCCTTTGGCAACTAGATTTTTGTAATTAGTGGATAGGAAATCTGTCGCTAATAGGTTCTTAGGTTTTCTTTTTGAGGCTGGCGTAGCATCATTTTAGCTGTTCTTGCATCTTAACTTAGACAATAAAGTAACGGAAATTATAATTTCCATTATTGGTCCCACCACATTCTCCTCCTCTTTAATTGCAGGGAGTTTCTTCTTTGTGAAACCATTTTTGTTGGAAATTTGGCACATTTCCTGCAAAATATCTGCATAATCCAAAAGTTTAGAATTTGTTCATTGTGTCATTTGTATTGTTGGAATATGCATGTTCTACCAATATTTGTACATTTTTATTGGATGAAATAGCCCATTTCATTACCATGTCATGTTTAATCAACACCAGTCTTCAAACACACATTGGCCCTGCAGTGGCGCAGTGTGGTAACGCGTTCTCCTAGTGCGCGGCTAATCCGGGTTCGACTCCCAGCAGTGCAAAGAACGCTTACTCAGAGATCTCATAAAGATCGCACTGCTCACTGTAGTCCGGGGTTTGGTTCCCTAGGCCTTAAGAGGTTCGGATTCCTCGGAAAATCATAGGTCCAGAAGTTCAAATTCCTCGGAAAACAGTAGGTCCCGGCGCAGCATGACCATTGTAGTCTTTGAGCCGTAAAACCACAAACAAACAAACAAACACACTTGTTCAGAAGGTTGCAGCCTGATTTTGAAAGCTTTTAACACATTGCACATTTATATAAATTTAGCTTGTTTTTATATATCGGCTGAATTTTGTATGTTGTTTCAAAGTTGCTGTTTTATATTTTAAAATGGTGTGTTCTCTTTCAGGCAGTTGAAAGCCCAAAGAAAAGCTCAACAGGAAAAGAATGTGAAGCGAAAGCAGCAGGAGAAGGAGAAATTGAAGAAAACATCTGGTATCAAAACCAAAGAACGGGAACCTGATAGTGCCGATGAGAATGAGAAGTGGTACCAAAAAGAAGTTGGTGAAAGTCAAGATGAAGGTAAAATTACCTTCGAACTGCAACGCATAGCCCACAAAGGCCTAAATTTGAAATTCACATTCATTTACAGTGAAACCTCAATAATTCGAAATTCGCAGAAAACTGAAATCACATTTTCCTTAAATTTTAAATTATCGAGGTTCCACTATATATATATATATATGTGTGTGCAAGATGGTTATGCATCAAGCAGCGTTGCTTTTAATTCAAGCTTTACTGTGTAGTCTTTTTGTCTATGTACTCCCTCTCCTCCCAATCTCTCCAAAGAACTTTTCCCCATATTTTTTAATGTGTTATTTGTATTTAATATTAGCTTATTGATTTGTTGATATTGGTCTAAGAGTTTCGATTAGCTTTCATTAATCAGCCATTTTTGTGTATGACTATTATCTAATAAAATAACGCAAATTATCGCAGTTTAATTTGCGATGTTATTTTATGTATTACTTCTCGCGCAGTCTATCACTATTTGACTTATGACTATTGTCTGTCGATAGCGCCTTAGCTAATCAAATGCTTCCTTTCATCTCACACATCTCGTTTCATATTTCTCTGAGTTGTTTAGTTTTCACAAATTTAACACCTGATTAAGAATTTGTAAAACGTCGTGGCTGGCCCATCCGAAACAGAACTCCCCTCTATTCTACTAACTTGTCTGCAGGTCAGGTTAAAGTAGCCTTATATATGCTACTAAGGTCTCAATACGCAATTGTCATTTTAGACTGCTGTACACTGTTCTCTCGGTCGATACTATTCCCACAGTTCAAAGGTTAAGCGTAAATTATTTGTATTATTGCTGTTCCGATTTAAATATCTCAGTTTTCATTATTTCTGTTAATGAAACTTTCTATATACTAGAATCTATTTCACATAAGTTTGAAATTATTGGTATATTCAACTAATTTCTTTAATAAATTTCTTTTCATCTTTCTCAAGATACTGTTTCTCGCAAGAGAAAAAATTCAAACAGAAATGATGCACCCAACAAGCGCATGAAATTTTCACCTGAGGCAAAGACAGAGGCCGAAGAGAAACGGAAAGAACGCAGTCTGCAAAATGTTCTTGCGCATCGAAAGAAGAAAAAGCTTGCTAAGCTGAAGAAAAGAAGAGTTCAGAAGAAAGTAGCCAAAAGAAAAACTGTTAAGCCGAAAAAGAAGAGAAAATAAATATAGTGCTCATGCCATTAAAAAATATGTTTATAAAAATATGCGAAATGTCTTCTTTTTTTAAAAAAAAGCAATTCTGGTTTTGCCACGGCAAATGAAATTAGTCTCCATTAGACAGATAGCACAACTCCCATTAACTGAGGAACATTAAAATAAGGGAATGAAGTATTTAATGATACGAATCACAGAAAGAAAAGGAATTTTCGGAAACCTGATGGCGTACGACCCCACATTTCTTGATTGCCGGTCAAGTGTTTTAACCATTAAACTACAGGTTAACTGTCTGTTTTTTCTGCGAGTCGTTGTACCATATTTCCATACATCCATGGTTAGAGTGAAAGAAAATAAAATTGTTTCTAAAATTTTGAAAATAAAATTTGTTTCTAAAAATAAGTCACGTTTTCCGACTATTGCAGATTCAAAAAACAGGCCTCTGCTGATGTTTAAATCACAATCACAGCATATTCCTTTTTTTTGACAATAACCGCTTCATCGTGAAACGATTGAATGCACTTGCATTAAGAGTAATAACAGGTCACCTGAAGCTTATGGTTAGGGCACTTGACTGGCAATCAAGAGATGTGGGGTCATACCTCACCATGTTTCCAAAAATTTATTTTCTTTCTGTAGTCGTTGCACCATAATTTCCATGCATTCATAGTTAGGATGAAAGAAAATAAAATCGTTTCTATGCTGTTTAATATCTGGCAATTTGATGGCCATTAACGATGAAAATGGTCTTTCAACGTTACATGGAGTCCCAAGTTTGATTCCGGATTTGCGAATGTATTTTCCTTTTAAATAACAAATTTGCCATGACGAATGAAATTATTTGGCATCAAAAAAAAAAGAAAAAAAAAAGCGCAGAATGTGTATTAACCGAGAAATACTAAAATATTGGAACAAAACTGAATTATATAGCTATTACAAGAACTAATAGCTGGCAATTTTATGGTGATTAACACTAAAGTGTCATTCAGTGCCACATATTGTCCTAAGTTCGATAACGGAAGTATGTGCGCTGAAAGTTCATAAGGGGGTTATAGGCTCAATGGGGATTACAGAGCTACAATTCGCATATTCCTATGTTAAATATACAAAATTTCATTGCAATGGGGGGTTACAACCCCATCAACACCTGCGTGCGTCAGTGATATGAGTGTAATCTTTTTAGGCAAGTAAAACAGGGAAGAAGGTGTTTAAGGACTAGCAGCTTGATGGTTGTTACAGGATGTCTGCGCATATGGAAAAGTTAGGGATATTTGAAATCTATCGTTATGACAAAACAGCTTATTAAAATAATTTTCGTGAACTGTGCTTTTCTTACTACATTGCATGCTGAAAATTTTAAAAACTTGTACTTTTAACTCCTCCTAAAAATTACTCTATTGCACCAAAGCTAATATAATTTGCATAAAATTATATTAGGCAACGGGATGCCAATTGCCATTGGAGGTATTCGCCGGGGACCCTAAATTGCACTAAGCATGAGCCCAGACTAAAGAATACCGAATAAAAGTTCTTATATGACGAATATACGTCATAAATAATTGGGTTGTGATTATTTTAATATTTTTTTTTTCCAAGGCAAAATTACGGAAAAGGAAAACAAAAAGGCTGAAAAAAGTTTTGGCTCATTTTCATATTCCTAAATTCAACACATCACTTTAATTTTTCTGAAGCAGACTGAAATTTGTAGTGAGAAACATTTTTATAACGATTTGCATAATTTCAGCTAAAAGAATAAGTTGCGATTTAAGAAGTTAGCACTTTTGAGCCCAGCCAATTTTTTCAAAATGAACTTTTAACTTATTTGACGTCTATAAAACTTAGAAACTCATATTTATCTAGGTATATAGCCTATATTCCAAACCCACTTTTAAATTTACATATTCTTCATGTTAAAAAAAATGAAACATTACGACACGGATCCGTATAGCCTTCTTTACATTTATTAATATTTTATAGGGTTTTTTTT
>QLNU02014802.1:55118491-55156629 GCA_006491805.2 Dysdera silvatica
GCCCTTGAATAGTACCTTGTATGCTTATCCGGAAAGCCACTGGCATCAAGCCTAGATGAACAACAAGGCAGAGCACTTTTACGCCACTATGGAGCGTTTGTTATTGAACTAAAGTTTCTAAAAGAAATACAATAACCGATATCTACACTGCTTGACAGTCGTTAAGAAACAGCTGATTGTTGCAATACAGCACCCCCACACAAGGCCCGACTTAGAAATTCGAGAGCTTGGGGCAGATACTCATGAATGGATCCCCACCCCTCTTATTCTCACGACAGATTTCTGATTGCTATGTTTATTATAGGTATGAGCGAATGACTTTTATTTATAAGACCAAGGTAAGTACAATATAACATTGCCTAGCCAGATAAGCTTGAGAGAATTCAAAATATTTTGCCTAGGGGCAGACTAAGACACCGGCCAAACGGCCAGTGCGCCCGAATGCCGAACTGCCTCCGAATGAACAAGGACTCGCGTTCTCTGAAAATCCAAGGTATGCACCTTTTAACCCACTCCACCCCTGCTTTTTGCCCTAAACCAGCGCCACCTATGATTAAGAAAGGGGGCGTTGCTTAACCTCGACGGACTAGCTTGTTACGCCATCAATAGATTAACTAAATAACCTCATCGCTTATGTGTTTCGTGTATATTTTATAAATACCTTGGACTAAATTTAGAATTTAGCGGCCCCTCTCATAATCGGGGGCCCGGGGCAGCTACCCCGCGTGCACCTGCGTAAATCAGGCACTGACCCCACAACAAGTGCGCAGTCGCATAAAAACGAAGTAAAGAGGCAGGGTTGTGCTCACGGTGTTAGCGGCCCTTAAAAATATTTTGACATAACAACGAAAAAATTGATCAGAATTTAGCATTACAACAGAAAGTTCTTCAATCTGGTCTAAACGTTGTAGATAAAGATAAAGAGAATATAATGAAGTTGAATTGAAAATAGGAGATAAAAATTAAATAAAATACGAATCATTATAATTTATTATTACTATAATTATTATAATTATAACGAATTAATGAAAAGCTAATTCAATGAACAAAGCTGCTTGTTTTATACTATTAGAACTTACAAAGTAATTTTTCTAGATTTATGTACAGCCAAGTTTCGGAAACCAGAAGTCTCTGAAGTGGTCATATGACCGCCACAATAAACATTATAACTCACATAGGCTATAGACGCTAACGCATTTGACTAATAACACAACACGTATGTATTCTGACCACCATTTAGAGGTTGCATTATGGGAAGTATGACGTCACACGTAAAAGGTGAATTAACCAAATACTTTGTTGAAAGTATATGGGGCCGCTAAAAACTGATTTCTTGGTATTTGCACTACACTTTTTGGGCGGCCGCCTAGCTCGCACCCACCCGCTAAGCACGGCCCTGTAAAGAGGGGTGCTGTTGCGCAAGTCCTCTTATCTGTAGGAAAAGCAGCGCCTCACGAGCTATTGTTTGTGCAAAATCAGAAGCAGGGAAGCTTAAATGTTGTTTGTTTGGATTTTTATGGCGCAAGAGCATCTGGGCTATACTGCGCCATGGAAGCTTGAATGTAAAATCACGTTGTGGGTTTTGGATGACTGTACCGTAAGCTGCCACTCAATATTTTGATTCATAATAAATATTGGTTGCAGAAGGTTTAAGATATCATTTGTGTGCATATCATTGCAAACAAACGGTTGGACGACTCAAGACAGGATAAATTATTACTGAAACAATACAGAGTTTCACCAGGAGATTCCATAACAAACAGTTATTTCGACACTGGCGTAAGGTTTAAAAACACGACGGCTCCCGAAACGTCGGAAAAATAATTGTTTGTTAATATTACTGAAGTTCTGACAGCAATAGGCGTGTCCAAAAGTATAATTTCTCGATTGAAAAAAGCTGCGAAATGTTGTGGAACCGCCCTGCGAAGACATTGCAATAGTCATGGAAGGAGCACAGCAGTTCAGAATAACATATGTTATCCCTTTTAGCGAAAAGGTGCAGAAATCTTCCTCCTGGTCAGTTAACCACGAATCTTGTAATTGATACATGTACTCGTATACCTACCAGGACCATTTCTTTTCGCTTAAATCAAGTTGACTTTTATATACGGATACCTGTCAGATATATCCCGCTAAAAGCACACCATCATCAGGAAAGTTTACAGTGGTGTAACGAGCACCTTCATTGGGATCATCAAGAGTTTGCAAAAGTGGTGTTCTCAGAAGAATCCTAATTCATCGCCAAGAATGATAATGGCCATCAGCTAGTGTGACGAAAATGGGAAACCTGTTACCATTATGGTAAGTAATTAAGTTGGTCATTATGGGGCTAAGGAGTCATTGTATAGGCGGGCGTTATGCATAATGGCAGAAGGTATCTTTTCCATAGGTTCCATTACGACAGTATATTACTGTGCAGAGATCTTCTTGGGCCATCTTTGTTTTTTCCGTGGAGCAATGGGCCCAGAATTTGTGTTTATGAACCATAATGCTCGTTCATACAAAGTAGCTTTGGTATCTTAGCATAGGCGTACGCAGAAAGTACGTAAGGGGAATTATGGCTTCATGGGGGGGAGTCTCCCCCCGTTTGGTTTCTATGATTCAGGTAAGTACTGATTTATTTATAAAAGTACTAATTCATAATAAAATTATTATATTAGCGGGGATACAAATATGGAGTTGTACTAATGCTTCACTTCTTCTTCTTCTTCTTCTTTTTGCAAGGGTTTCATTGGGAAGGGTGGCCGGGGCTTCACATCGTCGCCTTTTTCACGAACTGGGCCAATCACCATTTTCCTAGTTTCTAGTAAATCGCTGTTAAAGTTTTTACTTCCTTTAACACTCCATAATAAATCGGCTTCAGATTAACAAAATATCTCTGAAACTAAGCAAGATAGAGGTTTTGCTGTTCGTGGAAAAAAAAAATTTACTTCTTAATGATAATAACGACACATCAATATTTCAAAACACCAAATTTGGACGATTGGCCCGGTTCATGAAAAAGGCGACGATATATCGTCGCTTAACAGACATAAGGGCATATCTCTAATTTTGCTGTTTTCCAGGAGAGGCATTTTAAGTTTTGTCACTTATGTCTTCCTCTATTTTTCCTTTCGATGTAAACATACCGAGTTGGCTTTTATTAAAAACCTACTCGGTAGGTTTACATCGAAAGTAAAAATGAAGGAAGACAGAAGTGATAAAGCTTAAAATGCCTTCCCTGGAAAACAGTAAAATTTTAGATACTCCCATATGTCTGTTAAGCGACTATATGATAGCTATTTTCTCCTATTTTTCTAGTCAAGTAAATGGAAACACTGCTAAGAATTTTTGAGAATCCACGCACATGCGCACAAGAATTGCTTCTTTACTCAGCAGGGGCAGCATCCCTCAGATACAGTCTCCCTCTAGCGTCTAGTTTTTGAGAGTACCCAGTCTGGCCCTGTTTTTGCCCTAGAACAGCGCCACCTCTGAGTAAAAAAGGGGCGTTCCCTAGCCTTGACTGACTAGCTTGTTACATCAACAGATTAATCAGAAAAATTTCATCACTTCCGTGGTTCGTGTACTTTTTATGGATACCTTAGACTAAATTTAGAATTTAGGGGCCCCTCTGAATCTGGGGCCCGGGGCAGCTGCCTCGCATGCCCCTGCGTAAATCAGGCGCTGCTTGCCCCTAGTTACCTTAAGCACTGCTGTACTTTTTATATCTTTATGAATAAAGTATAAAATATTAATAACGCTATATAATAACTCTCACGTATGAGATTCCCTCGACTATGACTATTATTTATTTCGTGGGATCCGCAAGGGTAAAAAGGGTGAGAAACGCTCTTAAAATGAGTGAAGAGCGAGAGAGAGAAAGAGAACAGCGTTTGTTACGAATTTCGTAACAAGTAGAAATCTAGAAATTTAACAGATACATGTTCCAAACACTTGTGGTTTGACTGAAAGCGGAAGTTCTTTGCATTTTTTAATTGTTCGATAGCTGTGTTTGATGACGCAAACGCGAAGAATGGTTGCAACGTGTATCCTTGACACTAGAACTGAAATTTGAGATGACGATTAATTCTTTCCTAAAAACAGGCAATTGGCGACGATCTTCCTGGCCTTGGTTTACAACACATAGCGCAAATTAAAGACGAAAGCGGTACGACGTGAAGACATTGAGATGGACTAGAATTTAAAACTTTGTTTGTATCACTGGTTTTAAAAATTAAAGACATTTTTTTTTCCTATTTTACGGTGCAAGATAGGATGGCCAACTTGAGGGCCAACGTGAATTTAAGGGAGGTTTACTTGAGACAGAAACTAAATTATGGGAGATTAAGGGTTTCAACAAGTTTTGATATTTTTTTTTCTGAGCGAAGTAGACTAGCATCGTTCCAGGAAACGTTTATGAAATGGATAATATTAAAAAAGCAAATAATTTACATTAAATACAGTATTATCATGTGTCGTATATAATCTTGTGAGTAATGATTCCGACAGCCACGTTTTTTAAGCTCAAAGTAGATTATTATTATTATTATTTTTTTGTTATAGGAGAAAAATAGGCATAGTCCTCGACCTAGAATCGAAATAGGGTATAATATAAATATAAGTAATAATTTCGACTCTTGGTCTGGACGATGCTTCTTTTTCTCCTATAACAAAAAGGCTCTAGTTTGATCTAAAAAACGTGGGTGTCGAAACTATTACGTGTAACAAATACCCCACGGAAAACTCACAAAAAACTCGCCCCGGTGGCTTTGTGTGTTGACCATTATTTGGCAATTGTGTTATCCCTGAGAAGGGTAATAATATCTTGCAACATATAATTCTGTTGCAAAAAAAAATGAGTGACGAAATAGACAATATAGATGTCACACAGTATAGTTATGAATAGTTTTATCATTAAATATACAAATATCACACCAACATAATAAATTTATAGTACCAAGCATTTAAATCCCATCTCAATACCATTAACCAAAGCCCAATATGTACCCATTTTAAATGATGCAAATGGAGTTGTTATAAAACACAGCATTTTTAACACTCCATTTAATATATAAATGAAGAATCAATAAATTTAGACAGATCATAGCTGGTCTGAATTAGAAAGAAGAATTGGACCTGCAATGTGTAGACATTGATTGGTGTTATGAGCCAATAATCATGGGTTAAACAATGTTTTAAGGATCCAACATTCCCCATTCAATGCAGACATTATACAGGAAGACCTGTTTGTTTATAACCATCCATGTGGCAGAGATTTAAACAATTTTTTGTGTTTGAAAGAGACAAAAAATAGAAAGAAATAGAAAGTCGTATATACATCTCACATCAAAGTAACACTGTTGAATAACTTACAAGTAGTAATTCAACAAACTCAGTTCAAGTAATACCACAAATGTAAAAAAAATATAGATGAATTTATTCAGTGTCAGAAACTTTTTATTTTTAAACATTTTTAGCCGAGTTTTTGCAAGCATATTTTATTAATAATAAAATAGGAAGTGGTTAAATTACCTTGTAATAGCAGTAATGTAGAAATTAAATTCAAACTCGTAACTAAAAAGATAGCACATGATCAGTTGAAGGCAGTTTTGAAAGTGTTTCCACATCTTATAAATTAAGCAATACCAGATATCCAAAAGGAGTAATGAACAGGTGCTTCCATCTATATTTGAGAACTGCGATTAGATGTATTTAATTGCAATGATTATTCTTTATAAGAAACATTTAAGATTTCTTTCTAGGGATGAAATTTGCAAATGTTCTATTTATATAGTTCATTGGAAAACCATTTAAAACCAAACATTTTTTAAAAGATCTTAAGCCTTCAGAAATGGCTTCAACTCTATTTGAAAGCACTTTCTGTCTGGAGAGTTCACCTAAAATCAAATTTTTTATAACATGTTTTCTGAGACATGTGTCATATTGCAAGTACTGAACAAAAGCAAATAAAAATTGTTTTCTTTTATCGCATATTTGAAAGACAAATCTATTATTTTCATTGATAGTAATAAGTAAATCTGAAAAGTGAACTCGAATTCTAGATACAGAGGTATCTTTCAGTGTTAATCCTGAGGGATAAAAATCAAGGTCCAATTGATGCTCCATACCATAGCCTATATAGATTATATAATCTATATATCTGCCAAAAAATAGATCAGTTCTCGGTGAAGAAAAACATAATATTTTGTCTTCACCAGAACTTGAAGTCCCAAGTCGATAGAAACCATCCTCTGTCACACTCATTACAACTACGAATATATTGCGCGAATCACCTCGCTCCTTGTCGACGTCAGGACTCGCACAGTAGTTCCCAAAGAAGCAGTGGGAATAGAATAATACTTAATAATATATTGTCTAATATATTGTCCGAATATAATAATACTTAATAATATATAATACTTTCATATAAGTATAAATCTGTAGATAAAGAAGACTACACTTCCCCCTTGAGAAAGCCCTCTTACCTGTTTATAATAACCAGTGCCATTATATACCATATTATAGTTAAGACAGAAGTTTAGTAGTTTTACAAACGAAATTTTGTCAATTGATTTTATATCATACTCTGTAAATAATTCTAATAACACACGATATAGGTCTCTTAAATTGATTTGGTTAAATAGATCCTCAAAATCAAAGCACTTAATGAAAGTGGGATTCCTATCACTGAAATGCAACACTACGATCTGTCTAAATTTATTGATTCTTCATTTATATATATATATATGTGTGTGTGTGTGTGTGTGTGTAAAAATAAAAAGTTTTCCTCGCCCATTCTTGGCGGAAACAGGCTTTGGGACGGGCAGAGCGCCATGTTCCCAAGCCTCTTTTTACATCACTTCTTAATGTGCCATGTCTAGAAACTTCCTGACAATGTGACACGTGTTTAGGATTGTGGCTTTTTGTATTTCAATGTAGGTGTTTGGGTCAATGTTGAGTATCTCCAAATTCGTCGCAAGCGTTTTTGGTACTATCCCTGTTGCTGAGATGACTAACGGGATGATGAGGATCTTTTCCATACCCCATATATCTCGTACTTCATGTCTGAGATCTTGGTACTTGGTGATTTTCGTTGTGTAGGTTGTCTGTATGTTATTGGTGTTGGGTACTGCTATGTCGATTAAGTACGTGGTCTTATTCGATTTATCGACGAGGGTTATGTCAGGACGGTTATGTGGGACTGTCTTGTCTGTTATGATTGCTCTATCCCAGTAAAGCTTGTGTGTTTCGTTCTCATGCACGGTCTCTGGCTCATATTTGTAGTACGGGCATTTTTCTGTCAGAAAGCCAGCATTCGCTGCCAATTTCTGGTGGACTATTTTTGCCCCCCTCCCCCCCCCGCCCCAATGATAAAAATTAACGATTTAATTTAAATAAAAGAAATTTTTAAATTTTATTAAATACCTACTACTATTACCAGATTTTGTAAATTTTTTAATAAAAATAACAAATAGAAAAGGTGCAACGCATCACTATTCCAATAAGTTATAAAATAATGATAAAAATTATTAATAATTAACAATTTTTATCTATATTTTTATATTTATTTATAGTTTTATAGTTTTTAATAATTTCTAATTTAATTTTTACTACTAAAGCTATTGTCCAAACCATAATGATGCAAGGTCAATGAAAAATACAATTAGCAATGATGATAGAAAAGAAAAGCCAAACACGAAAGACCTTCAAAGTGTTAGAAAAAGAAATACAATAAAAATTGTATTATGGAGGGGACTTTTGAAGGAAGACCCCCAGCATGGTGTGTTTCTGTTAGTACCCAAGTATTAACACAAAATAGGTACTAGTCTCCCAACACACTGAGAGAAAAATTTTGAAAGATTATGAACATAAGAATAAATTTCAAACAAATATAAACAATTCCATACCAAAATACAACTAATAGCATATGAAACTGAAGTTGTTGAAACTATGCATATTGCCTCGGAAAGTGTCAAATCGATTCAGTTGACGATAGCATTTAAATTTTTTTTTTTTGTTACCTTAAGAAATTTAATCAAATAATACATCGGGCTATGCAAACTGGGCTATACGAAAAAATAAGGGATGACCCCACGTTTCGTTTGTGTGTGTGTGTGTGTTCTTTCGCAAGAAGTGTAATGGGAAAGGTGGCCGCCGAATGGGGCAGCGCTGTATTCCCAGACTGGCTTTTGTCACATAAAATGACGACCAGTGGACCGAGAAGGGCCACTGGGGGGGGGGGGGCATTGCAGGGGATTGTCGATCGAAACAGGCGTACAGAGACGCACAGCTCACATGATTGTCGTCATTCAACGTCGACCGGAGACCACCCACGATCAGTCCGCCCCGAAGAGCGGCCGAAATAGATGGATGGCGCGGAAGAACACCCCGGGCCGGCCGGTACTCCTACAGGAGACCACCGGACACCGTTGAGTGGGTGAGGTGCCGCGAGCGGCAGCGAACAGGCGAAAATCATTCCCCGCAACCAGGGCGCACGAGACCAGAACAATCCGGACAGGCATCACATGCCAAAGTATCATCCACTGTTTGCGAAAGCTGGCCCCCAAGCGATCGCAGCGGACGAAGACAATGACGAACGCCCGTCATGGACAGAAGGCCAAGCACGGCCCTAGCGACGAAGTCCGAATTACGAGGGAGGGCGGAGTCCGGTCCCAGAATAGCAGAAGCAGGCATCCATCCACCGCCACCCGGCGGCCAAAGTGAATATCCCAAGCACTCCGTCTTAAGCGAGCTGGAACCAACACCCGCCTGCCCGGACCAGAAGACATCCGCACGCCACCAGAGCTGAGACCGAATTCCCTCCCAGAAAGCCAACATGGGAGCCGCTGACCTAATCTACCAATTATCGAAGATAAGGACCTAAAGTTTACGAGGAATTCGAACCTCGACCGTCCTATTTTATCTAGGGCAGGGGTTGGCAACCTACGGCATGTGTGCCATACACGACGTGAGAACCAACTTTTAGAAGCATGCGGAGTGACGTAAACTGAAAAAAAAAAAAATAGTCCGGATATAAATATTAAATTTCAATTTCATTTATTTTCAAATAAAATTCCTTATTATTTTTACAGTTTTTAAAGAAGAATGCTGCTAGATATTGGTGAGAAAGGTATTCCAATATTTTTTTCAATCAGATTAACTAATTGAAAAAAAAAAGGTTTTCTTTCTCTCTTGAACGACCCTGAGATTTAGTTCTATCCAAAACTTTATTTTCTCCTTGTCTTAGCCTTCCTACTGTCACTTCTACTTGTTACTACTTCAGTGTTGTCAGTAATTAATATTGCCAGGTTTATAGAAAAGAAAAAAATTAATATTCGTTTCTTAAAAACTTTTGGACTAAAAAATATGGATCCGTACAGAATATCACGCTGTTTGCGTTATGTATTGCTTAACTGTTGTATATCACACGTTGAATGTCCGAGAACATTCTCAAGAACATGAATTCTTTTAATGTATTAAGAACGTATCAAAAATATATGTTGGGAAATATGTTAAACATCTTTTCAATTTTATTAGTGACACGCGGCATAATTTGATGAATGGTTCTACTGGCAAGCGAAGTAAATTTACAGTATTATTGTGATACAACAATCCAAAAAGGTTGCTATCTCTGATCTAGGAAGTGATACTCGCAACTACAGTGCATGAGACAAATGTCTTGCCTGTCTGCCATCCCGTAATGGCTTCCCTTTTTCTCTGTTTTTTAACATGGTGAAGTAAAACATTCTTCTACGTTTTCATCATCATCATCATCATCGAACTTCCTCAGCTGCGTTTGGCCACTGTTTATCAGGGCTTCTAGGCCGAAGATCAGAACGTGGGCATTCTTTTATTTTCTATATTTAAAGTGTTGTCTGCGGTGACGTAGTTAAATAAAGCACCCGAGATTTAAAAGCATGTTTTTTAAAGCACACTCTTTTTCAAAAAATAAAAACACACTGTCGAACTGAAGCGAAAGCTGTTTAAAGTTTACTCAAATGCTAAAAATAAGCTCAGAGAATCACAGTAAACGTTTGTTGGGAAAAAAAAGTATAGGGATAAAAAAAGAAATCTCTCGGGAATATAGAGCCGCTCGTTGCGGCCAATCTTTTGTATTACTTTGCACACACGCGTACAAGGAAGAAACAATAGAATTTCCATCTCCAATAGCAATTTTGGATTGTACACTGACGTTACAAAAAAGGGGGAAGGGAGAAAATTGGATTAAAAAAATCGAAATGAATATATCAAAACGTTGCCCCAACACATTACCCTGAAAACGATCTTTACGGTATCAACAGGTATCAGTAACGACGTTGTCGTTTCGTAACGAAACTTGCGTGACCATATTCCACCTTTGAATTGGTGATAAGATAACGGCAAATTTAGTGATAAACAGGTTCCTCGTTGACAAGTGTTGTTCGTTATTGGGCAAAATCATTTTTCTTATATTTAATATTATTTGAGGAAAATTCATGAATGGAAAATTCATAAATAGAAAATTCATGAATGGAAAATTCATGATTAAAGGCACGAAGATTAGAATTCATAACAATGAAACAGGCATAAGCGCATATAAAATTAAGGAACTAGTCACAAATTATCTACACGGAAATTCAAATGAATTTGCAGTTCTCCTGTTGTCATGAATTTTATAATTAAGAAACAAATTATTCAATATAGTTTACCTCACTGAATAAGGACAAGTTAAAAGAAAACAACTGTCCATATAAACGCTTATTATTATGATGTGAAGGGAACCAAATATATACTGTTCTAATTAAATTTTAATTTTGAATTATTGTACGAGGTTTAGTTAATTATTTATTGCAGATAATTTGATTGTGATTATTTATTGTTAACCAAAATACTGTTGGTTGAACTTATTATTTTAAATATTGTTATTAGACATATTGTTGGTTGTTATTATCATTATGTCACCGATTTGGCGAGATATAGATGACTCCATCCATATACCATCTCCCCACCCTCTCTTGGATCTGCCGATAACGCGGACGACATGTCTTTTATTTTTTTATTATCATCCTACATAAAGGTTACATTATTTAACGTATTAGAAATGAAAGGAGCAAAATCCGTTAGCAATTAAGTCATTGTAGCATAAGCGTACTCGAAAAGTTCAAAAGGGGGCTACAATTTTATAATTAGGGGTTACAAATCTACAACTCCATATGTTCGTATGCATATATACGACATTTTACGGCAGTGGGGGGGTTACAAATAGGGGATGACAGATTTTCATTTGGTGGTGGGGGTTGTCAAAGATAGAATTTGCCATGGTCTTGGAATAACACCCTTCATTTTTCATGAAAGTTGGAATTTTTTGCAGTGAAAAAATATATTTTGAGGTTGGTTATGACCTCTGTGACCCCCCGTGCCCGCTCTTGGTTACAACCCTCCTCAATACCCCTGCATACGCCATTGCATTGTGGTAAAAACTAAGAATTCTTCTAAACATAATTTTAAGTTCTCGTAAAACTTTAAAATTGGAATTTTTCAAAACTTATTTTTTTGAGCTTGCGCGAGTGGCGACTTGAAAATAAGCTCCTGAATATGATCGAAAAAAAGTTTATAAAAAGCTTTATTATACACATTTTATAATTACAACAACGCGCCAAAATGTATTTATGTATTTCTTGGAACACTATTTATTGCATGTACAAAGTTAACTCTTGAAGAGTGTAATTTGAAAGAAAACATCACCATTTAATTCAGAATTAAGTAATGTTGCTTAAATTTGCCTTTCTTTTGTAATTTTTGTCTAAAAACATTAGTTATTTTCCGAATTTGAGTAAATGATATCATGTTTAGTGAACATACAGGACAACAAAAGAAAAACAATCAGATTGAAAAACAATTTTATTGCTATTTTGTAGATTTGGTAAGATTTGACAATAGTGTTTGCAAAAAGTTAGGGTTGTTATTTTACACGTTTGAAAGTAAACAATTTCCAACTTAGAATTATAGCATATTTTAATATTGTTAGAGGTAATTTTAAAATATTCTTTTGATTCCAGAATGATAATCAACCCACTATTAAAATCCCAATTAGTTTTTGATAGCATTCTTAAGAGGTGTCAATGTAAGTCATCACAAAGATGTTGGAGCGGTCTAGAGTTTTAGTGTTAGATTAAACTGAGCTATTGATCGGTTATTTATATTTTTTGTTTCTCATTGCTGAAGAGTTGATAAATTTAACTTCCAGGACTGTTAGAAATTCTGAGCAATTTCTGCATCACGAATTTCTTCAATACTTTGCATATATACGTCTTTGTATTATATATATATATGTTTTATACATGGAAAATATAGTATGGTTTTATTGAGAAATCTCGAGCAATTTCTGCATCACAAATTTCTTCAATACTTTTATATGTCTTATACATCGAAAATATAGTATGGTTCTATTGAGAAATCCTGAGCAATTTCTGCATCACAAATTTCCTCAATACTTTGATATGTCTTATACATCGAAAATATAGTATGGTTCTATTGAGAAATCCCGAGCAATTTCTGTATCATAAATTTCCTCAATACTTTAATATGTCTTATACATCGAAAATAAAGTATGGTTCTATTGAGAAATCCCGAGCAATTTCTGTATCATAAATTTCCTCAATACTTTGATATGTCTTATACATCGAAAATAGAGTATGGTTCGATTGAGAAATCCTATAGTCAAAATCAAAACCTTATATTTAAGGCTTCCAAACATTGTATCTGTAGCTTCAAATAAACGTCGAGGTGCAACATGTCTGAATTTTTATTGCTTAGAATAAATGAAAGGATGCAGGCAAGCCCTCTGATGAAATTTTTCCAGAGTTGTGTGAATTCTTGCTTTTTCTTTACTGGTAACTTCATTTTCAATTGGCATATCTTAATATGAATTCCAACACACTAATATGGATCTGGTTATCAGCGCACAACATAACTATTATCATCAATGAAATCATAAAACAAAAGGAAAACCAGCAAATGAATTTAGAAGCACTTAATATTCCATGAACGGATTTTGGTTTTAGAAAAATTATAACAGTTAATATTTTTAAGTTTTATATATTAAATAATATTTTAAGGAAACCTCTTCTTCCTTTTCTTAATGTGATGAGTATGTTATTGCCATATTTTTCAGTTTATCGTATCTTTCATGAATTACAATTTTGTAGGGCTGCAATTTTGTATATGCTGTTGAAGTACCATGTTATGCTTTAAAAAAAATTTCAATGTAGCGGTTAATTCGAAATAATCGGGGCCCGAGTTGAAGATATTAGAAAATTGAAACATGAAAAAAATATGCATATCGTTATATCGTAAAAAGTGCTAAAAGTGTAAAGGAGAAGAATTTTGAGCCGTATGTGACGGCAGAATTTTGCTACATCGCAATTTTTAAAATCACACATATAATAGTGAAGGATTGTTGTGGCCGAAATAATAACGTATAGTATAACAGTTTGTACATTTTGAAATTACATTTCATGGCATCAGTTCATGGCTCCTTCCCAACTGAAAATCCCATATGTTAAATTCTAATAAGATTAACTAATGAGTGTGTTTCGGTCGGACAGGTGCCGCTCTAACGACCACAGTATGTACGACCATTATCTATTAAGATGTCCACCCGGGCGGACCGTCACAAAAGAAAATTTTCATTTAACAGATTTTTGTGATATTTTTCTCTAATACAGATGATATTTTGTCTAGTAAACAAAAAAATAAAATCGCAATTCTATTTCAGTTTTACATGACCTCAAAAATGATATCATAAAAACCTTTGAAACTGTTTTCCTATAGTTGTTATTAATAATTTTCACACTTTAAATTTAATATAATTTTTGAAATGTTTTTTAAAGTCTAGTATGACTTTTGTAACATTTTTATAATCTAGTATGGTTTTTAAACATTTTTTAAAGTCTAGTAGAACTTTTGAAATATTTTTAAAGTCTAATGTGATTTTTAAGTCTAATATAATGTTTAGTTATGAGAGATGTTTTTATACATGAAAGAAAAGGCGTTGGAAAAACATCATCGGAAAATTGTAATATTTTAAGTAGTTTCAAATGGAATGATGAAAATTACACTAACGTGCTAAAAGATTAATAATTTTTATTGCGATCACTTTGATGTTTATTGTGTTTAACGAATCACTTTGTGTTTAACGAATCACTTATTTTCTTCATATTGCTTTATTCAAAATGTAGGTTTACATTCATGTTTTGATGAAGTTCAGATTTATCAATGCTCAGGAAATAAAATATGGAAAATATAACAGTTATCCTTTTAGTATCTGCATTGTATTGTATAAATAAGTTACTTACTATGTAGGATATTATATCACAGCACTGTGTTTAATTTTATCGAAATTATTATAAGATTTCTCCACTATAATTTGATTTACCAAATCGTTCTTCCTTGTGAGGCAATTGGCAACATGTACGTGGCTAGTAAAAAATGGATCTCTGCTTACTAAAAAGGAAGCTATAAATTGTTGTAGAATATTTAAATTGATTATAGGAGAATGGGGCTAGCTTTTGATGTATTGGACGTTAAAAATGATGATATTTATGATATGTTATTGTAAATAAACGATGTGTAGAAGTTGAAGATTTGATTTTGATCACGTGGAACAGTGCTACCCAAGAATTTAAAGTTTTTTTGTTTTTTTTCCTGAAGAATTTTGTAGCGGTGCCGAATCCGGGGAATATTGAGAATTTTTTTATTATTGTTTTCTTTCTGTATTAGTCAAATTGTGGAATAACAAATGAAGCGCTAGTGGCAGCCCTTTGCAATGTAGTAACAAGGAGAATGAGTATCTTGTAACGATTAATTATTGTTGAGAAAGAGCGTTTCAGTGGAGGAGTCATGAATGCAAATGGAGCGACCAATCGAGATTTTATGAAGTAAATAGAACAGCGTATCAACGTCAAACAGAAGCTTAAGGGAAAAGTTAAGAAGATAAGGAAAGCGTTTAAAAAGGTTAATCTAATTCGTCAAATGAAATTACAAAATAAAATAAGGGATGGAATATACTGCGTAGGCCAAACTGGGTTCATGTTGGGTGAAAATGGAGATGCTGGGGTTAAGGAACAGTCCACCAGGACATTCATCAATGCGTATTGGAACAAAATGGTCAGAACGATTGGATACCATAAGTGCTAAAAGTTTAAATGTTGAACCGACGGTATCTGCTGTATCAATAATTTGATAGATTCTATTAATCGGAGAGGCAGAGAATCGCCTCATTATTCATGGAGTACTAGAGGAATCAAAGGAAGGGTAATTTTGAGTGTAGAAGTTGATATAATAAATTATAATTTTGGAATGGTATTAATGAGAACGGACTTGGCGGATATGGTAACTTCTTGTTATCAAATTTTTACGAATGTCCAATAGAGAATCGATGTTCAAAAGCAAGAGAATTTTAAAAAGCTGAGGAATAAAACCGAAGAGAACCGAAAACCTAACAGCATAGAGAAAAAAAATTAATTGGGTGTAATTCGTAGTCGGGTGTGGTTCTGTAGAACGACACGTGGTGATATTATGATAGTGATGCAAAAAAAAAACTTAAAGATTTCTTGTAGAAATTCAGTTCTTTGTTAAGGGGTTTTTAAAAGAAGACATCTGGTGCTTGTTGGGTTCTTAATATCTGAATGAGCGTGTCAATAGTATAGATCTCAGAGGTTTTATTTAGTATTATTATAAAGGTATTATATTATAAAGGTATTATTTAGTATTGTGTTAATGTATATATTATACAATGCTTCTATTATCGGTGAAATGTTCCTTATTTATTGATGCCTATATGTTTCTATATGTGGTGACGGTAATTCTTTTTTTTTTTAATATTGTAACTTTGCATTGAATATTATATTTTTGATTCAAAGTCATGAGTCAAGATATTTTGTTAAGTGACTATATTGATATTAATGATATAAACGCTATATATTTGGTCGGTTCCAAAGACCTACATTTACTACCATTTAAAATATTATATTTTAAAAAACTATATTTTAAAACCATTATAAAAACTATTATATTTTAAAAACTATCATAAAACTATTATATTTTAAAAACTATTATAAAACTATTATATTTTAAAAAACTATTATAAAAACTATTATAAAAACTATTATATTTTAAAAAAAACTATTATAAAACTATTATAAAACTATTATATTTTAAAACTATTATAAAACTATTATATTTAAAAAACTATTATAAAACTATTATAAAACTATTATATTTTAAAAAACTATTATAAAACTATTATATTTTAAAAAAACTATTATAAAAACTATTATATTAAGAAACTATTATATTAAAAACTATTATATTAAGAAACTATTATATTTTAAGATATGCAGTATTATCAATATGAGATAGAACGTATGTAAAAGTATTTAATGCTTGAAATTATGTTATTACTCTATGTAACCAATCTTAATATAGTGAGGGAAATTATACCTATCAATGCTTCATTAAAACTGTAAATAATCTTTGTATTGAGAAATCAATTTGTTTTAATAAATCAAAGAATTAAGTTTTCGGGTGAAAAAGTTTGATGGGAAGTTCGCAACAACATTATGCTTCCGTTTAGAGTTGTTCAGCCTTAAGTATATTGTGATGTAAATTGTACATTTTGATATATAAATAAAAAACAGCAAAACTATGCTACTATTGTCATATTTCTTATTAATTTTTTCTTATCTGAATTATTGCTTTGTTATACTTGTATGGATTCTACATAAAGGATAGATGAAACGTTTAGCTATTTGTATTAATTTTTGTCAAACGTTGAAATTATATTCCTGGGTACCATTACATTAAAAATAAAGATTTAAATCCTCCTTTGTTTTGGGTACAACAGGTCTTTTGTCAAAATGAGGCAGGGTGGGATAATGTGTGTAAAAAGATGTGATGAAAGATTGAGATAAATATCATGATTATTGAGATAAATATCATGATAAATATCATAGATTATATTGAATATTTCGTCCTGGGAAAAAGTTTATCCGAGCCCTTAAAAATAACGTATAACAATGAAAATTTATTTACCCCTTCTTTAATTTTAGTTTAAATTTTATAAACTGAACTTTACTCTTTCGAAAAAGCCTGATATTGAAAGCCAGCCAGTCTCTACACAGTGAAGAATAAAAATTGAAAATTCATTAAAATTAATTGTCTATATAGTGGTTAAGAAAATATAGTAAGTTTAAGGTTCGTATTCCTTTATTATATTATTGCTCCCATTATTTTTTATTTGTGGAATGGACGTTGTTTAATATGGGCTTAGATGGGTTAAATGGAAAGGATTAAATGATGTTAATGTGAATTTTATGAGTTCTGCTCTCTTTCAAATTATCTCAAAATTTCATTTACTAATTTACTTTCTTTCATAATCGTAAAATGTGGAAAAAAAAAGTTTGTTTTCTTTTGATTTCAATTAAATTTTTCTATTGTTAATTTGGGATGAGCTCATATTAAGAAATGGAAATTTTTCTAATTTCTGTTTAGAATTAGCGAACTATAAATAAATATTGTGTGTATGACACTGTTTAACTGATAATATATTGTTAAAAAAAGTTTATTTTTTCTTTAGCTTTTATGGTTATGGATTACTAGTAACTATAATTCAGTTTTGAGAGAAAATGTACAAGGCAGCGATGTAGCAATAGCAAATAGAGATGTAGCAATTACTTTTTGTTTCTATACTTTCTCCACTCTGTTTTGAGCCCTGAAAATTCATTTTTATGATACATATTTAGCCATATATCGATCAATTACAGTCTAAACTATTTGTGCTCCTTCTATAGAAAATATTGCTATGCATTACAATGTTTAAAATGTTGAGCCAATTGTTTATTATCAAATGATGATGCCAATTATATAAAATTATATCATAAATGAACTGCCGATTGTTTCTTATCAAATTTAGAGGGATTAAGTTTTAGGTTTCCGGGGTCCGAAATACATTAAAGTTGTCTATTTCAACCATGGTTTTATTAATAGATGAAAATGATTTTTGGTTTGTTCAAATCATATATTCTGTTAATTCAAATTAAGGCATGCTGTGAACTAGCTAGGCAGTTGTTCTTTATTATATTTAATTTGAAAACTTATAATGCTATTAATATTTCACACAAAGAAGATTACACAAACTAATGTTATATTTAAACCATAGTAGTTGAAACTCTACTAAACGAATATACCGTATTAGAATTGTGCTTTTGAAAATCAATCGGTTGATAAAATTATAAATGAAAGAAGCTTTGCCAATTATGGTCTCTATTTAACTATCTTAAAAATTACGAAAGTGTATAAAGCTCGATTAATTTTTTAAAGGTATAATCACGAATAATAAAAAGGGAATATACTGTAATTATATTGTATTTTCTTTCGTGAATTTGGTTGGTCTAAACATATGTAAAAAAGAACAAAGGCAGAGAAGATAATATTATTTTGTTGCTAGTATTTAAGCGATTAAAGCACTGCAGGTACATTGCGTTAAAACTATGTATATAAATAAAATTTTAAACGAGTAAATGTGTCTTGACCTCTTGCATGTATTCAATTATAATTGCTATTTTAAAATGCATTGGTCAAAAGTAGTTTTATTGAAATAGGGACTATTCTCATAAATCTCTTTAAAAAAACAAAACAAACCAAGAATGTGTCTTGTACATGCATATACCTTTTATTCCATTTTACTTATCGGAAAATATATGTCCTATTATGTGATGGGTATTTTAAATACGATTATTATAAAAAGTTATTATATAGGCATATTATATAATTTAATCATTGAGTGAAAGAATGATGAAATTGCAGTTTATTTCATTGGTTTTGCTTGTATTGTTTTAGGTTTTAACACGTTTTGTTTCGTTTACCAAAATTCTGTATATGTAGCTATGCGGTTATGATATGTTAGTTTTTCTACATATTTATTATATCAAACATACTTGTAAATTCGTTATGGAGGCGTATAATGTTAAATGCGTTAAGGCGTATAATGTGTTAAGGCGTATAATGTATAATGTTGTCGTCATTTTCCGACGACATGGGCAGTCTAGCTGTGTCAATGTTATTCTATTGTTTGGAGCCATTTCACCAAAATTCAGACATTACGGGAAAAAGACAATGTTTTCCTTCTATTGCAATATTGCTATCACGCATTCAGTTGGATAAAAATCTTATAGGAAAGGAATAAATTCCTTAAACCAGTTTTGATTTATATCAAGTAATACCAAATATTTATTTATTTTACAATTATTTAATTTTTTTATAATTTTTGCCACCCACGTATTAATTACAGCTCAAACTAGAGCTTATGTAATTTTGGAGAAAAAGAGACGCTTTCCCCATCCTGGATTCGAACCAGGGTCCCTCCGTTTAGCCCGGAGTGTCTTGGACCGCTAGACGAATGAGGAGAAAATAACAAATATTTATTTAATTATCTAATAATTGTTTTGGGTATAATGAGAAAGAATAGCTGGTGAAGATAGAGATTTTTTATTGCTTACACTCCGTTTCCTTAAATTGTGTATTTAAAAATTTTGAAAAAAAAATTTTTTGAGGAGAGAAATGTATGCGCATTTTTGCTAATAAAAAAATTTGCTTTGAAATAATTTTGTAAGTAGTTATTCGAAGAGATTGGGATCTTTTATGTTTCCGAATGTTTTCTAGCGATAAAAATATAAGAATTCTTAAAGTATGTATTTCTGAATAGCGTGGAAATATCTGTAATAAGGTAACTTCTTCTCTTTCATAACCAATTTTTTTTTTACTTTAAAAACTCTGTATACTCTGAAAATGATTTCTATCCATTTCGAATACAATTTCCTTTAAGTGAATACAACTTTTCGAATATTTGGTTTATGCTGTTAGTATTTAATTTTACATATCTAAGATTTTATAAATTTGGGAAATTTTAAAATATAATAGTAGAAAATTACATGATTTAAAAAATTAGAATGTATTTAATCGTCTTATTTTATGTATTTTTTAATTTTCTACTTTTAATTATAGGGGATTTTCTTTAGTTTCTTGTTATTTTATCTTCAAACATAAATTTTTCTTGTAAAAATGCAGAGTGTTCAACTCCATGAAAAAATATCTTGCAAAATTTACTGTTTACTTTATGAATGATGCAATTTCAGTTTTTGGAGATTTATAAATTTTATTAACTTAACGTTTTAAAATTAATGCACATATTTGTGCAATTTCCTGAAATTTAAATGACAACATTAAACACCCTATCAGTATTTAATCTACGTATTTAGTATTGAATTATTCAATTACACATATTTAAAGCCAATGGATATAAAAATTTGTCATATTTATGAATAGGTGGTGTTAGCATCTTATTTTCAAGCATAATGAATGTTGTTATGTTGTATCTGGTAAAAGTTACTGCTATTGCTATATATATATACTATCTGCAGTTTAACTTGTTTTGATTAGATGTAAAGTTTTATACAAAATTAATTTGATTCCATTTGCAAATAAATATTTCCTTCCAATTTGAAATTTCATATGCGAACATTTTAAAATGTTTAAGAATGGAACGTATCAAGTGCTTCTAAAAAAAATGCTACGCCTCACCTTTAGTTTCAGAACAATTTGAATATATTGTCTTTAGCCAGGTCCTCTCATAAATAGGGTTTCCTCACACGGATCTGAATATAGTTTTCGGTTGGTTCTTTATTTTACAAGAAGCAATTGGTTATAATGCTTCAATTCAGTTCTGTTCCTATATACATTCTGTGTTGATTAAGCCGGTCTGAGTTTCTTTCCTTTATGCGTTTAGATTTTTTTTCCCTAATGCGTTCCATTCATTCTACAGTATTGGAACAGCATCGAATAGTTTACAGTCCAGTCCTGAAAAAAAAAATCCCTTCGGTATTACACTTGAATACATGTCATTTGTAAAAGAAGTAGCACATGAAATGTATGATTTATGACTTATACTGTTAATTTTCTTTGGATGTAAAATGTTTGAATTCCAGTTAATTATTTTGTTTTATTTATCGTTGTATGTTTCTAGTTTGGTTAGATACTTTGCGAAGCTTCTATTCCTTTCAAGTTAGTAGTCACTTAGTTCATAGTTGTTAGCCGAACATTATTTACATGCTTGTCTATTTTAGTTGGCAACTTTTCAATTTCGAGTTGATAAATTGTCATCCATCCCCTGTTTTTTTAATTGTGAATAGGCAAATGTCTAAAAAACTATTCAAAAAATTATGTTTATCATTATTTAGGTAACATTCTGCAAAGTTCGTATTTTGCTTTTGATGCTATTATAAATACACTTTACAAAGAAGGAATGAATTTTTTAAAATAGGTCAAGTACCTTTCATGATGCAAATTATATTCTAATGATTATGCATTCAAAAATAAGACGAAAATGTAAATTGCTATTAATTTAATAACTCATCAAAAATATAATTGCAATCGAACTGTGAATGTACACGTCTTTTTGCGGTATGCTTAATTTTATAATGGTTCTCATCTCATACACAGCCAGTGGCAAAAATATTAAAGACGCTATATTAATATCCAGTTCGTCTTCCTCTTTTGGCTTTGATCGCAGCTGATATTCCTCTGGAGATTGACTCAATAAGTTGTTGATACCTTTGCGGAAAAAAAAAATTATCCCATGCTGACATAATGGCAGCTCTTAGTTCGTTTAAATTGCATGGTGCTGTTTCTAAGCTTTGAATCCATCTTTCCACTTCTTCTTCCCACAAATACTCAATGAGGTTGAAATCAGATAACTGCGTTTAAAATTGAAGCAGTTGAAACTCAGAATCATGTTCCTTAAACCAATCTGAGACCAGCTGAGCATGGTGATAGGGGGCATTGTTTTCCTCTGAAAATTACCATCTGCATCAGGGAACTCTGCAGCTATAAACGGGATCACCTAGTCAACAACAACAATGTTTAGACGCTAGTGTTTAAAAACATCTCCAGTGGTATTAAGGGACCAAGTGTAGCCCAGAAAAATATTCCTCAGACCATTCCATCACCTTCTGCTAGAAGGATTGCTAATAGGCAGGACATGTTCATGAAGTCGTGTTCCTTGAGCCGCATTCTGATCCTGACATCAGCATGATGGTGAAAGAACCGAACTCAAACCAAGCAACCTTTCCAACTCCTCAATTATCTAATTTCGATGCTCCTGAGCCCACAGAAGGCACACTTTTCCGATTTACAGTGATAGAAAAAACATTTTTGATGGTATCATGCTGTAAAAATTAGTCCGTAACATGGTCTGTCATGTTGTGTATTCAAATATGTTTTGTGATGCGGTTGCATTGTACTGAGCTGAAATTTGTCGTGAAAAAAAGCAGGAGTTGCCCTTCTGTTGCTGTTTACGATTGATGTTAATTGCCTGGTAACACTTTTGTTCAAAAGAATTTTCTGATCGCAGGTCTTCTTATTGCTTGAAGTTTCATGGATCAACTGACATTCTTTAAACAGCTGAGGTACATTTGCATGGGAAAAGCCAAGAATATTAGCAATTTTAGCTCCACAATCACGCCTTGTTCAAAGTCGCTTAAATCTTCGTCTTATCCATGTTTAGGTTTACTGGCTAGCTACTTAGTTCTCGTGGATGCTGAGCGTGTCTTTTATATCATCAACTCTTTGTTATTACGCCACTGTGCGTCATTAACGGACTCATCGAAGTTAAAGTGGGGAGAGTGTTACTAATGTTTTGGCCACTGAGTGTATGTTATGAATATTATTCAGAATAATAGGCTTAAGAGTAGGGGTTTCTTTCTTTTTTTACTAAGTATTTCATTTTCATCTTTTTAAATCTATTAATACTCATGACTCCTTAAAATCTTAAATTATAATAAATATGCAATATAATATGCGATCCATAAATTTGCGAGCTTTAAAACTTTTACCAAACGTGAGCTTAACATATTACAATGATAAAAAAAATTGGGGGTAGGCAGTTTACGTTTAGCAATTTCTTAGAGCATTTTGAACCCTTTTAAACTTAAAGAATAATTTTCTCAGTTGATGGTAGTTGCTTAATAAATTAAACAGAAACTATAAGTAAAGGATACTAGTTGTATGATAGTATACGCAACTCACCTATGGTATTGCCTGTGGAATAGATTGTCACCTACGAATGCCAAGAATCCTGCGCCTTTGTATTCGCTCAAACAAATCGAGTTCTTCCCCATATTCAGGGATAAGAAATGTTGACAAAGGTTATGCTTGATCACTAATTGGAGGTTTATTCACATATTTGTTTATTTTAGAATATTAAGGTAATAAATGTTTTCATTGATTGCTCACATAATCATTTTAAAAGCATTTTTAACTTTACAACTCTTGGTAGTTCATGTTTCAGCTAGTTTGCATCTAACCAGTATGGTCTTGCCTTAGTATTAGTTTATCTTTTTATCATTAGCGTTTCTTCCAGTTTGCCTGTATTAAACAGGTTTTCTCCTAACCTCTCCAGATCATTTTGTTAAGATTTCTGCCTATTGAGATCATGAATAATACAATCCTTTGTCTTTCATCGTAGATCAAAGCAGTTTGTGTCTGTAAGGGCCGTGTCTGGAGCAAAACGTTTTTATTCTAACAACAGATTGCTTTCGCGTAGTTTTTGACATCTCTAGTGACTTTTAATTCTGGACAAAGTTTATGAACATGATTAATGTTTCGGATGGCAAGCTCTTACTTAAGGTTTTGCTTGAGTATTTCATATGTACAATTCGTGCTCTTGTAATTTATTATCTTGTTCAAGGCATTATCTTCTGAACGTATTTAATATCTGGTAGGCCCCGATTTAAAATTCAGATCCCTCTCGATAATTTTTAGACATAGTCTTTAACTTGGAAATTTGCGTGTTTGTCAGTTCTTGTCTTCACAGATTTGAAAATTAACTAACTCATCAACATTTTAGAGCAAAGCGTTTGATAAAAGATCAAGGGGAAATATTTAGGTAATTTGAGAAATCTAATGGCTCAATAATTCTCTTGGAATTCTTTTGTATATCCTTTGCACCCCTTTTGTATTTCTTGTACCTTTAGTATATATTTTATGCTACTTTTATATACCTCTTGTACTTCTTTTGTATATCTATCGCATTTCGTTTGTATATTTCCATTTCTATTTTATTTCTCCTGTAAATATCTTCATTTCTGATATAAATATCTTGAAATTCTCTTGAATTATATCTCTTGAAATTCCCTTGAATTATACGTTTTAAAATTCTCTTGAATTATATTTTTTGAAATTTTCTTGAGTTACGTTTCTTGAAATTTTCTTGCGAACTACATCTGTTGAATTGTATCTCTGAAAATTCTCTTGAACTACATATCTTGAAATTCTCTTGCACAATATTTTTTAAATTATAGCTCTTGAATGGCATGAATTATATACTTGAGTGACGTATTTTTAATTGTATCTCTTGAAATTCTCTTATGAAGGAAATATCTTGAATTACACACCATTTGAATATCATGTTTTGAATTATATCTCTTGAGTAACGTATTTTGAATTACATCTCTTGAGTGACGTATTTTGAATTACATCGCTTGAGTAACGTATTTATTTTGAATTATATCTCCTGAGTAACGTATTTTGAATTATATCTCCTGAGTAACGTATTTTGAATTATATCTCTTGAGTAAGGTATTTTGAATTATATCTCTTGAGTAAGGCATTTTGAAATATATCTCTTGAGTAAGGTATTTTGAATTATATCGCATCACTTGAAATTCTCTTATGAATGACACAGCTCTTGAATTATATCTCTTGCAATCCTCTTGTAGTTCTTTTGTGCCTCTGTCCTATTCCTCTTGTATCTTTCGTATATCGCTTGTATAGCTCTCTTGTGGTCTTCCTGGATACATTTTGTATATATCTTGTAGTTTTTTTTACGTATCTATTGTAGTCCTCTTGTATACATTTTGTATATCTCTTGTATAATTTTTATACTTCTCTTGTATAATTTTTATACTTCTCTTGTATATATTCTGCACTTCTCTTGTATATCTTTTGTACTTCTCTTGTATATCTGTTGAATTTCTCTTGCATATCTTTTGTACTTCTCTTGTATATCTGTTGAATTTCTCTTGCATATCTTTTGTACTTCTCTTGTATATCTGTTGAATTTCTCTTGCATATCTTTTGTACTTCTCTTGTATATATCTTATACATTTATGTAGTTCTTTTGTATATCTTTTGTGTATCTCTTGTCATCCTTCTGTATGCCTCTTGCATATATCTTTTATTTCTCTTGTACATATGTTGTAGTTCGCTAACAAGTCTTATTAGTCTATTGTTTTCCCCATAATTTAATATCTGAAATCAATGTCAAATGCAAGAATTAATTCACAGTTTGGCCAAGTTTTACTTCTAAATTTTATTTATAGACCTCTAAAAGTAAACCGATACATCTTGTGCATCATGCGTGTGAATCAAATCACTTCTTAAGAAACGAAGAATATAAAATCTTATATTAGCACACATGTACATTATAATCGTTAGTAGTAAATTAAATACACATCTAATGCAAAACTAAATTTTGGCTACCTTTTTAATATACTCATATTTTGAAGGGTTCGCTGACTCTTGATGCAATGATGAATAAAAAATTAACAGCCGAAACAGTTAAAAAGATAATAATAAAGATATGATGTAAAAATAAAATCTGAGGTTTGATGTTTCTGTTTGAAAGATTTCTATTACAATAAAAGAAATGTATTATTAAAAGAACAATTTTTACAAAAAAGTTCAAATTATTATACGTGTTAACCATTATTGAAGAATAATTGTTATCTAACTTCTTTTTCCTTTTGAATATTTTTTAACAATGTCTGGAGACATTTAATGACGACTGAATATTTTTAAAAGTATTTTTATTTTGCTCATGCTTAATCACAATCCTTATTAATAAATAAAAAATAGTATTGTAAGGAAAAAAAGTAACCAAAATAATAAAGAACCAAAGAAACTCACAACCACATAAATGAATATGAAATATATCTCTTTTATAAATAAATTAAAACAATAAATAATAATTAAGAATCATGTTTCTAGCTATCGTAGCTTCGATGCAAGTAAAATTTGAAGCTGTATACTTCAAATTTTATTTGCATAAAATAAAGCTTAAATTTTAATAACACAAGGCTCCTTCAAGGTCCCTGTGGGATTCCAAAATTGCGGGGACCTAGGTCCGGAGTTACTTGGCATGTACGTAAAGCTGGCGCTGCTTCCGAAAAAAATCGATAATTTTCGTTTTGACATTTCATAATGAAATTTTGATGTAAGGTTGCTAATGCTTCTCAGTCACTAGTTGTTAGTGGTTAATTTTAAGCTATTCATGAACTTAATCAGAGATCCTCCCTCCTGCTTATTGGGTGTAGTTCGTTGCCTTTCTTCATTTGGTGGGAATGTCATTAATATATAGGTATCCACACTTCTCTTATTTCGGACTCTGATCTCACAATCTCCACTAGCTCCTTTACGGCTGCCGTATGATCAATACTGTACTTAATTTAAAATGATGTATCAATCAATTATGTACCTTTTACTTCCAATCAGGGCAGGCGTAACACGGTAAGCGTGACAGGAGGGCGCCACATTAAAGGGGGGCACCTGAGTCGCGTTAATTCAGGGGGAAAATTAAGCTTCGAAAAAATTAAAAGAAAAAAAAATTGCGTTGATAAACAAAAACGGGCTGAAGTCAGAAGTTCGCAATCCAGTATTTTTTCAACGCAAAATCTGTTCATTTTAGTGTTTTTACATATTTTTGACGCCTCTCAAATAAATGATTCATATTTCTTTTGTAAATAAAATATTAATAAATACCTGATAAATTGAACACTGGTTAAAATTATGTAGGTGCGCATAGCCTACTACTAACAAACTAGCCAGCTAGAAGGTCAAAACTGGCATTATCATGATAATTTGAACAAGCCCCAAACGCGGAGGCAGTAGAGGAATTAGCAGTGCTCAGTTTTCTGCTAGATGGTTGGTTGGTTGTAGTTTTTATGGCGCAAGGACCATTTTGCGCCAAACAAAGTTGTGGACCACATTCGAATTCCAGAGAATAAATTAAAACTAAAATGGTAAAAATGTATTGAAAGCAATGTATTAAATGTCACAAATGAAACAAAATAATAAACTCAAATGCGATGGGAGAAGCCAATATTATTTAAAGATGAGTCCATGATTAAAAGAATCAGCTAAAATGTCACGTTTGGTAAAATTATTTTAGTTAAAAATAAGTGAACGATTCTGGTTAAAATTAGGATAAATACATAAAACATCTGCTCCTAGATAGAGATGTAAAAAACCCGGGTATTTTGGACACATTGGAAACTTCGACGGGAAGAAACCAAGATAACGATTGTGTCAAATCGACCAATATGAAGAAAGGTGCGGACGGTACTACCCCCTTTATTCTAGCATAATTCATCTTGGTTTCTTCCTATCAAAGTTTCCAATGTGTCTAAAACTGCCGTTTTTGTTTTTTTTCCCCATCTTTACTCCTTGATGCTTCTTACAGACTGAGTATTTTGTTTCTGCTGCAAAATGTTCTTAACAACAACCCCGAGAGAATCGTTCAGCAATTTTGTATCAATCTGCTATGAACAATGGAAGAGTTTATTGAAAGCATTTCATACACATGAAATCGGTCTTACCCATAAGAAGCACATGAAGATGTGCTACAACTTTATAATCTGGGGAATAGGACGACGCTTGATTCACATAATCAAAAGTTATATGAACTTGAAAAGAAACATTGGTCAGATGTCATTGAAAGGCTTATAAAAATAATTTTTTTTTTCCACATTTCTTCTTTGACATTAAAGCCTCTTGCAGAAACTCGATGGGAAAGTCGCATTGATGCTCTGTAATCGCTCAGGCACCAAACTTGGGAAATATACATGTTATGGGGGAAATATGTTGTTGATTAGATTTATTTATATTATTTGTGATTTAGAAACATTAATATCATTTATGATTTAAAATGATTTAGAATATTTTAATAATTAATGAAAATTAAATGAAGTATATTATAATTATAATTAATGAAATGTAAATGATTTATTATAGGTATTTTATAATTAGTTTGGTTAAATTTTTAGTTAGTTTACTTATTGATTTAATTTTTACTATTTGAGAACATTAAAACACAATTTCCATAACATTAAATTTGTTTATCCAGAATAAATTTGTAAATTGGCCGTTGATAGTGGTTAGTAAACATTGGTTGACTTTTACCTAAAATTTCAAATGCAAGACCGTAAAAATTAAGTGAATAACTAGGGTTATTTTTCTAAACGCGTTGTGTGTTAAACATAAACAAAATAAAAAAACACCAGGTTCTTTAAAACAGACATGAAACAATTATTCAATAATTACTGCCTTTTATTTTATATTATAAACACGATAATATATTTTCTAATTCCTTTAGAATATAACAGTGCCATTTATATAAGCATTTGGAGCTATTAACCATTCTACATACTATCAATTTTTCACTTATCTTTTAGTTACTCATTTTTTTTATGAGAATTGTGCTGGGGTATATAAACCACCAGGAAAAATTTGCACATTTTATTATAAGTTTAATGAAGGAGGAGGCACTTATAATTATCGATTAATAGAAGAGAAAGAAAGATAACTTTAACTTACATGTTACACCCTTAATGGCCCATGTTTGGAGTAGGTTGGGGTCCCCTGGTCTGAATTACATGTTTATTTTTCGGAAATTTCTCTCCCTCTCTCTCTGGCTGAGCGAGACTTGTAAGCGTTTTTAAATAAGCGCCATCTTGAAGACTTTTTTTTTTTTTTTTTGTGTAAGGACTGCTAAAATCCTTATTCTCGCCAATATATTGCCAACTTTTAATTTGGCTTTTGTTAACGTATTAGACGGCAATTTCGCCTGCCTAAATTGCAATTGTTGGCCAATTGTGGTGGTCTGGAACTGGACGCCCAGCCTCGTGTGTGGCCTGACCTATTTATGCACGTGCAACGAGTTGGCTATTTATTGCTGTGATGATTCATTTACTTCCTTTCGACCAGGGATTTCGTCTGAACTTAAGTTTTTATAGGTTTCGGTTGCTGATGGATATTAGCCATATTGTAGGGAGCGAAATAGCAGTTTTTAGGTACACTGATTGGCCAAAATTATTTTGTTTGCAAGTTAAAAATGGGTTTAAAAAATTAAATATGATAGGTAGGAAAAAAACAAAAAGGTGGATTTGTATGTTAAGGGGTCCTACTTTTAAAAAGAAAAGGAATTTAATTATAAGTGCCTTATTTATATTCAGAATTTTTTTAAGAGTGTTTTTTACTAGTAAAAATCAAATTAATTTAAATTTTACACCTTTGTTAATTCAACAGGCATTTTTAACAAGTCTTTTCGTTTGTCACATAAAAAACAACTAAATTTAAAGTTCTTGAAAAGAAGTTACAAAGAATTTGATTTTTGTTTGTATGCATGGATGGCCCAGGAAACTTGTTTACTTCCTATTATGCCCATGATGACGGTTTCTTTGGACGAACGTGTCTTCTCTTGAATGGAGGTGTCTCCTCTTGAACGTTAATTAATCTGGCATAGTGTTATAGACGCAGTGTACAAATAATTGGAGGTACAACTCCATCTGAAAAAATTAAATAACAGGCGGCAGAATATCGAAAAAACAAAAACACTTAACAACATCTAAGCATATATTTATATATAGTGAGAGAGAGAGAGTGTATGTGTTTTTTATTTAATTATCTATTTATCTGCTCCTGGGTGTTTAGATTTAATTAGTTATTTTAAAAAGGGAATTTTCAATTTTCACCCTAACATACAGATCTTCATACGAAATATATAGTGACGAAAATTACGAAAAAGAAACGCGATATGACGCACAATATTTATGTACCAAACTAACGGATTTTCAATTTCTATACTCTCTTATCCAGTGACATGATTTGTTGAACCATATTAATCCCCAGCAAGATTCTACAAAATGCCGATGAGAATATTGCAGTTGCTTTAACAGCCAGCATGCACTTGAAATTGAGGTACTCATGAATCAACGATCATTGATACACCAACCCACATTTCCAAAAGGTTTAATCATGATTTAATGTTCACCATTTTGTTTCCCCGCACATACGCTTTTCCCATCCAGAATCCAGATGGACCGACTCATCAGCGGTTCGCTCTGTTCCCGGCGACGGAAAAGATATTAGCTGCAGGCGACGATTGAGTTTAGTGTACAACACGGTACGGTGCAAGGATAACTTAATTGTATTTCTTCAAACTCCTTGACAGACATTTCCTGCTTATAAGTACCCCTACTGGACATGATGATTACGACCCTCCGAGTGTGACACCACGAACCCTTGAGTGGAACAGCAAATCATCAATTAGTGTTAAAGGGGTAACCAATGAACATTTGCGTATGAAAAGGGTGAACAGCCAATAAGATCATTGCGAGTGTAGAGACGATGAGGCGAACACCAATAAAAGACATTCTTTCGGTAGGACTCTTAGCGAGATGGTCACGCTGCCCATGATGGACATTCATAATGTCTTACAATAATAATGTCAATTCTTAATCGTAACAATTTAAGTTATTTTGCTATGTGATTGTAAATAATTTGTGTAACGTAGAGACATGCTGTCTACATGGTTCATCTGTATCTTGGTATTTCTGACTCAATTTCGATAAGGTTCCAGGGTAACAATCCACGTGAGTTGACGCACGAGCTAAAACCCTTCTGATATAACTTATAATCTATCGGTGATATTATGGAGTCTATCACCGCTCCATCGTTCTGCAATCCATCATAGAACGATAACCAAATCTATAAATGTAGAAACCGCAATTGGTAACCCTACAAAATCATTTGTTTCGCAATACCGCACCAACTCTAGCTTTGAGTTACTGCTTCAACGTGCTGGACATTTTTATTAAGATTTGGAAGGAGAACCTGATTTCAAAACAAAGGCTCAATTGCGTCAAAGAAAGAAGTGTACCCGTTTTCAACATGAACATGAAGATAAACCGCTACAATCATCAGAAAATAAATTTCAAGTGAATTTTTTCTACAAAATTTTAGATATTGTGATGGTTTTACTTGACGAACTATTTGAGTAATTGGAATTGCATATCATCAGGTTTAAATTTTTGTATAATATAAATTGACACGGATATAAATAAAGAAAAACTTCAAAAGAATTGTAATAACCTGCAAATCTACCTGTCAGACGGCGACAAGAGATGTAAGTGGTATTGAATTGCTCGATGAACTTTTCGCTTTTAAAGATTTATTTGCATCTGATCTTTGTCAATTTCGCAATCCTCACGAAACCTTGTACTTCATTCACATAAATAACCTATCATTCCCAAACCTTAGTATTGCATTCAGAATTCTATTGACCCTTCCAGTGAGCATTGCAAGTAGAGAAAGATCTTTTTCAAGGTTCAATATAGTTAAAAATTATTTACGATCAACTATATTCATATGATAGGCTTGTAAACTTAGCAATAATTGCAATCGAAAATGATGTATATTCACAATTAAATATCAGTGAGCTAATCCATAGATTCGCAAATGTGAAGCTCACTCAAGAGAAATTTCGGGTAATCATTTATGTATTATAATTTTTATTTAATTTTTAATTTTTTATTTCATTTATTTATTTTTTGGCTAAATAAAGGCAATATAAAAAAGTAGTTTTTTATTTTATTATTTGCACTAAAGATTTCCTTACTTCACAATGTATTTTTTACTTACTCTTATATTTTTAATAATAGTTGAATTGAAAGATGAATAAAACTTAAATGACAAAGATGAGAAGTGGCAATTCTAACCTGGGTACAGTTAGGTTGTCCTCTTCCTCCCCCTAATATAACAGTTTTTTTTATAAATGAAAATGGATGTATTATTATTGAAAAACAAACGCATATACGCATTTTTGCCTCCATTTTCCTTTTGTTTAGAATGTCACGGTGATTTTCAATCAACGCGACATTAGTTTTATTTACTACTTGCAAAGGAGGGCACAGGCGATTCCCATGAGAGATTTGACCCTGTAAACAGGATCTGAAACTTTTTTAGGTGAGAGAAAAGCAGAGCATCACGAAGAAGAGGCCAGTTCAAAACCATAAAATCATAGGAGAACGCCCAAAACTCTAGCATAAAAACTCGGGTCGAAAGAAATACCGAAGCCAGCACGATCATAAAACTAGGAAATTATAAAAGAAGTCACGAACGACGTTTTATAGCCGAGAAGTAAAAAGTTATTTCTAAAAGATTCAGTTCTCTTTATTGTAAATTGAGAACTAAAGTTGACAGCGGTGAAATCGTAACTTCATATTCATCTAACGTTTTTCCAGGGATCCAAAGCAATAAGTTTCAAAATAATACCTTTCTCCCAAGCCAATAGCAAAACGTCTCTCAAATGACGTCACTCGAACCAGCCCAGAATTATTGTTTTCTATATAAAATCAAACCAATGAGATTTCGAGGTTAGAAAGGGAGCCGAGAGAAGTGACACTCCCCCTTGATTAAAAAAGACGAAGCAAGAGGGGAGAGAGAGCACAGATTATGAGAGCTTAGGAAAGCAGACTAGGATAGGCAGAGGGTTGGATGGAATAAAGAAACATTCTGAGTGCAATAAGATATAATCGAGACGAACCTAGAGCAAACGATGACGAGATTATGGAGAGAAAGATCTGCGACGCAAAATCTTACTTTTCGAGTAGATTCCAGTTACACGGACGCTGACATCTAATATGGAGGACTATTGGATGAGCATGCTTTTCCATAAGTAGCCTCCTCATTCTATTAATATTGATTAAACAAATCGCTAATATTAATGAAACAGTTTTTAAAGATAATAATTTCACGGTGTGACCAGATTTTTAGATGACTATTAATATTAATATCATTATTATTGTATCTTGTAATTAATATCGATATTATAGATTCAGGCTATTGCACGAATTATACATTTCATGATGAATAGATTTAACAATTAGAATCAATTCAGATTAAGCATCCTTGAGAAAGTTGAGTAATAATTAGTATGTTTGATAAACATATCAGTGAAAGTTATTTATTCGATTAACTTATATAGTTGTTTTCGAAATTAATTCAGTAAGAAGAACTGATAGATACTCGTATTTATTAGATGGATTTGTTAATGGTTGGGATTGTTAAATGATTAATGATGGATTGTTTAAATAAGTTTTAACAAACATGAATCCAACGGATCAATTGATTGCTTCCGAGGAACCAGAATCCATTAATATACGTACTAAAATGTACAATTTCGTAAATACATGTTATGCGGAGACCAAAGTATTAGGTTTGGTGATACTCATATATTTCATGATTTACATAATACTTATTATAATATCTGTTAAATTATAAATAAATATAATTTTCATATTTAACAGTGTCTTGTGCAATTCTTTTGCATGTCAATAGTTCAACGTTTTAATTTGATGCAGTCATACATACTTATTCTTTAATGTAGATATTACAAGTTTTGCAAAACAAAAAATAACACAACGCGTAAAACTTAAGTTTATTTTGTCCTACCTGCATAAATAGCAGACCACTAGACCATCACGACTGAACAACATATTTAACCTAAATGTTTTAAATTTTAATATTTGATTATCATTTAATAATAAGGTATCACGAGAAAAATGTCGTGACACTAATGCCATGATAAGAATTGCTATTGGGGTGGGGGCCAGCAAGTTACAATTTGCAGGAGGGGCGCCAAACCTACCAACGCCGGCCCTGCTTCCATTCATCTATACATTTACATAGAGATAACTACATCTGCTCTCCGCGAAACATGGTAGTACCTACTTTACCATACACAAAGAATCCAAATACATTCACCATCTTTGCTGAGCATTTAGCATTAGAAGTTTGGCACAAAACGAAATTAAGTTTTAAATTTGGCTGAGCAATGCATCCGACTTCTTTTATTTGAACGGAACAATATAAATCCAGCGTTTCCTCGAACCAATGTAGCTTCGCTGAAGTCGCGTCGTTATATCCGATACGAATTTCCCTGCTTAGAATCTTCGTACACTACAAAATCGCCGTCGTTATAGCAGGTTTCGTCGTTATATACGATGTCGCTATAACCGATATATTTAGTATGGAGTAGAATAGCAAACCAAACTTTAAAATTTTTTTCCTTCGTTATATGCGATTGGTCGCTACAACTAGGGCCATTATAAACGATTTCTACTGTATTCACCTGTTGCTATGCAATTAGCATCAAAGGTTCGGCAGAAATTGAAATTCAGTTCATTTGAACGAATAGTGTGTCCGACTCCTTTTATTTGAACGGAACGGTATAAATCCAGTGCTGGCTAACCATAGCATTCGCAATTTTTGCACAACCCCTCCGTAATTTAATGCTTACATTTACAGTGAATGCCATAAGTATTCGTACACCTGCAGTGTGTTCTATTTAAGAAGCTGCTGTATAATAACTATTAGATGTACGTAGACAGGACAAACGCCATCATGATTGCCATGAAAATATAATTTATTTTCAACTAAAAAACTTAAAACTATGTATATAATACTGCAAATTACAATAAATTAGCATCAAAATTATTCACAGTTCACGTGTCAAAAGCATTCGTACATGCAAAAGTCTGTCCTAAAATGATAGAACTGCAATGTTGTTTGTGCACCCGAAGCAATCTGCGGGAAATGCACCGATTTCATTTAAAAGCCAATGAACAATAAACCCGTTTACTATCATTTCTGCAGAAAGTATGCGAAAATGAATCGTAGAAATAAAGAAACAAGTGTAGCGGAACAAAAGCCCATAATGAGGCTCCTTAACCAGTATAAATCTTTACGAGAGATTGCATAGCTCGTCGGCAGACCTCGTTCTACAGTCCAGTCCATAACTGACCGGCATTGTCAAAGAAATACGATTCAAAATATGCCGGGAAGCGGACGTCCACAAAAACTGACTGAAAAGCACAAACGTTTAATTGTTAGATTAATTAAGAAAAATCCAAAATTAAGTGCTCCAAAGATAAGAAAAGAGCTGCTGAATCAAGGTGTGTCACTGTCAGAAAGCATGGTGCGCCGCGTTTTCAAAAATGCAGGGTACAATGGACGTGTAGCTCGTAAAAAGTTTTTCGTGTCAAAGGTAAACAGAAAGAAGCTTTTGCAATTCGCAAAAAAACATGTTGATAAAGGTCCTGACTTTTGGAATAGAGTTATATTCTCTGACGAGAGCAAATTTAATATATTTGGATCAGCTAGCAGGCAAATGGTATGGCGTAAAAATAACACCGAGCTTCAACCGACGAACCTGTGTCCAACAATCAAACACGGAGGTGGAAGTATGCAAGTTTGGGGCTGTATGAGTGCAGAGGGAGTGGGAAAATTGCACATTATCGACGGAATCATGGACCACAGAATGTATATTAACATTCTGAAGGAAAATTTGGGTCCTAGTCCTGCTCAAACGGGTCTTCAAAATAACTTTATCTTTCAGCAAGATAACGACCCGAAACATACTGCGTATAATACAAAGCTGTGGCTCCTTTACAATACTCCCAAACAGCTAAATACCCCTCCACAATCACCTGACATTAACGCTATAGAACATTTATGGAGCATTCTGGACTCGCGGATGAGAAAACGACGCATATCAAATAAAAATGATTTGAAAATTGCGCTTCTCGAGGAATGGGCATCCATTTCAACGGATGTCACCAAAAACTTAGTGGATTCGTTGCCAAAACGCATGAAAGCTGTGATTAAAGCCAAAGGGAACCCAACGAAATATTAAGAATGAATTATTATTTTATTAATGAATTTTCTGACCAAAAAACAATTAGTGTACGAATATTTTTGACACATGAGCTATGTGTAAGTTTGTTCATTTTTTATTGTTATTTGCAGTGCACGTATATTTTTTTTTTTACTTTTTTTATGAAGTAAATACAAAAATTTATATTAATTGTGGTGACATTTGTCCCATATCTCTACATCTAATAATTATTATACAGCAGTTTCTTAAATAGAACACACTGCAGGTGTACGAATACTTATGGCATTCACTGTAGCTGTCTTAAACCTTGGTTCGCCAAATGGCTCGTGAGCTACTCAAAAAAAGCTAAAAGAAGTCATTTGCACTCTATAGCAGCGGTTCTTTAACTTTCCTAGACCGCGGACCCTCTTCAGAGATCACTCGCCCTTGCGGACCCCCAAGAATTAACTCAAAGTTTAAAGCCCAGAATTTGCATCATACATATTTATTTCTAGTGTTTCATCACTAATTTTCACTATTTAAGGAAAGAATTTTTCGTCCCCTCATAATTTATTCTTAGCATTAAAGAAAAACTGCTCTTTTCTTAGTGTTTTTCCTAATCTTTGTGGAACACTGAGAGTATCTCGCGGACTCCCTGATACGGTCCCGCGGAACCCCAGATGTCCGCGGACCATAGTTTAAGAACCGCTGCTCTATAACAAAAAAATCGACGCACCAAGAAGGAGTTGTCCGATTGCGATAAAAATTGGTGGATGTGAAGAACATACATAGAAAAAGAAACGATTAAAATTTCAGAACAATTGAATGATTTATTGCAGAGTTTGACCGTTACAAAGGGAGGAAGTCAATAAGGCGTTGGTCCACCTCTGGCCTGGATGCAAGCTGTCACCCGGCGTGGCATAGACTGATAAAGATCCCGGATGGTGTCCTGCGGAATTTCTTGCCAAATTGTCTCCAACTGTCGGGCTAAATCGTCAACATTCCGGGATGGTTGCAATCGCCTTCCCATAGCGTCCCAAATGTGCTCTATGGGAGAGAGATCAGGAGACCTAGCTTGCCAAGGAAGTGTTGGGCAAGCTTGAAGACAATTCATAGCAACACGTGCCGTGTGCGGCCGGGCATTGTCTTGTTGAAACGTAAGTCCAGGGTGTCGCAAAAGGAACGGTAACACAACCGGTCGTAGAATGTCGTCTACGTACCGCTGTGCTGTAAGTGTGCCAGAAATGACCACCAAAGGGGTCCGGCTATCAAAGGAGATGGCACCCCAGGCCATAACGCCCTGTTGTGGGCATGTGTGGCGTGCGATAGTAAGGGCAGGATCCCCACGCTGCCCTGGACGTCTCCAGACACGTCTGCGGTTGTCGTCAGGACACAGTTGGAAACGGGACTCGTCACTAAAGACTATACGTCCCCAGTCAGCGCAGTTCCAAGTTGATCGAGCCCGGCACCACTGTAATCGGACTTGACGGTGTAAAGGCGTGAGAGGTAAGCGGCGTAACGGTCGGCGCGAGCGTAAATTCCGCTCTCTCAGTCGTCTGCAGAGGGTCATGTTGGACACATGTGTGCGGGCCACACGTTGGATAGTTGATAACGACGAATCCGGTGCTGTGACAGCTGCTCTGACAATCGCTCTGTCTTCCCGTTCTGTTGTGGCCCTAGGTCGACCGCTGCCGTCCCGACGCTGACATCTGCCGTTGTTGACCCACTCTTGCCAGCACCGTCCAATCGCCGCATCACTTCGACCCACATGTCCAGCGATTCTTCGATTCGTCCAACCAGCCTCTTTCAATCCGATAGCACGACCTCTTTCAAACTCTGACATATGCTCGTAATGAGCACGAATCTTTCGGCGAGGCATTGTTACAGTCGACGTAAGATATCCGCAGTCAAAATGCAACAGAAATTTTGACCACATATTGAGAATCGCTCCTTATATACACCTGCTGAATGCGCAGTTCCGATGCGCTGGAGTTCCCGCTATTCATTCATTGGACACCAAATTTTAATCATTTGCATGTTCGGTCAAAATGTCTTTGCATACGAAATTTCATTACAATCGGACAACTCCTTCTTGGTGAGTGGATTTTTTTGTTATAGAGTGTATATTGCAAGTTTTGGTTATTCTTGGCGTCTTACAACCGCCAATAAAAGTCTCGGACCTGGACTCAACAGATTGCGGCTAACCGTATTTGCTTGCCTCAGAAGGAACTTGGGAATTGAGGGTGAATTAAGAAAAGAATATGGGAATTTGGGTTGATTGGAACTCGCCAACCTGGTAATAACCAGCTTTTTTTCAGTCATCCCTCAGGTGTATTCTACGAATTTATTCTAA
>QLNU02014802.1:55156729-55175899 GCA_006491805.2 Dysdera silvatica
TTACGATTTACGTTATAGTCATTAGAAGTCTATAAAGTATATGCATTAAATCAATGGTTCCCAACTCAATTTAAGCCGCGGACCACTTTTCCACTTCAGTTGTATTACGCAGACCCGCCGAAAAATTCGCACGAGTTGGCTGCAGACAGCCTTCATAAAAAGGGTCTTTTGGATTGTGTAAAATCGTTCTTTGGTAAAAAATAAAAATAATTATAATAAATAGAGAGAAAAAAATTTTATGATAATACAGTCAAACCTCGTTAAGACGAACACGCTTAAGACGAATTACTTTTAATACGAACCGTTTTCTGACATTCCATCAGATTGCAAAATATTGCAAATGTACTATCGATTTCATTTTTATATTTAATTTTAATATTTAATAATCATTTTTATTTATTTATTTATTTATTTTTTAACAATGGCCTGTCTCGAAGACCACTTGGGACTCCTTCGTAGACCACCTATAGTTGGTTCACTGACCACCAGTTGGTAATCACAGGTTTAGATGAACTTCCTATACGTAAAAATGACGTAATGCGACATAAAATGCGCTTCCTAGCGTCGCTACTGCTGATAAGGAAGGAAGTCCGGATACTTCAAATCGATTTCCTAGTTACTTCAAAACGTTCCAGATCTGGAGGAAAAAAATCTAAATATTTGCGAGTATTCCTCCCAGAATGCCGTCATTTTACGATTATCATTACGACATATCTCCTATCCACTATACGTTACGATTTTTTCTCAACTTTTACGATAAATTGCTTTGCCAAGAGCAAAAAGGGTATTTGCTTGGAGATTTTTTAAGTTTCGTCGCTTGAACTTAAATTGTTAAACCTGGATAACAAATACATTTAATGTTTTAATAATCATAAACAGAAAAAAATTATTTAGCTTAAAAATAATGTTGGTCAGTAGAGTTTAATATTACCTTAGCCCAGCGTTTCTTAAACTTTTTTGGTCATGGAGTCTTTTTAAATCCAAAACTATATGACGGAGCCCTTTTAAATCCAAAACTATATGACGGAGCCCCAAATTCTATCACGTAAACCTTAAAAATTTAGCAATTCATTATGTATAAAGGGGGCGTGGGTGTCGGCAGCAGAGGGCAAGAGTGGGCACTTGCCCTCCCTTTGATTTAAAAAAAAAAAAAATATTTTTTTTTCTCAAGAGCAAAAATATGCAACCTCTCTATTCTATTTGAACTAAATTGTCTTATTATTTAGTTAAACAAATTAAATACTTATTTAAATAATTTAATTATGGTATTTTTGAATGAAGGTTTTTTATTTCTGCTGAAGTAATCTTTGCCCACCCCTACAAAAAATTCTGCCAACGCCCATACAAGGGGGCATTAAACTATTACGTAAACATTTTAGGAGGGATGGTGGTTTAAACTTTGATTATTTTTATTTTTTGAGGCAACAGGGACAATGGCGGACCCACAGACTTTTATTTGAAGACAGAGTGTCCCACAGACAAATTACCGTGGTCTTTAGAATAACACCCTTCATTTATGTGAGAAGTTGGAATTTTTACAGCGAAAAATATGTTTTGGAGGTGAAGTAACCCCTGTGTCCAAATCGTTGAACGAAGGCTATGCTTACGCAAGTCTTAGGTAAACATAGTTCTGTTGTATTATTTTCGATGTCTTACGCATCGAAAATAATACAACGAGCACAGTAGACCTTGTTGCCAAGTGATAACAGCCTTAAGAGAACTGTAATAATGAGTTAATTGAAACCTACACCAATTTATAAATTTCTTTAAAAAGTGGTATTTGCAGCAGCAAATAAAAAATCAGAGAATAAAAACCTCACGTAAGCATGGAGGTGGGTCAGGTAGTTGTATTTTTTGCTTATATAGAGGCACACATGAGGTCGATGAGAGCCGCATTCCAATTTATTATACATTATAAAGAGCCATGCCATAGTTACATAGTATTAAATACACAAATTTAATTAATATGGTTACATATTGTACCAAAGTCTTAAGTGCTGTATAAAATATACATGTAAGAAAATATAATTAAGAGAAAGAAAATACAAAATAGGTATGTATCCATTTTATATAAATCGAACACTACGCAGATTAAATCAAACAACAATGTCAATCAATCAACGTTTATTGGCGTAGTGATACCAACGCCGATGGTATCACTACATAATGCGCTGAATATTAATAATAATTTAATCTAAAATAGGTATTTAAAATTTTAATAATAACTTCTAGAAGGGCCTATCAACGCAACCGAAGAGCTACTTTCAAAGCGATTAAGTACGACGTCTTACAACAGTCTTTGATTTTACCATGTTTGGCGCAGTATAGCCCAGATGCTCTTGCGCCATAAAAAAGCCAAACAAACAAACAAACAAACGACTTCTACTCTTCATCAACTGGTTCACGTTCTTAGTTAGTCAATTTAACAAGATTCGTAAAAAAGTTCTGAAAACAGGGTGGTTATGGCGCGAAGTATAGCGCCATAAAATAAATAAACAAACGGGGGGATTAAAGAAAGTTTTGATGGGAGCCGCATTTAACTCAACGAAGAGCCGCATTTGCCCACCATCAGGTACGCACAGTAGAACCTCCATATAATGAAATGGACGGTTCCATAAAAAAAAATTCGTTATATAGGAAATTCGCTATGTGGAAACGATGTGTATTCATGAACCAGGGCAGGTCATTATGATACCAAAATTAAAATCCTGTTTTTCAGTTAACGACTGTTTCTCAAAAAAACACACCAAGACCGAATCCAGAATTTAATTTCGGGGAAGGAGTTCAAGTTTTTACAGCATGTATTGATGCGATCACAGCATGAGAGACCGTAGCTAAGTCCATTAAAAATTTAGTTTCGGGGAGGACCGGTCCCTGAGATAGCCCCTCAGGATACGGGCATGCATTCAACCATTTAAAAATAGATGTTTTTAAGTGTGAAATATACATGCGTATAAAAAAAAAAATAGTTGAACAATTCTTACCTTAAAATGAAAATGTATTTAATGCTTCTTTCATACACATTCATGCTTTTGTAAAAAAAAACCTCTTAATATCCTACTGCACAACAAATGGTGACGTTGATTCATCATACAAGTGTTAGCACCCCTGTGGGAAATTTGCAAGGTCTGGATTTCTGGTAATCAACCGAGCAAAAAAGCGCGACAAATACTACTATTCAAATAATACAGTGTATTCAAGGACAATTAGGGCCTGTTCATAGCCTAGCAGTTTCGCACTGTATGGGGCAACCAGACACAGGTGTTTGTGCTTAGGAAAACTCTTTATTAGGAAGTTTAAAGTCCATTAGATGTGCCCCATTCTCTTTGTTTGCCACTTACCTTAAAATCGTATTGTGTTCTCATGGTATGAGGGAACCCGATGTCGCTGACGTGACCACTCGATTTTCTGTTTTAGTCGTTAAAAATTTTGTTATATAGAAACACTTTCGTGTATAATGACCATGGGGATTTACCAAAACTTCGCTATATAGAGAATTTCGCTATACGGAAGTTCGTTATATGGAGGTTCTACTGTATTTGAGAATAAAAGAATTAAAAAAAATTTGCTTAATCTGAATTTTTTTTTTTTTCATAAACAGTAATTGGGAAAGATTAAAAGCATGGGACATGTTCAAGTAGGAGTTTCATTGTAGAGGAAGGCAGCTATTGAATAATATTTAAAAGAAATTATTATTTTTTTTTTCCTATAGCCCAAAGGCAGATCGTCCATTGCGACCCTCCCACCCCGATGTTAGGTCTGTATTAGTTTGCAAACATTGAGAGCCTCCATCCTAATCAAAGCCGGCTCCAATGGGAAGGGACGATATAAATATATAAGCAGATTAATATATTTGACGTATACATTTTTGGGCGCAAGTCTGCATTGAAAACATACAGGTATACTCATCAACGTAAAATTCTCAGAATTATTAGGGGGCACAAGCACATATTATGTACAGTTATACATTACAATGTATATAAAATTGCAAATTATTTCAAATTATGGGGGGAGGGCCCCACGAGCCCATATAACTCTATGCCTATGGGTACACTAAAATTTATAATTTTACTTCTCCTTTCTGTAGAGTAGATGAAGATTTAAACTTCTGTAAAACACATGGTGTTCACGAAATCTACCATGTAAATCTGTTGTGGATGCACATTTAGCGTCAAAGAATAATTTCCATTGTCGTGTACAATTTTATACAAAATTCGACAATAATTTATTTTGAGAAAAAAATATTTTCCATGAGAGTGGGGAGCAAAGCCCCTTCTGCTGCGGCCTTGATAGTTCCCCCTCCCTTCCCCAGTCAGAAAACACGAGGATTATACCATAGGTGTACGCAGAAAGTTCATAAGGGGGGTTATAGGCTCAATGGGAGGTTGCAGAGTTACAATTCCATATATTCATATGGGAATATACAAAATTTCATGCAATATACAAAAATTCACGCAAAAATTGCAGGGGGGGGGTTGATGGGGGTTGTAACCCCCATCAACACCCCCATGAGTATAGTGCCGGATTTATAAATGGGCAAGTTGGGCACTTGCCCAGGGCGCAAGAAGCTGGATTTTTTTTTTAATTGCAAATTATTTACCGTAGAATTCTGTCGATCAGCTTTCCCCGAGAAGGAGCCCTCCACCTTTTATCTAAATCTGAAAAATTGTGTGAAACAACCCCTGCCTCCAAGGCCAGATTCAGACAGAGGGCGTGCGTCCTCCTGAAAATAATAAGTTTACATTAAAAATTATTATTTTCAAGTAACAAATACTTTAAACCAAACTTACAAGGGAAATTTTCAAGCTTTGCGCCCTCACTGAAATTTTGTTCTGCATCCGCCCTTGCTCCCTCCCCAATATCGAGAAAAAAATCCCAAAATCGTCGTCAAATAAACTAAATTTATTTATAAAAATATCGTTATTATATCTTATAATAATAATGCATATAAGGTAGGCTAACCATAAATGTCGCCCCTTCCCTATCGTCTGCGATTTTTCGTCGCATTTGAGGGGGCGGAACAATCGAATTTCATTTATTTCTACTAGTACGACGTGGTCGGGGGGGCATAGGCGTAAACTAGCTTCGAAGTCTAGGCGGCTAACTTTTTTCTAGGTGGCGGCTGAACCGTATAATTCAATGCTTAGAAGAAATTTTCTAGGGGGGGTAGCCCCCCTCTAGTTACGGCAATGGGCGCCGAAATTGTTGCGCCGAGGGCGCCTCGTACTCTAAATCCGGCCGTGTCTGCGTACGCTAGTGGTTATACTTATATTCGTTTTTGTTTTTTGTTTTACATTGCCCTGGTTCATTTAGAGATGAGACGGGCTGTATATTTTATATTATTTTCGGGCTCGGGCGGGACATGGCTCATAACGAATGCCACTGAAGCCGAAAACTGACTTTTTTATATTGAAGTTTCAAGCTTGGGTTTCGAAAATTGAGCCCGAACTCATCTCTGCTAGTTATACCAATGCCCACGGGCAAAGTTTGAGTAACACTGTCGTAAATTTTACGATTTTTTCGCAACGTGCTACGATAAGTTACGTTGTTAAGGCAAAGAGCGTTTAGTTTGGCGATTTTTTAGTTCTGCTGTTAGTACTTAAATTTCCTTGAAGTGGGCAAGACACGCCAACCGAGTGGGCGTAGGAGGTATTTTAGTCGTGTAGTCTGATTATTTATCTTCGCTGAAGACCTGCTTTTCTTCTCGTGTTAAACTCTGTAAGTACTTTCGTGTCAGTCCTTGTAGGGTTCATTTTGCCAAACCTGTAGGTATAATAATAAAAAGACGTTTTCTTGAGCAGCATTTTATTACGCGTTGTAACCTGTTGCATTTGTGAATATAATTTAGCGAAGAATTGGACCCGGTTTTTTTTTTTTTATCGCAAACCGGTTACTCTTGAAAGTAAAAATCCGTGTTCAGCTTTTGATGGATGCTGAATACTCCAGACTACAGCAAATTCATGAATATAATTATGTTTACATTTCACATATGTCGGTGTCGTCCCACTTTCTTTTAACGTAAAAGTGAGCGCTTTAATGGTTTTTTTTTTTTGTTTTTTTCCCTTTTCAGGTAATTCTGCAAAAGCATAATGGCTCAACCAGGTATGTAAAAATTTAATACATTAACATTTTGTATGGTTGTGGTGTGGCTTCAATAGGGGCCTTTACACCACTCACTGTTGTACATCATTATTAAATTTTAAATGTTCTTACATTTCCTTTTTTTGTGGGCTCTTCAACTTTGCAACTATATTGTTAAAGTATTAGTCAAATTTGCCTTCACATTTGCCTCTAATTTTATTCCAGAAATATTTCCAGCTTAATCTTGGAGTTGAGGATCTGGTGACAAGATTCTCAGGGACCCCACCCCTATTTCACTTTCTCCATTCTCTCTCTCAAAAAAAAAAGAAAAGGGCCATATCTCTGGCTCAATTCAGACCAGTGACCTTCAGTTTGCTGTCAATGTTCACATGATTACCTTAGAAGTCTAGCATGGGGCAGGTTACATCCTCCCCCCAATTGCCAACACATAGCATTCACCCTGTTTTTTTTATTGTGTTAGTGATGTAACTCCAAAACGTGGAACTTCAGATAAAGTTTAGTGAGCCTCTGCCATGGGTGCCCCCAGAATTATTGCAAGTGGATGCATCCTAGAAATATTCTGATTGAATAAGGTTGTTGGACTATAATTTCTTGTGGATTCAGTCTTTTTTCATAAGCCAAGGCAAGTGCACCCCCTCAAGGTATCCATGGCCCCTGCTCCTGCTGAAAATAATATAGAGCCCCATAAAAGAGCAGGCTCCTAAATGAGAATGTACATACGGTGTCACCTTGTTTGGTGCAGAATGACCCTTGCTGTCCTTGTGCCATAAAAAATACAATCAAACAACCTAAAAGAGAGGTGGGTACTCTAAATATAATGGTAACACCTTGGTGTATGTCTACAGGGGCCAAAACTCCTTTATACTAAGTCCTGAAATAGTGATGCATTTATCTAGTCTACCATTAATTCAGGTTCTATTCCCAGTGATATCATAGAAAACATGCTGTTTTTCTACCCGCTGTAGTCTAGGGTTTGGGCTTTTTTATATTAGATGTTTGGATTCCTTGAAAAAATTTTAAATCCAAAAACATAAAATCCTTAAAAAGCACTCAAAACCTCATGAAAACAACTTTCCAATGTGGCAGAGTCATGATGCTTATTGGCATTCACCATGATGAACAGCTAGAAAAAGTCGCCAAGGGGTAACCATTTTTAAGTAACACCAAATTGCCAAAATTGTTCATGCTATCTATGAAAGCAGCAGTGTACTTTTATCTCGATGCACTACAGTTTGTAAATGCTGTGTAGCTAGCTAACAAGTGTGTTTCATGTAAAAAAAAACAAAAAAAAAACCCCTTCATATTTTACTATAAGCAGAACTAGAAGCTTATATTCCACAGTTGCACATAGATAATGTCAGTCTCTTGTTCTGTTAACTAGGATTATATTCTAATGGCACCATAGAGTGTGTGCTATTTTTTCCGATTTGCTGTATTCCAGGGCAGTGACAAAGGAAATATGGGCTCAAACTGCACAGTTGGCTATCAAATAACTGTTTTCTCTAAGGCAGTATCACATGATTATCTTTAAAGGTACTTTAGGTCCACTCCTTATAACTTTTGAATTGCTATGCTACTGGTCCAAGGTTTGGTTTATTAGATTTTATTTAGTGCTCTTATATTCCTCTATTTCTCTGAATACTATAACCAGAATGTTTGTTGGGATATTTGCTCGGGAGAGGGGGTGTCAAATTTACCACGATTTTAATTTTTCTTATGGAAGGTACTTACCAGAAAAAAAAAAAAATTCAGTAGTAATGAAATAATTCTTCCATATTTATATAAAAAAGTTCATTCTTTTATTCAGAGAAAAACAAAATTCAAGCATTTTTTCTCAGACATTTAGTCCATTCACAGACAGTTGATAATTTTTGAGGTGGCAGGATTTTACTTCATATACCTTTCTCCCTCTTGGTATCATTATATGTACATGGTTTTTCTTTGAAAAATTGCTACATAGTCAAAAGATTATTTCAATTTACATAAAGGACGGAGCAGGACCTTTATGCAGGAAAAGTATGAAAAGGGAGAGCTGTCCACAGTGGGTGCCATGGAAGAGAGGGGGGCATCATTTTCGTACATTAACTTGTGAATTTATGAAAAATTATGCCATATATAATTTTTATTCATTTTGCATAAAAAATGCTTAAATACATATTTGAATTACACCATATATCTCATGGTTATCCGAATTGTACTATGCAATATCTAATTTAAAAAAACATGCTTCAGAATTAACTTGTTTTAATATTTTAGCAAAGCTAATTTGGGTTCTGAAATGATGAAAAAATGAATATTTATAATTAATACTTTCTCCTATTTTTTCACAACTTTATCTCTATTTCTATTTTTTTTTTCAATCTCTACTATCCTATTATCTCTACTCTCCACTCTCCTATTATCTTTCTATTCTCTACTATTTATTATCCTCTTTATCTCCATTTTCGCTATTTCTTTCAACATATTCTTTCATTTAATGAATATTTACAACGAAAACTGACGTCGTTATCCCTTTCGAGGTGCAAATTTGTCAATTACTGTGTCAGGATTAATCATGAGGGCATTGCTGAGTTCACGTTCTATGGGTGTAACGGCTAAGTTTTAATATCAGCTGAGGTATTTCCCAGTTTACACCGTGATACCTCGTAGTCTGTATGTTTTAATTTGGTGCAGAAAAACTACTGTTCAGCTGAAATGAAGAAATATTAACATATAACCCTTCATATTGGTTTACACAATTTTAACTGCATTCGTTGCATACATTATGCCAAGTCAAGCAGCATGGTCCGTGTGAATAGATGAAACTTTCCATAAATGACGCTAAGATATGTGATTTTTCAAAATCTTAGAGATACCCATTTTTGAGAAATTCAAGGTCAAAGAGTGCATGGTATGACCTTGAAATTCCGAACTGCCCAAAAACCGGTCATGTTGGATATCATATTAAAGCTTATAAAATAAGCTATAACGTGGTTTCTACTTCATCTCATTTCTAACATGAGTAATAATAGTTTTGTAATTGAATGTAAGCAGAAAATCGTGTTTTTTCCCGGATTTCAGAGGCCTATAATTTTCAAAACTGCAGCAGTTAAAAACATAGGCAGATTTACCATTTTGCGGTCCCTTCCTACCCGTTTGCCCCTCAGTGGTAGGAACATAAAAATTGTTACATTCAATATACGCTACAAAAGTTTATATTAACAGTAAATATGTTGAAAAACAAACTCATAAATTGAAACATAAACATTAAACAATATTAACTTATATTGAAGTATTATTTCTTCTTGGTATATAATAAATCAAATTCAATTTTATTGAAATAAATTTTAATTTTAGCAAAAAATAAAAGCCTATCGAACACTGGTATTTAAATGGAAAGCATGATGTCTATCTTTCTTCTCGGCAAAACATCTGATTATATCGTCGTATGGTATTGCTTTTGTTATATCAGACTCAATACACAAAATTTTGCCGCCCTAGTCTATAGCCTAGTATAGCCTATTGGAAAATATGGCACTGGTTAAAAATTTTTTTTTTACTATCACTGGTAGTATATCAAGTGAGCCAAATTTGGAAAAAAACCAAGAATGTGAGGTTCAAAAATGTTAGAATTTTGGTTAACTTGACATGGAATGGCCCATATCCATTTATCAGGTGACCGAAAAAGTTCTGTCGCTTTTTCTAGGAAAATCAAAAACTGAAAAATTCTTCAAAAAATAATTTCACATCAAAATAGAAACATATTTGAGCACTTTTTTCAAGTTCATGTATACTAGTTCTGTAACATGTAGTCTCGTGAAATTTAAAACACTTGTCCATTTCTAAGCTGTCTCCTTTTGCATTTGATTGTTCAGAGTAAAAAAAAAAAAATGTTAGGATGGAGTGGGGCCTTTACAGAATGCATGCCGAATCTTCCAGTGGCAACCGGTGATGTGTTTGTTCGCGTATTGCTGGGATATTAGATCATTTTTTCGTCACGTTAACAAGAAATTCATCGATGATTCGTCAGTATGATGGGGTGGGTGGAATCTTCTGCACCATGATTACATCTTAATGATTTTTAGTCAAAAATTTTTTTGTACGATTTGTTCTAAATATAATTCATAAAGGAAATTAAAAGTTAGGTTTAATACATCATATGGGTGGGTAGGGGGGTGGTCATGATCCTCATCAATATCCTTGCATATGCCAATGGTTTAACAGACATTTTGAACATGCTGTAATTTATTGAAACTGCAATCAAATGTAGCGTAACTTCATTGAATGAGAGATTTATATTTGAGCCTTACTATGTGCTCGAAAACCTGGACTATGCAAATTCATTTAAATCAAAATTCACACACAGTGTATCATGAATTGCAATGACCTTTGCAGTTGTTTTTAGATTAGATCTGAAGGATAGGATTCAATCTGAAGATTTGACATTCCCTATGGAAATAATTGTAAACGTCGTTTCAGCTCGCACTAAATAGCGTTTGTATGAATTTTGATTTAAATATATTGTTGCACAATGCATTGCTCATCTATTTATGTATAAATTCATTTGCGATTGAAAAGCAGAACTGTTTTGCTTACCTGATATTTCAAATGGTCAATGATTGTAGCCTGTGGTTTGTGATCTTAAATGTGTTTAAGTTTTCTATTCGAAGTCTGTTTGTAATCTCATTTAATTTATGATGTAGTTCCAGTCATTGTACAACAACCATTTTTTGGCGATGGTCCCGTACAGGCAACGTGTGGTAGGTGTGGCTCCACTGTTATTACCACTGTCAGCAGAGAAAATGGTGGATTTTCCTACTTGATGGCTTTTATCGTTTGCCTAGTTTTGTAAGTAATGATTTACTTGCTTTACGCCTGAAATTTTCACTTTGGACCCTACCTTGACATAGAATCAATGTATTTATTTGTTCAATATACAATAAATCTAAGTTTAAATCCTCATGGCAGTGAACACATGCTTTTTTTTTTTTTCCTTCTAATGATCCATATTCCAAGAATAGATTTCCCATCAGCAGAGGTTTAAATCCTTCGCTGCCCTGCAGTAGCACGGTGTGGTAACATGTTCGCCTAGGTTGCCGTTAACCTGGGTTCAATTTCCAGCGGTACAAGGAACACTTAGAGATCTCATAAAGATCGCACTGCTCACTGTAGTCCGGGGTTTGGTTCCCTAGGCCTTAAGAGGTTCGGATTCCTCGGAAAACAGTAGGTCCCGGCGCAGCATGACCACTGTAGTCCTCGAACTGCAAAACCACAATCAATGAATCCCTCACTAAACTATACTTCATCATATAGCATGTGCTTGGCTCTTTCACCATAAAACACAAACCATTTATGTAGGATGAATTATCGGACATCAGTGGTGAGGAAATTTTTTTGTTAAAATGTAGTAGTGTTTAGATAAGGAGTTAGTATACTTTAACGAATAGTACTTTTTTATCAAGTTAATAGTTTAAATTGTATTTTTGGAGTCTGTGCTTATGACAGTGGTAGTCAACTTTTTTATACCTACTGCCCACTTTTGTATCTTCATTGGTAGTAAATTTTTTTAATAAATTTTTAATAATACATTTTTTTTAATAATTTTCTTATCACCCGTCGATTCTGCAGTAACTTAATTTAATGCAACTGCAAAGTTATCGTAATTTTTGAGCTAATGTTTAGTAAAAATACATATTTAAATTTATCTATTTATATTTCGCATTATGTTTATAATATACAGAAAATTTAATTTGCTGCATTTCTACATCACCATTACAGTGTGTTACTGGTGTGGAAGTTTAACTTGAAGAAAAATAATATTAAATATAAAAACTGTAAGTCGATTTATGGTCACCCCCCAGAATTATATGCAGGGGGTAGGGTGCATCCATAAAAAATTCCAATTGAATATTGTTGTTGAACTACAGTTTCTTGTGCAGTCTTTTTTTTCCCCCCCTTTTTCTTATAAGGGAAAGGGGTCCAAATGTACCCCCTCGGGCACCCATGAGTCTATTGAAATTACATTTAATTATTGAGATTCTTAAGGCTGATGCCGCGAAACTAAATATTTGGTATCTGGTTCAATTTTCGTAAAGTTCGTTCATCACCCAACAAAACCCCTACCGCCCACCATGAAAGCTTGAATAGACCACTAATGGACAGTAGGAACCAGGTTAACTACCCTTGATTTATGAGTTCAATATTCCGTAGTGTGGTACTGTTTGTAATGTAAAATGAAGTTTAATCTAAGCCTTCAATATTGAGCAAAATAGGAGTGCTTCAGGTATCCAAGTGGTTTTAACTACAGTCTATGGACTTACTCAAATGGATTTGTTTCTTGCCAATAAACATGTCGTGGTTCATAAGTCCCAATAAGTTGTTTTTCCCGTTCCACAGATGTACAGCTTTGGGACACATAAAAGCAAACGGACAATTTGCATTCTAATGGTTAATTATGTTCACTGGTTTCTGTCCTAGATTTGACGTCCAATGAGCTTAGTTTCATGTAAGTACCTCCTTTGGTTCAGATGGCACATTTAACTGTCGGACTACTATAGACTAGTCCTTGCTATCTCTTGCATCGTAAAAATACAACCAACTGTCCGTTCCATCTCAGATTATCCTTAGCACAGTCTTGAGACATGAAACACTCAAACGATAGTGGTCCTGCAGTGGCACAGTGTCGTAACAGGTTCGCCTAGTGCGTCGTGAACCCGGATTCGACTCCCAATGGTGCAAAAAATGCTTACTCAAAGATCTCAGAAAGATCGCACTGCTCACTGTAGTCCGGGGTTTGGTTCCCTAGGCCCTAAGAGGTTTGGATTCCTCGGAAAACTGTAGGTCCAAGAAGTTCAGATTCCTCGGAAAATTGTAGGTCCAGAGGTTTGGATTCCTCGGAGAAAAGTAGGGCCCGATGCAGCATGACTAATATAGTCCTTGAGCCGTAAAAAAAAAAAAAAAAATCAAATCGACTAAACCAGTGGTTCCCAACCTTTTTCAAGCCGCGACCCACTTTTATAGTAACCAAGTAATCCACAACTCCTTTTAGTAACCAAAAGATTCAGGCCCTCTCTGTAAACCACTTCCACATTTGCGTAATAAAAGCATTTTTAACAGAGTAAAGAAAACACATTAAATATAAAATTATATTAATTATATATTAATGTATATTATAGATATAAATTAACCATGTTGAAATATAAAAGTGTTGGAAATATTTGGTATGAAATTCCTTACAAAAATAATTGCAACTAAAAATAGTTGTGGCGACCCCCAGGTTGGGAACCACTGAACTAAACCAATGCTTGGGGTTGCGCTACACCTCACCTCCGTGTGTTATAAAGGTCTTGTTTATGAAAATGATAAAGAAGGGAGGAGGGCGAAAAAAAATAGATATGATAAGAGTGAATGTTTGGGGTGGTAAAGGTCTAGATTAAGAAAATTTTATGATGTAGGTAGAAAAGTGTGGAAAACTATTCACTTATGGAATAACAAGGAGCTTGTAAAGGAGTATATCTATTTATTTTAACAGTTTTTAGACAGTCGACCCATACTAGCTGTGGATTGATTGAAAAGGATGTGTGTGTTAACACTGTGCTCGAAGTGGATAGGGTGACTATGGATCTGGAAAACCTGTAAAAGTCAGAGAAATTTTAAATTCATTGTTATAATAAATAACTTATTAAAATAATTTTCCTGAACTGTGCTTTTCATACCACATTACCTACTGAAAATTTTGAAAAACTTATACTTTTGACTAAACTTCTTCCAAAAGTTACCATTTTTCACCAAAACTAATATAATTTATATAAAATTATTAAGCCCATATATTTCTCAGGAGAAAATGTTTGCCAAATATGTAACTAAAACTTGGAAAAAAAAAGTTTTTAGCTAAATTATCCAATCTGTAAGGGATTTTGCTAATACCAATCTCCTTTTTGTTATATGTAGTCATACATTCTTTAAATGGAATAGAATATAAAACATTAACTTTGGGAGTATATACTATAGTTAAACACTTTTATAATAAAGTCAAAAGGGGCAGAATAGAAATATTGCTGTAAATATTTAATTAGTACAAGTTTTTAGTGTAAAGAAATACACTTTTTAATACAGCTTTTGAATTTGTAAATTCACTATAATTTAATTATAAAGGGCTTTGGGGTTTGCATTAATCGATTTAATGGCCTTGACTTGTTTCGATCATGCAAATTTTAATGCATTGTGTGTTGTTTACTGTAACTAGCAACTGGAAATCGATTAAGATTTGGTCTGGAAAAGTCAGGGAAGTTTAAGACATGGTAGAGACCTGTTAGGACCTCCGTTTAAAAAAAAAAAAAAAATGTGTGCAGGCTGAGTATGTCAGCTTATGCTAAAAGGGGACATGCATACGAACATGCTGAAAAAGCTTATGTATCTTAACGTGTTAAAAGAGCTTCTGCACCATTGGCTTGAATAGTGATTCATGTTAGAAATGTAATTTTTTAGTTTTTGATATAAAATAACTTTGCGGCTTAGAATTTCTCGAGGAAAAAACAGATCAAGTTGAGTGTGAACTTTCAGGCAATGACTAGTTAACTCTAGTCATTTAATCCCTTTTTGCCTTCATACCCCTCACCTGGGTCTGCCCTTGCTGCCAAGTACAACTGCTGTTTTTAGTCATTCTTGTAGTTTCTAAATAGTAATCCGTTTCATAATTTTTTTTCATAGTTGTCCATGCTTCTGGGTGCCTCTAGTCATTGATTCTTGCAAAGATGTACACCACTCTTGTCCAAGTTGCGGTGCACAGTTAGGAGTGAAAAAGGGCCTTTAGTCACGTGTTTGTAAGGCCTTTTGCTTTTCTTTAGGCTTCATGGCTGAATTACTAGGCACAGAAAGGATTTGTACGGTTAACTATTGCTTATAAAAGCAATGTTGTGATTGTGGTGCTTTACCTTTGCAATGCTTTTCATCAAAACATGGTTATAATTTTATTATAGTTATTGTGATTTTTTTTTTTTTTTAATTTTTATTGATCATTAAAATTTTAAGTTATTGTTGAGATGTTTAAACTGTTTTATTTTGAGTGGATATTATATTGTGGTAAAGTGTATCACATATGTAAGAATATAAGTCTAGTATAGAAATTTTAAAGTGCTCTTAGCCAAAACAAATATATCTTTATGAAATCAAGACGCACGTTTGCTTTGCAATTTGGTAAATGTTGCCATAACTATTTGTATTACTCTTTTTCGAATCGATCACTTTTGAATGTTGTTATTGTGTAATTTTTCAAATTTGAAATGACATTTTAAAGTATTTTTTGCTGATATACGGAAACGTTTGTGATTGGAAATTTCCATGACCAAAGAGCTTAATACTGGCTTTTGCTATTATATGTTTACTATGCGTATATATTGCAGTATTTTCCCATTTTTTTTTATTTTTGTAAAACCTAGTCCATGATAGTTTGTTTTTGAACAGGAAAATCATAAAATTTGTGTACAAAAGTTTATAAATGAGGAGTATATATTTGATATACATCTGTTATGGAGTCAAGGTTAAACCTTTTCTCATAAAAATGAGATTTTTAATATTTGAGAAATGTTGATGTTAAAATATATATTAGAACTAAAAAAACAAACTTGCGAAGTGTGTCAAATCAAAGTTTCGGGAAAAGGTATGGCCCATTCTGTTTATACATGATTCACACGTTGGTGATAATTTATATTGTTAATGGTATAGTTACGAGTAGACAAGTTAGTACAATGAAATCTAAGTGCCATATTGTTATTAGTAACCTTCATTTCGAACGCTAATCTCATTTTTAAAAAAAAAAAAGTCTAAATTTATATAACTTCATGTATAATTAATAGAAACTGCGGTTATACGTGTCTTAATTGCTAGAAATTAGAGGTGGCAAAATCGTTTCCTGAATGATTTTTCCACCTCCATAATTACTCTGTAATATACTTGTCATTTCCAGTAATATGTAAACGTAATCATTTATTAAGTCCTGTTCGTTTTGCTCAGCTATGCTGGAAATTAGCTGAAGAAAAGTATTTAAGGTATCCAGTTTTGATTTATATGGATTAGGAAATGTACTTATCCTGAGATATGCCAGTATTAACAATATATATTTGTTTATTTTATACAAATCGGACACTACGCATATTTAATCAAACAACAATGTCAATCAGTCAACGTTTATTGGCGTAGTGATACAAACCACCATCACACGTTTCACCATCTAATCACGCCATACCATCGGCGTTGGTATCACTACGCCAATAAACGTTGATTGATATTGTTGTTTGATACATTTGTTTATTTGCAAAGTATGGGCTTGTTATTTTTGTATCCATTTACATCTTGAAATTAAAGCAACTTCTATGAAAAGTCGTTTTCTGTTTTATTAGTACGTATTGGATATAAGAAATGGAGGAGTAACAGACATGGATACGTAATCAAATACTCATTCGTGGTGACTATTGGCTACATACAGGGCTGTGCCCATAGAGTAGGCCACTGTGTACTCTCAAAAAATTTTGAAAAATACGGAGTACGCGCCGCATACTCTCAAGGTCTCAAGAAAGTTTTTGTATTTGCTGGTTTTGGGGCAACTTTCAACGAAGTTCAGCTTTTTTTTTTTTTGCTAGTCATTTACAAAACCAATTTGAATGGTTGGAAACAAATAAGGAAAACGCCTGAACCCCCAAGCCTCAAAATAATATCTTGCGTAGAGAGGAATGAAAAACTGATGAAAGTGGCAACGGCCGACTTGGATAAATGACAGACGACCGGGCAGCGTGGCACGGTGATGTCACCAAGTCCAGTAACCCTGTAATTACGATACTATTTAACCCCTTGCCTTACGATTTAATTTCCAATAGCGCGTGCCTTTTGTAATTTCTCTTAAAAAGTACATCTGCAGTTCCGAATGCGGTAAAGAAACTGATTGGGACATGGTTTTCTTCCCACTCATTATGCGAATCTTTAGTGCAGTCGTGTCCTAGAAGTTCTGATTTTATAAAATTGTTTTCCCCTTAACCCGATGCTTTAATGCAGATGCTTTAATGCCGATGGAATTAATCACGGAAATCAATTTTTTAGGTTTTTAGCCTCTTCTTGTGTAACAGACTTCGGGGATTTTCAATCTTGCAGGAATTGACTTTCAAAGGATCTTAGAGAGCGAAAGCACACACATCGTTCGCCTAGAGCGGCATATTTGGTATGGTCGGCCCTGGCTACAACCTAATTAACTCATTAGTTAATCGGGCCCTGATCTTACCTATACAGACTCTTAATTTCAAAGTTTGAAATTCTAAATTGCAAAAAGGGTTTAGCGGGGGCTGAATATAGCGACCATTTTCTTTGGTCCAAAGCTCCTTCGTTATATACGGGTCCTACCGTATTTTTCAATCATGATTGTTTCTTAAAAATGTCGTTTGAGACGAAATTGGACCTTTGTCCCTTAAAACTCCAAGGTTTCGCTTTTTCTGTTTCATTGCACGTGAAGATTTTTTTCTTTATCTCTATTTCGAGAGCTTGCGTACGTAGCGCCTCACTGATATCAAGTTATCATAAAATAAATAAAAATTGCACAGTTTTCAATAATTGTGTGCAACCTACCAGGATACGCTATCGGCAGTCTGAGTGACGAGCATGTTATACGTCTACATGGTTACAAGGAAAACCGCCGTTATCGAACAAGCCTATTGGAAATCTTTGTATTATTACATCCCAGTTGCCTTCCCGTTTCTACAACTGATAGTGTGCAAGAGCCAAGGTTACAGCCTATGAATGATTTCGCATAAACATGTAGAACTAAAGTTATGTGTTGCGTGAGGCCAGTTTGCATTCACGGAAAATTTGTAACTTCATCTGGCCGGAAGCGAATCCTGTTAGCCATACCAAAATGGCGGTCTTCGGAGGCAAGAACAAGCGTTACCAAACATTGTCTGTATTAACAAATAACAGTATATAGGGGCGTACCAATTGAAAACTTATGGGAGCTCAAGTGGTTTTATGACAGATCTTGTGATATGCCGTTAAACAGGACGGCGTCCTTTGTCACTTCCAATTAGATGGGGAGGGGTGAGCCCCTCGTTCCTACGTCATTGACAGTGTGATTATTAAAACGAAGTTTTATTTCTTCTACTTGTAATTGGTTTAACGTTTTCTTTGGTTTCAGGTACATCGAGGTACTTCGGAAAGGTATTGCATTTAAAGAAAGTCATTCTGCCCTTTTTGAATGCAATGCCTTTTTTTTTTCAAAGCATATTTTATCAAAACATTTTTTAATGGAAAATTGCTCGAATATTAAATTATGTATGTATACCGTAGGCTTTATAACGAGCCCTCATTTAGCGAAGAATATATGGATATTATTTGGTGTAATGATTAAATATCATACTATGTTACCGTTTTTAGCCCTAGCAATATGTTTGTGGACACCGGAGTGAGTAAAAAAGATGGGAGATTTTTTGACCAAATGTAAAAAAATTCTTTTAAAAAAAATATATAGCAAAAAAATCAGTGAGTGATACCGAATATATATAATTGACAGGGACAAACATTATGAAACAAACTTTATAGCAGTCGGAAGTGGAAAATTTCTGAGAACTCTCATCCCTTTCAGAACACCTATTTATTAAAATTTCTAAGAACTCTACACCTTTTCAGAACACGGCGCCCCGCGTTTACCTAGACGCTCATATTTTGCGGCGCACCAATATAAAACGCAGAGATGAAACTCTGATAATAAACACCAATGGAAGCGTTCTAGGAAAACACTTCCATTGGTTTTTTATTGTTTGAGTCAGTCCTCGACGTTTTTCATTGTTGCGCTGTAAAATATGCGTATCTAGAAAAACGCGCCTTTAAGAAAATAAAACTTTTTTTTAATTTGAATTTTACCAAAATGAAAGGAACATAGATGCCGCAAAAACGAAACGAATAGCCTATAAACTAGTGATTCTCAATAGATAGCCCTCGAATTGTAAAAACTGGTTCGTCTATAAAAGATAAGAACTGAAAAAAAAAATTGGGAGGGCTGAAACCTTTTATCTTAATGTTATTTCATTGAATCAAAATTTCTAGTGGGTGGGG
>QLNU02014802.1:55180469-55191340 GCA_006491805.2 Dysdera silvatica
ATCTATTATTTTACAATTAATAAGGCAAAAAATTAATCGTATGAAATTTTCTTTAAAAAATGAAATAAAAATCATCAGTTTCCAAATAGAAGGAAATAGCCTATGGCAAACTCAGAAGCAGCATGAACCTACTCCAAATGGGGAAAGGTCATTAATAACTCGGTACCGCCAATGAACTTGGTAAACCAAATGACGTACAATTTTAGTTTTGTTTAAAATATCGGAAAATGTGCACGTCGCGGACAGTGGCGGATTATGTATTTCAAGGGCAGAGGCGCGGGTCTAGAGTTCACTTTACTATACCGTTGTTAGCAAATATATTGCAAGCCTGCCAGACTGGCACGTGACTCCTTACAAAATAAGAGAAAAGTACTATTAATTATAATATTTTCATATATCCCAGCTCTGTATGTGGGTGTCAGTCTCGAGTTCGAAACCGTATGAAATTCGTCCTCTCTTGTCCTTTGGTAGAAATGATGTTCTATTGACAAGACATGCTAAAATAAGGGAAGACGTTTGAAATCCGGCATCGATAGAGGCTTATTGTTACTATATCAGGTTCCGAGTTCGATAACAAAGATGCTATAGAGCTGTCTTTTTTCTTCCTTAAATAAATTAATTTGGCCCTACCGAAAAAAGCGACAAACTGAAAAAAAAAACAAGTTTAATAATAGCAGGCAGCTTCATTGTTATTATGGACGGAAGTGACCTTTCGACACACCGTGAATTCTTGAGTTCGATACCGGATTTGCAAACGACATTTTTTTTCTTAAAAAGTTTTGCTGTGCCAAATGGAACTATTCGCCATAAGAAGAAAAAAGCAGAATGTATATTAACTGTTGTATACTATAGCTTTGCTAGTTTTGTGGCCCAAGGAACCACATTTTTCGGAGGAATCCAATCCCCTTCTGGCCTAGAGAACCAACCTCCTGACACACATATTAATTAAGAAACACCAGAGGAAAATTACAGAACTTTCATAGCTAGCAATTTGATACTTGTTAACTATGAAAGTTGTTTTGCAACACAACAATAAAGTACCGAGTTCGACAAGATAAATGAAACCATTCACCATAAGATGAAAGCAGAATGTGTGTTAACTGGAAAACGATAAAATAACGAGACTTTAATGGCTAGCAGTTTTATACTGTTATTAACAATGGGTTGTCTTCCAACACTATGTAAGGTTTTGGGTTCGATACTGGACTTGCAAACACACACACATATATACATGTATATGTCCCACAGCCGTCCACTGCCAAAAATACTGGTACTCATCACGGTGTCATTCCGTAGGAGTGTGACACAACGAGTCCCACCTTAGCGCATGACTTCGGCTGTGGTGACCGAAGTTCGGATTCTTCGTTAAACTGCAAGTCTAGCTTTCCAAACCATCTGGCCAACATGGTACGTTTAAGGCCGCCCTCTGTATTTCATTCACCATACTACATGTATGTGTGATAAAAGAGCGACCTCCATCCAGCAGTGTATTGAAAATGGTTGTTCTTGATGATGATTTTATATATACATATTTCCAAAAAACAAAACAAAGGTGTTGGATTATTTATTTATTAAGCACCACAGAAATTTCCCATTGACCCAAATTTACCATGAAGAATATGGTGTAACTAACAAAGAGTTCCAACAATAAATGAAAAAGTTTACAAGGCAAGCTGGTTTCATTTCTCTACCAAACAGGAATTTGTGCACCCCCTCCCCCAGATTTTTTGATACACCCCTAAAAGTCTTGAACACAATGTATTTACTGAAAATGACAATGAAATCTAGTCTACACTCCCTAAAAATCTTGAACACCCACCCAGTTTATGAATCCTGGGTAAGCCCCTGCTACCAAGTGCAGAAGTAGATGTTCTATGTAAGATTAGTTTTAGAATTGAGGCTATGTTAAAGATTTTGCAATTACAAAAAGTGGGGGGGGGGGGGGTAAATATAATAGAATAAATTTTTATTCAATCTAATGTTTGTCAGTTTTGGCGATATATTCTGTCATGGTGACTAGGTTCAAAATGGAGAAGAGCAAAAATCTGTAGCTTGTTGCACTGCTCTCCTCCCCTCCAGATGGGTAACATATTATGTAAATCATCCGGACGGGTAAAGTATTACAGTCTTGTTGCTTTAATATTTTGACACATTGTTAAAAATTTAATGATGAAGAGGACTTTAATTTTATGTTAATTCATGGCCTCGTTTGAGAAACAGTGATAACGAACAGGATGAAGCCTGGGTAGATACGGGTGTTTTAATTAGAAGAAAGTATATAAAAATAAATAATTTCCATCTTACTGTGTTTTGTGTCATTTCGAAAAATAAAATGTTACGGTTAACTATTGTTTATATCCTCCGGCGTTACCTACCAAAAAGGGACACTAAGGGACCAGAAACTTTGACCCTTAAATTTTTGTTTGTGGTTTTACGGCTCAAAGACTACAGTGGTCATGCTGCGCCGGGACCTACTGTTTTCCGAGGAATCCGAACCTCTTAAGGCCTAGGGAACCAAACCCCGGACTACAGTGAGCAGTGCGATCTTTATGAGATCTCTGAATACGCAATCTTTGTATCGTTGGGAGTCAGACTCGAGTTAACGGCACACTAGGCGAACGCGTTACCACACTGCGCCGTCACGGGGCTTTGACCCTTAAATAGGTGTCCCTTCTTCAGAGGTACATTTGTCGATACATATACTGAGGACCAGGAGAATTGTCCTTTATTGGAGGTAACATTATAAATTGATAGGGGAAGCAAAATTTTATAAGTGCCACATTTTACAGGTTCACTAAAAGTCTTAATCTGTCCCTGAACGTCATATTTAAAAACTTCATAGCCTGCACCAAAATTCTACTACTTGCGGAGAGACATATTTTTAGGCTGTGGTGTTAATTATGCACATTCTTTCATTACAAATGTAACGCCCTCCAATTTCCATTATCATAAAAAATCACAATTCTTCCTTTGTAGAATTGAAAAAGATACCCTTCTCGTGCTCTTAAACACATACTTCACAGTGTTTGTTTTATCGTCCAAGGACAACTAGGGTCAACTTGCGCTGAGACCTACGACCTTTTGAGGAAACTGAACTTTCGTTGCTTGGGAACCAAACCCTAGACTATGATGGGTAAAAAGATAGCATGGTGTTCTATGGTATCATTGGAATAGACGAACGTGTTAACATTGTGCTACCATAGGTCGTATTTTTCACAGTCAATTCCAGATTTTTTTTTTTTAAATGGCACAATTAGCTTTTAAACGAGTTAAGAATGTTCCCCAAAGTTTTGGTCTGACATTCTTACCCCCTTTAAAGTTCCAGATATCACATTTTCATGCACATTATGGATGTAGAAATAATCACTTGATCAAAAGTGCATCACATTTATAATACTTTGGAATTTATAAAATATCGTTTGATGTTAGTTAAATTGCTCGTAAAGAAAAGAATGTTTTTCCGGTCAAGTGCTCTGCCAACTAAGCTACAGGCATCAACCATTTCCTCCTTTACAAGCATATATAAGGCTTTTCATGGACGAGTTTGCTATTGGTGTGATAGTGCTGTGACTACTTTGTCCTCAAAGGGACAAATCAAAGAAGCAAGTGTGGTGATTCCTCCGCAAGCTCATTGCAACTCTGTTTCGCGCCAAAATTCCATTCTCATGGACATTTGGCAATGAGTCACACGTACAACCAACTCCTTGGAATTTCCACCAAAAACGAAGGATACAGGCATTATCCAACTTCGAACCCTCTCCCATATATTTTCATTTAATGGGCAAAAACTGTCAAGAAAGACAGCTCAACGTTAACATAACTCACAGCAAGTTCTCCCCTCTGTGGGGTCAAACTGACCAATAGAAATACACATAAACTATTGCGTCAGTATTCAATTGTCCAATCACGGTCCACAAAAATCATTCGAAGTAAAGTTTCGGACCGATCAACACACTCTTGCTCCTTAACTTTCGACCTGAAAAGAAGGTCGTTGCTAGCTGTGATAACGACCCTCAATATGTAACTTAATGCAATCTAACGAAGGCCCGGCATCATGCCGTGGCCAGTGTACGCGCCTCAATCTCCAAATAAATATTGTTTAATGTGCATCCTCTCTCTCGTCTACCTGCATTCACCGCCATGTAAAAATACCTTCTGAGATAACAGTCAAACTATGCCGCATGACGTACGCCACCAGGCACCTGATCAGCCGTTCACACTCACAAACCATGCAGCAATTGGCAACCCACGCGGCACAAGTACGTTCGGTAAAACAAACTGAATAAATATTACTAAATCAACAATTTTTCCATAGTAGCCGATGATGTAGCAAGAAATAGATGTTAAATTACTCGTAAAGAAAAGAATGATTTTCCGGTGCCTGGTGGGACCCGAACCTAAGACCTTTTGATTGCCGGTCAAGTGCTTTACGATCTAAGCTACAAGTGTCAATCATTTCCTCCTTTATCTTTGGTTAATATGAAAAAATTGTTAATTTAGTAATACTCTAATTTGTCTTATTGGACATTCTTGCTTCTTTGATTGTCGCTTTGGTAAAAAAGTAGTCACAGCACTGTTATATCAATAGCGAACTTGTCCATAGAAAGCTTTATATATGCTTGTAAAGGAGGAAATGATTAATGCTTGTAGCTTAGTTGGATTTCAATATCACTTGACCGGCAATCAGGAGGTCGTGGATTCGGGTCCCACCCGACGCAGGAAAACCATTCTTTTCTTTACGAGTAATTTAACCTCTATTATTACCACATCATCGGCTAATATGAAAAAACTGTTGCTTTAATAATTTGAAAATATCATTACTTTCAAAAGCTAACAGGAAACAATTTCTACATGCGTTTATTAATAGTAATATAAAAAGTTCATTAGTGTAAAATATACATTTGACAATTCAACAACAATCCTGGAATTCCAAAAATTGACAAATTACGATTATTTTTCATTTGACGTCTTCATAATTTGGATGCCATTGGTGCAGGGCCCTCCCATTTTTCACCTAGGAATAAAAAAAAATATGTGCATGTTAAAAAATATTATAATTATTAATGTAGTTCATACTTTAGAGCAGAGTTGCAAACAGCATCGCCTGTGGGGTAGGCCTTGGATAGTTTTTTAATTTGGTAGTGCAAGAGTGAAATCGTTTACAAGGGGTGCATACTAGAGATGAGTCTGAGCTCATTTTTTTAGGCCTGAGCCCGAAGATTTGAAAACTGAGCCTGCCTGAGCCCAAGGACTTGCAAATTGAGCCCGCAATACTTTGTGGAAATTCGAGACTCAAAACTTTAAATATAACTTTAACCCACTATGTAAGATTTAAATTTTAAAAATTTTGCTAAACTGCACCATTTAATTTTCCTTGAACTTTCATATACAGTAGGAACTTGATTATCTGGATCTCAAAATTTTTTTTTATTATTTTTGAAACAAGCGCCCTTGTGCAGAAGAGGAAGAGGGGTGGGGAGTGGAAGGGAATGGCTCCTATGAAAACGGAAGTTCCTTCCACATGGAACATGCCAGTTGGTCGGAGGGTTATTATTATGTAGTTTACAATCTTTTAGGCATCATAATTCTTTTTACATAAATACAATATGTTTAATGTTCATCAATAAAGTTGTCATGCCATTTTTTAATGTGCTTTTTTTTCTTCAATTTTTCCCCGATTTTCTATTTATTTTTTAGTTGTATTCAATTATCTGGAGTTTTGCTTATCCAGATGTTTCTGGTTCCAATTACTCCAGATAATCAAGTTTTTACTACACATGTAGTTCTAAAATCCTGAAAAACGAATCACATAATTGTATTTCTTGGAGTATTTCGATATAGAAAATCAGTTTTCGGCTTCAGTTACATCTTTCTCATAAGCCTGGGCCCCCCCTAATTCGAAAGCAATATGAAAAATAGAGCTTGTCTCATCTCTAATGTACACATTATATATATACGTAAGAACAATTTAGACAACAACATTCTGTCTGAAGAATACTGAGACTTCTACCATTATTTACACACTATGCTCGGAATCTTCTTACTTCAGAAGAAGAATTATGTTTTAAATAATTTTTTCTTTACAAGAATTTTCAGTTGTTTTTAAAAAAATATCTTAACAGCATATACAAGCCAAGGTTGCGCACAAGAGGGGGGGGGGTCAAACCCCCTCTTATTTGAACAATATTATTTGAATTTTAATAGTGTAAGGACAAAGGTGGTCATGCTGAGCCAACAATATTATCATTAGCTGCAAACTAAAATTCCTTATTATGGTTCCGTTTTTATCAAACCCTCTATTTTGAAATCCTGTGGACTTTCTTCATACAGGTATGCTTCCCTTTATTGTTTTTTTACAAAGCGTAAGTTTGTTGTAACCTTACATTGTAAGATATTATTACCCTTCACAGGGATAACACAATTGCCAAATAATGGTCAACACAGAAAGCCTCCGGGGCGAGAATTTTGTGAGTTTTCGTGGGGGAAATTTATTATACTATAAGTTTTGTCATCCACGTTTATGGACCTCAAACTAGAGCTTTTTTATGTTTGGAGAAAAAAAAGCACTGTCCTCATCCGGGATTCAAACCAGGGTCACTACAAACAGGGTAGCCCGCGGTATCTTGATCAACTAGACGAATGAGGACAAGAACAAACGCATTTTTCTCCGTTTATCTTGTCTGTTCTTGTTCTCAGAAACGTCTGTTCTTGTCCTCATTCGTCTAGTTGGTCAACATACCACGGGTCCCTGGTTCGACTCTAGGATGAGGATGGCGCCTCTTTTTCTCCAAAATTAAAAAAGCTCTAGTTTGAGCTAATTAATACGTGGGTGGCAAAAATTATTGTATAATAAATTCCCCCACGAAAAACTCACAAAAATCTCGCCCCGGAGGCTTTTCTGTGTTGACCATTATTTGGCAATTGTGTTATCCCTGTGAAGGGTAATAATATCTTACATCCTCATATACGGAGAAAAATGCGTTTGTTCTTGTCCTCGTTCGTCTAGTAGGTCAAGACACCGCGTGCTCAATGCGGGGACCCTGGTTCGAATCCAGGATGAGGTCCGCGCCTCTTTTTCTCCAAATATAAAAAAAGCTCTAGTTTGAGCTATATGAACGTGGGTGGCAAAAAATGGTAATACATAAATTAATGATGATATTGCACACTTAATTACAGACTACAGTGTAGTATAAAACATAATTTCACCACGCAAGAGATATTACCCTTCTCAGGATTAATGCAACTGCTAAATGTCCAACAAACAAAGTTATTGGAGCAATTTTCTTTTGGGTGAGTGGGGATTGATAGATAACGCTTTTGACACCCATGTTTTCCAGCTTAAACTACAGCTTTTTATGTAGAGAAGAAAATGAGAGACCGCCCGGAACCAGAGTTGAACCGGTGCACCCTAACCTGTTTGGCCACAAAGTCACAGGAACAACGCCCCTTTCCTTTGTACATAAAGTTCTGTAACAGATTATCACCCTTCTCAAGGTTAACGCGATTGCCAAATGGTCAACACATACACGTGCCATGGTTTTGTAATTTTTTGTGGGAATATGATGATAATATTTTTGATACCCACATTTTCCAGCTCGAACTAAAGCTCTTTATGTGTAGAAGAAAAGCAGACACAGCCCTGGCTCGGATGGTAAATAGATGTCCAAATCCCAAAACTCCGAATTTCAGCACCCTCCTCCAACTCCCATTATAATTTATGAAAACATGATTATTGATGTACTACGCAAAATTGGTTCCAAATAAAAATACCATTCACAACGTATTTATTGCGTATAACACTCAAAGAACATTCAACGGCATTTCTACCAATCAGGCGCTGGTCTTCATCAGGAGCTAACATTGCAAACATGAGGCATGTTGCCATTCTTAGAGTCTGTTATTTTACGAGTTGCTGCGGTCACTGTTCTGGGGCTCGGTTCTTGGTGTAATCGCTGGTAGGAGGGAAGAATAAGAATAAATTTATTCAATCTCATTACAATTTTTGGTGATACATATTCTTGTATGTGAAAATCTTGATGCTACGAAGATATTCTTGACTTAGAGATTACAGATGTTAACTGTTGATTAGGTTAAAAATGGAGGACAGCAGGAAGCTACAGCTTGTTGCATGGCTCTCCTCCAGATAGGTAATGCATTATACAAATCATTTTTCACAGGTTTGTTGCGTTGAAACTTTTAGCTGTATATCTATTAATTTGATGATGAAAAGAACTTATGATTAGAAATTACTATGTAGTTGCAGTTTTCCTTAAAATTATACTACAAAATGAAAAAAACCAATAGAGGCTGTGAGAAGCATTCTTAGATTTTCTAAGTTTTTTAAAGAATGCTGTTGACTTTGCTTTTCTCAAAGTTCCGAGACCACAGAGCCTGCGTTGAAGGATGATTCATCGCCCGATGGGTGTGGTGGTCGTGAATCAATTTGTAGGCCTTGCGTATTGTCCAGCTTCGTCTCTATGTTGATGTAGAGTCCTGAGGACATCATTTATGGGGGTTGGTTCAGGCAGCTTTTCCATGCTTACTTGCACAATGGAACAATAAACACAACTGCGGAAAACATGCTATATTTTTTCAGGCGGTACTTATCTGTAGTTTTCGTTTGGGTTATCATTCACTTGAGTGTTTCTTTTGAAGAAACTGAGGCAGGGTGCATCTATTTCAGTTGTAGAAGAGAACAAGTTCCTGAGGTGGTGGTTGATGTGTGGGCTATTGTAGCCCATTTCTCCTATGTTAATTTACCCGAGGCAACGGGAGGGCTGCTCTAGTGGCATTTCAGTGGGTGGCTGTCGTCGTTTACCCTGGGAATATTTCAAGAAAAAAATCAGAGGAAGGAAAGAACATAGAAAGGGCGATTGAGGTGGCAATGCATTTTTTTTTTTTAAAAATTCATAGTTGAGCTGCTTATTGTTTATGATTCGGTTAAGTTGTGAAATATATCCTTATCTTCTTTCTATTTAGCACATAGTGTTAGAAAGTTTTTATCTCTTTTTCTTTCAATTTTCAAGTCGTTTTTTATAGGAGAATGTAATTAGGTTTGGACATTATTGGAGAAATACAGAATACAAATAGTAATTGAGGGAGGTCCACACGTGGCTGAAAAATGGCATGGTTTTATGATCATAAAACCATGTCATTTTTCAGCAATGCATGGATCCACCCCCCCCTTGCTACTGGAGACTACACTAAGAACAGTGACCATAGCAACTCATAAAACAACAGTTCTCAAGAATGGCAACATGCCTTGTGTCTACAATGTTATTTATCTCTTGATGAAGACTAGCACCTGACTGGTCGAAATGTCGCTGAGTATTCTTTGAATGTTATACGCAATAATTATGTCGTGAATTGTATTTTGGAACATCATTATAATTGTAAACATTGAGAATTCAGTGCTATATCTGGTGGCCACCTTTCCCATGAATTTTTACAAAACCAACGTATCTTGCAAATAATCATCGGCACATGCAGAAAGTTCATAAAGTTGGGGGGCTACAAAGCTAAAACTCCATTTGTGTATATACAAAATTGAATCATAATAGGGGAGGTTACGACTTCAATCAACCCACCCCCCATGTACACCAGTGCAAACAATCATTTCCTACATTATCAAAAGCAACTGCAGCACTCACAATTTGACATGGCCAATCCATAATGGCAATAATGTATGCAGAAAATTTATGAGAAGGTGGAGATACAGTGTTACCATTTTATGTGTCATATGTAAAATTATACATGTACACTTAATGGGTTATGATCCTCTATCAACCCTCCAGGTCTACGATCATGCAGAATGATTTCAATTTAAATACCACACACAAAACATTAGCAGCTTTGTTATATTAAAAAATCAACTAAAATTGGTAGGCGCTATGACAATTTAGGAATATTAATAGATCGGAAGATAATAGAATGCTATAAATGGAAAAAAAAAATTGTTACCTATTGTATGTGCCAAGAGTTCAAATCTATCTGAGCCGAAAAAAGTTTGTGGTTCCCCATTTACATGAGCCACAATCACAGGTGCTCCAAAGGCCTAAAGTAATTTATATAAATAGAGTTTTTTAATGTTTACATCAAACAAATGTAATTTCCGACAAAATAATATATACAGTGAAACTTTGTTATAATGAACAAATGATTTCAATTAGTTTGATCTGCTGTATTTTATATATATATATATTCAGGCTGTTTCAGAACTCCACATCCAAAATTTAATGGTAGGTAGGGGACACCAAATAAGGTATATCTGCTAAGGCGCCGGTTTGGCTGTAGAGCGTAACTACTGTTTACGTCCACCACGTTGCTACGTAGCCAACTGCATGAATTAAATGCAATTTTTGATGAATAATTTAACTGAACAAGCTAATAATATAGTAGAGACAAAGAAATCCGGAATTTTGTTTCTTAATCCTGATCTGTGTTACCATGTAGTGAAAATAAGCCTAAAACTGCCTTTTTTAACACACTGGAAAACAGTTGGGAACTGCCAAGTATGTGTAACAGGTGAAGAACATCAAAATAAACATTTTTTGTTCAGTGAATTTAGTGTTTGCATCCACCCCATTTAAGGTTTCCATAAATGGCTACAATGCGCCATTTCACAAAGTTTTAAAATTATTTAATGTCAACATACGTCATCCTCTCCCTGGCAACTTTTTAAAAGCAGTTAAATTCACCAAAAGTGTATGTGTAGAATTCATACAATCGCACCTGAAGCGGCGAATTCTACACACACACAATTCTGGTGAATTTAACTGATTTTAAAAAGTCGCCAGGGAGAGGACGACATCTGTTGACACTAAATAATTTGAAAATTTCTTGAAATGGCGCATTGTAGCCATTTGTGGAAA
>QLNU02014802.1:55192340-55215477 GCA_006491805.2 Dysdera silvatica
TATGTATGTGCATATATATATATATATAGGTGTGTGTTTGTTTATGCATATGAGCATATATATGTCTTTATTTTGATTGCACACTTCTGGGTCTATTATGAGTGCAAAGAAACAATTTGTTTATTTTGAATATACGGATTTATTTAAATTTATATTTTTACTAGTTAATAATTAAGTGTTTATCTTGAGTGTGACATATTCATGTAAAACTTTTTGTTATAATTTTTTGGTATAATTAGTGAATTTTCTCGATCTTCTTTTCTATTCGTATTAAATGCTTTGCTGTTTTATTTCAAAACTCTTTCTAATAACTTTAATCACTTTCCATAACTCTATCTACTTGTTGTAAGTTTGCTTTTGGGCCACTTACAACAATTGAGATTGTTCTCAGTATTAATAAAGAGACCCTTCTAAATTACTAAAATATTTTTAAACTAATTATATTCTGGGTTTATACTGTTTTTAGCTAAGTTTTGGTCAATGCTGGTTTATTCAGTATTAATCACAAATCTCAATTATTGTAGTCAGAAAAACTCTAACAAGTACAAGGAAACATATAATGTGCTATCCTCCCAAACAGATCTATTTTTATGGCCAGCCCTGCTAGACTATATATTCCAGCCAATTCTCCCATTGCCACTTCTGGACTGGCATTTAGTTGTTGCCGGAAGCAGGGCAGTCATCTCACAATTTGAAAATACCACTTAGAATTCACAGCTGCACTGTCTCTGAAAATTCTGAGGAGGGTGGAGGAAGGGAGTGATTATGGCCACCCGAATGAGAGAGATAGTTATACATAACCTTCATAGGTTTCTGTCAACACTTTTGCTAAAAACATTGCGTAGTAGTAAAAAAAAAAAAGCAGGTCATTTGGGTTAAGCAAAGTTTTACTGTATAACCCATACATAATTATATACAATCTGGACGTGAATTTCAAAATTCTGACGTAACAGCTAAGTTGTCGCGACAACTAAGATGATTATGATGACTGCCTGTTCCCTGAATGGAATCCACATAAATCAGAAGATTCCATAATAGGAAATATTTTTTTAAGTATGTATTTTTGCTTCAAACTGTACATTTAATTGAATATTTGAACTGAACTACAGGTCACCTAGGACAACAGAACATACCGCTTGATGTGACATATGAAAACCCAGGGTATCTTTACAGATAAGTTTATTGGGAGTCAGTGGTATAGGAAGTGTGTGTGTGTGGGGGGGGGAGTCAAGTTCTCATCCCTGTTGTACAGCAAAACACATTGTCCTGTTTTATGCCAAATCACGACATTTGTTTTTAAGTTATTTGACTCTCCCCCCCCCCCCATGGTTTTACAATCGTTACATCACTGCTGAGAGCCAAACATCCAGACCAGTGAGCCCATAACCACTTCCAGATAATAGTCTCTCCACATACCAGGAGGCATGTGCCAACAGGCCACCCTCCAGTCTCAGAGGAGACAGGGCAAAGGCATATTTCAGCCTCTGCACTACTAAAGAATACTATTAAAATTTTAACTTAAAAAAAAATTAACATTGCCACTAATGTACCAAAGTCGAAACAGCTTTGGATTCTAATTTTATTTCCTATCAATAGATGTCGAAACCATATCCTCAATAATACTGCTTTTACAGTGCCCCTTGGTGTATCTATTGTTTAAAAAAAGTGACTCTCTACCTGCACGCTTTCTTTAGTGTTTGTAGGAATTATTCACCTTCAAGTGTGGTCTTTTGCAAAATCAGTAAAATTGTAAAGTATTCAAATGGTTGTTTTGTGATGCACTTTATTTTAACTATTTAATTAACATCTAATTTATCTAACTAACATTTTACAATAGCTGTTGGGGATTTGTGGCAAAAGATGGCGCCACTGGAGTGTGGCCGTAAAAGACCTACCACCCCAACTCTCCAAAATGTTGGCACATTCCTGCCACATACTGTGGTGTGTGTATGCTCTCTGTTATATTAACCATAACAAAAATATTTTTTGACATATAGTAAGTAATCCCTATTATTAACGACTTTTCAAGGACAGCGGAAAACCTCTTAAACAAGGAAAGAACTTAATTGGAATGTGTGAAATTCCATGAACCATTTGCTGGAACTGTAAAATATCAACACTAAACTGAGACAGTCATTAACTTGAATAGTATGGACAGAGATTACTGTAGATCAGCGATTCCCAACTCAATTCAAGCTGCAAACCACTTTTCCACCTCAACTCCACCCTCGGACCATTTTGAAAAATTCTCACAGGTTCAAGTACGATCGCTCCCCTTGAATGAAAATTTAACATTGAAAAGATACAAGGTAAAGGTCCAATGAGGTATCATTTTCAAAAATCAAGTCATTAATCGCCACCCTTTGAGTGATCTCTAAATTCGTCATTCAAGAACGTAGCCAGCTTTTCTTCAAGAGTGGGAAGGGGGAGTGAGGGGGCAAAATATCACAAATATACCATCAGTTTCATTTTTATATTTAATAATAATAATTTTTGAAAGTTTTTTTTTTTCAATAATTGTTTTTAAATAATGACCTATTTTGCAGACTCGTGGTCCACGGACCACCAGTTAGGAACCACTGATGTAGATAAAAATTAATTAATAAATAAATAATTAATAGATATTAATTAAAACTAACTCCATAGTCTAAAGCTTCATTTGTATACTGCTGCAAGCGATCCTTTGTCTTCTGATTACCAATCATTTCAATGGAATTTTCTAACACCGTTTCATTCATGCCAATACTTTTGCCCGCCTGTAAAATATAATTGTCAATCGAATTAACGAAACAGTAACAATACAGCAATACGAGACAACATATTAAAATTAAATGTATATATACAGAGTGTTCGGTTACCGCGTGTACAAACTTCTAGGAGAGGTAGGGGACACCAAATAAAGCATATTTGCACATATAACCTATTTCCGTAAAAGTGCCGGTTTGGCTGTAGAGCGTAACTACAGTTTATGCCCATCACGTTGCTACGTAGCCAATTGCATGAATTAAATGCAATTTTTGATACATAATTTAAGTGAATGAGCTAATAATACAGCAGAGACAAAAAAATCCGGAATTCCGTTTTCTGATTTTGATCTGTGTTACTGTTTAGTGAAAATAAGCCTAAAAATGCCTTTTTTAACACACTGGAAAAGAGTTGGGAACTGCCAAGTATGTGTAACAGGTGAAGAACATCAAAAGAAACATTTTTTGTTCAGTGAATTTTTTTCCAAAAATTAGCCGTTCGGGCACTACAGTGAATTTAGTATTTGCATCCACCACATTCAAGGTTTCCACAAATGGCTACAATGCACCATTTCAAAGATTTTTAAAATTATTTAATGTCAACAGACGTCGGGCTCTCTCTGGCGACTTGTTAAAATTAGTTAAATTCACCGGAATTGTATGTGTAGAATTCATACAATCGCACCTGAAGCGGCGAATTCTACACATACAATTCCGGTGAATTTAAATGGTTTAAAAAAATCGCCGGAGAGAGCCTCACGTCCGTTGACATTAAATAATTTTGAAAATTCGTGAAACGGCGAATTGTAGCTATTTGTGAAAATCTTGAATGCGGTGGATGCAAACATTAAATTCACTGCAGTGCCCAAACAGGTGGTTTTGGGAAAAAAAAAGTCACTGAACAAAAAATGTTCATTTTGATGTCCTTCACCTGTTGCACATGCATGGCGGTTCCCAACTCTTTTCCAGTGCGTTAAAAAACGAAGGCTTATTTTCACTATATAGTAACACAGATCAGGAAACTGAATTCCAGATTTTTTAAGTCAATCACTTAATATATGCATTTAAAAAAAATTTTCACTGCCGTAATCGCCTACATGGCAACGACATGGACGTAAACAATAGTTACACTCTACAGCCAAACCGGGGCCTTTACGGACATGGGTTACATGGGCAAATATGCTTCATTTGGTGTCCCCTACCCCTCATAGAAGTTTGTACATGCGGTAACCGAACACCCTGTATATATATATGCACGGTTTTAAAAGGTTTGAATTCAGTGTAGTAAAGTTCAATCATTGATGCATATTAAATGCACTGCTTACTAATATTACAGTGATGCATATTAGCTAAAGTTGGTAAAATGCTACAACTCCTACAAATAATTATTCGTTACAAAAATTCAATATCGTTCGCCCCTTTCCACGAACTTTTTCTGCCTACTTTACACTTTATGTGAAATGTACAATAGGCAGAAGAAGAATGAAAATAATTATGATTACAAAAGAATTTTCTTGGACCACCAAGGTATGCACCTTGCCATAAACATCACTGTTAGCACAAGCTATTAACCGTATTTTAAGTAATCTTGTTAAGATAAATCTACAATAAATTTTTGCTTTTAAAGAAGCTTACTTCTCTCATACTTTCAATTTCAGCGATGTCTTTATGCTGTAAAAAACAAAAAATATATTGTTATTCAGTTTTCATAAACATTTTGATTGCAAGATATTAATACCCTTTTCAGCAATTACCAAATATTGGTCAACACACAAAGCCATCGGGGCAAGTGTTTTGTAATTTTTCATGCGGAATTTATTGTGCTTAATAATTTTGACACTCACGCTTTAGCACAGACTAGAGTTTTTTAGGTATAGGAGAAAAAGAGACATCACCAACCTAGACTTAAAGTAGGCCAAAATTACCAATGACTTTTGTAGCCATGCTTTGTATGTTTGCGTTTTTGTGTCACAAGGCCTGCAAAGGTCATGCTGCACTGGGAGCTATAGTTTTCCGAGAAAACCAACCCTCTTAAGGTTGGGAATCAACCCCCCCCCCACTAACTACAGGGAGCAGTTAGATGGCAAGTCCCCTTCCCCCCACCGCTGCAAATTAAACACAAGCTAACTAGGCAAACATGTTACCACTGCAGGATCTGTATTACATTCTTTTCACTTTAATTAACTCAGAGTTTTTGTTTTGCCGCATATTATATGTTCATGCTTTCATTTTAATATCATTTATTTTATTCTATGGCACAAGGATATTTAAGGTCATGCTGCTCTGGGATCCACAGTTTTCAAAGAATCCAAATCTCCGATGCTTAAAGACTGGATTACAGTAAGCAGGAAAAACTGAATGCATTCTAGGTACCGTTTCCCACAAATTCCCATTAACTAGTTAATGGTACAATAAATATGTTACCTCTATGGCACGTAATGAACATATATTTAAGGGTGATGAACACCCAGCATGTGCAGCATGTAGGAGCACTTTGCACAGATTTGCTTATGAAAAAAATATTCAATGAATATAATTTAAATAAATTATTACCGTTTCATATAAACGTATCCACATGGCTCTTGAAATATTCTCAGTGTATTTAGGCTGAGCCATATCAATGGCCGTAATAAATCGTTGTGTTTTCAGGGAGCCTTTGTTGAACATTATCTCCATCAAGTTCTAAAACACAAATTAAAATCAGACATTTTAAAAAACTGAATCTCATCAGAACTTTTGTTCGCAAGTTTTGCGATGCAAGGACAATGAGAATCATGCCATGCCTGAACTTACAGTTTTCCAAACCTCTTACACCCTGGGGAACAAATCCTCGGACTTCAGTGAGCAAATAGTTTATTAGAATTTAAAACAAAGCAGGGAAGATATAAGAATCATTTAAGACGCACAAATTATTATTTTTTTTTATTTTCTAATTTGTGTTTTCGTAGTGTACCAATTATTTCACAGAAAATGAGAAAGCTCAATTACCAAACCCATTCAGTAAATTAAAATTCTGAGAAAGTGGTATTTGTGACTATATAAAAATTTGTTTTCTTAATACAAATTGTGTGCATCATTCTACCCATCGTTTAAAGTATATTTACTTTTATAACGACTGATTGTAAAGCTATTAGTAAATTGCTGGTTGTCTGGGATGTGGTCAGACACGAGACCACTTCATGTATTCTCCGAGTCTCAAAACCAACCACTGTATCATTCGAGACAGTCACAGCGAACAACCCAATGTCTTATTGGCTTAACCTCCAACATTCTTGTTTATTCTTTGGGCTTTGTGGCACAAGGATAGTTAAGGTCACCAGGACCAACAGTTCTCTGCGGAATACAAACCTTCATTGCCTAAAAAACAAACTCCAGACTAAGGCAAGCAGAAAACCAGCTGACGTCCTATGGTACCACTGAAAACAAACCCAGGTTATATATATGTATATAACAAGAGGATAGACGAACATACAATGGCGGATTTACCAATAAGCTAAGTAGGCTATAACCTACAGCAGCAATTTTTCGATGAAAAGTTTTTAGCAGAGAAGTTTGCAAAAGCGGGGCTGAATCTTTTAGTGGCCAATCGAATTATTCATTTTGAATTGTTATGTTCAGAGGCGTAACTAGGTACTGTCAAGGGAGAGATACTTCGAGACTATCTCAAATTGAGAGAAGTTCAAAAAGTGCCAAATTCGTGAATACCTGCGAAAAGGCGAATTTCAAATAACCGTCAGGAACGTTAAATTGAGAATTTGACAAAAGCGTCACAACTGCTGTTATTCCTCCAGTTATGTTTGGTACGATCAGGCGGCAAAATACGCCGGCTTACAGGTGGCAAAATATGTCAGCTTACAGCCAGTAAAATCATAAATCCACCTCTGTGAACACAATGTTGATGTGTGTCATCAATACGACAGTCGGAAGTTCACAACTTGAATTATAATAGCTATGATACAAACTGCAATGTTTACTGGGATTTAAACACAGACTTGTGCATGCAAACCAATGTCAACTAGTAATTGTTAGATGATGAATTTCTCATAAAGAAAAGAATGATTCCTCAGCGCCTGGAGGAAATTAAACCTGTCGTCGCCTGTAGCTCAATGGGAAGAGCACTTAACTGGTTATCAAGTGGTTGCGGGTTTGGTTCCTGCCATGTGCTGAGAAATCATTTTCTTTGCGAGTAATTTATCATCCAATACTACCATATCATCGGCTATGATAAGTGTTAACTGTGATATTAACTTTAATAAATAGTTAATTGTCATCACTGACACTTCGGTAGTGTCAGGATTAAATTTTACTTAATGTGACAGAAATAAACCATTAAAGGTCAAATATAGATCACAACGTCTGACCGGTGTCACTCAAGATGACAGTTATTGTCAGAGTTGTAGTTAATGTACATTACTACAACTTCAGTGCTTAGTGTCAATTCAACATTCATGGTTTTCACCGAGATTTAATCATAGATCTATGAATGCAAACCAATGTCAACTAGGAAATAGCGAATTGTTAATGCACATTATCAGCATTTTAATAGTTAATATTTCAATATTCTTGGTGTTTTTAACGAAAAACTAAGTTACATCCAATATGAAGCATGAGCCACTTTTTGTTTCATGGAGCAGCTGAAATCATGCCATGGCAGAACTTACAGTTTTCTTAAAGAATTCATACATCATTAGTGTATGCAAAAGGTTCATAAGGGGGGAGAGGGGGGGGGACACCGAGATTCAACCCCATCATATATATTCATATGCATATACAAAATTGCATCACAATGGGGGAGATTATAATCCCCTTTAACACCCCCTGCATAATCTAGATGTAGGGCCTAAACACAAAAATAGTTTTTTTTAATGTAATAATTTTTATTTATAACGTATTTTACATTAATCACCTCAAGGAAGAGCCCGGGATCCATTGTCCCCCACACGTGGGCATGTCATTGGTTTCGAGAAGTATGTTCCCCCGATTCAATGATTATTTTCACTAGTCCCATGAAAATCGTTAAATCAAAGTTTGACTGTACACAATTTTTCTATTACTAAAGACATCTCAATTATCAGATTATGTGCAATTAATATCAAAATCATCTGTGAATTTATAAATGAAAAGCTTACACTGGGCACAAAAAGTGGGACATTGAAATATTCTCGAAGTCTCTTTAAATCTTGATGCATATAGACCGCCTTATTTGGCACAGTAGCTGGCGGAGAATTCCCTGAAATCAACTAAAATTAATTGTCAGTTTATTTCTTAGAACAAAAATTTCTTTATAACTAAAAACGGAGTCTGCACCTAATCAAGACATTTATAAAAAAAATTAATAATTCAGATTAAATTTGATATTCCATGATTTGGGTGGTTGAAGTTTTATCACACAAAGATAGCAATGGTCATTCTGCACCTAACAAGGTAATCCCATGGTTTAGGTCCAGGCAATCAACGTAGAGTTTTCAAAATTAAGGATTAAATATCCTTGCTACTTCCATTCTTTCTGAACGCCATTTAAAGCTTTCCTTTTTTCTCTCCTTATTCCTGTCACAAGCTCTTGGTCTCCATAAAGATGATATGTTTCCTTGTTTCTTCTAATTTTTCATTCGCTGCTTTCATTCACTGCTTAGTATACTTTCCAAGGTACTTTTCTTTCTCATACTTTCAGCGAGGTTTTTTTTCTCCAACTGTGTTAATGTCGATATCTTGGCATCATACAAAACTACACGAGGGACGGGGGCCATAAAATCTTCCTAATTAACTAGGGAAACCACCTCCATTTAGTTAACACACACACACACACATATACACACAGGGTGTCTCAGCACCAGGGTTATAAACATCTAGGAGGGGTAGGGTACACTTAGACGAACAATATTTGTCATAGAACCTAGGGTCGCAAACCACTCACAGCGCTAGTTCTAAAACCGTCCAGCATGCACAAATATTTACAACCAGTGCGTGAAAAGCGCCAGATAAAACTCAGGTCAGCTGCTCAAGTGCATAGATGATTAGGACATCTCATTTTGCGCTTCTCATGCACTGGTTGTCACTATTTGTGCATGCTGGACGGTTTTAGAACTGACGCTGTGAGTGGTTTGCGACCCTAGGTTCTATGACAAATATTGTTCGTCTAGGTGTACCCTATCCCTCCTAGATGTTTGCAACCCTGGTGCTGAGACACCCTGTATATGCCTATATATGTAAATATGGGACAAAGACTAAGCATGTTTGTTTGTAGTGGCTTAATGGTCACATATTGGGATGATAACCCAAAAATCGCTAGTTTGAATACGGTCTAAGTATGTGGTCAATTTGTTTCGATTCTGGCTCTAACTCGCCAACAGCACAAAATTCCAGTTTGAACCCAAATTTGATCCAAATAAAGATCTCTTATGAATAGCAACATACCCGACAACTTCATGATGCCGCCTAGGAGAAAAGGCTTCAATTTCAAATCAATATTCCATCTGGATTGGTATCGACATAACACCTAATCATGAGTTAAAAAATTAAGATTAATAAACACACATGGTAAATAATGATTGCACATAATTATTAATTTGTATTACATGCAACTCATATACATATTTTATTAAATATCACAACTGATATTTAATAACAAAAAAGAAAAGTTAAAAAATAACTGACATCAGATCATCATATCCATTAGTTTATAAAACATTTTTGTAACAGGTAGATCTTTAAGATCAGGGGACACAAGCCTTCTGTTTTTATGGCGTAAGAACGGCAAAAGCCATGGTACACAGAGACCTAGTTTTCTAAGGTTTCCAAACAGTTGCAAAGGAACCAAACCTGGGATAATGGCATACATTATGCCGATAACATTGGGAGTTTAATCTGAGTCAATGACATGGTAGACTTTTATGTTTTCCTTATATCACAATAGGACAGTAGATGTAAAAATTTTCCGAGAGCTCAGAACCTTTTAATACTCACTGAACTAATCCCTTACACTACAGTAAGTAGGCGTTAGAACAGATTAAAACCTTGTTTTGTCGCCAAAGGTTAGCTAACTTGTTTGTAGGGTTACTCGCCTACTTCCTCATTGGGTTGCGTTGGTATGAATTGCTGTTCCACGCATTAGCTTTGCTTTGTTTCCAGTCGCCGTGACAGTTAAGCATTTACAAGTTGCACAAAATACACACAATGATGTTATGGAATGAAGTTTTCTAAAGTTGTGATACCACCATTAATGTTTTGTTTTTTTGGCATAAATATGTCTTGCTATGCTTCCATCAATGTTAACAACCGTCGTGTGTACAGAGGCGAGTTTTTGTTTTTTTTTTTTAAATCACAAGCCTTCAAATTTTGGGAGAGTACTATTCCTTGCTTTACTGATGTTTTTGATAGCAGGGTTGGGACACCCCCACGCCCCACCCACTAAACTTTCACTGATTCAGGAAAAATACTGATACACAAAAAAAAAAAAATCCCTTCGCTCATTTTCACATGCTGTGACACACTCAAATACCTATATGGTGAACTGATGCTTTCTAACATGCGCTTGCTGACGCATGCACACATCCGACGCCTCTAAAAATCAGTTCTCGTTTTAAGAGTATAGAGTTAATTTTGGTAACAAGGTTTTAAACTGCTCTGTTCCCGAGTGAGCAGTTAGTCGGTAAGCATGGTGAAGCTACACAGTTCATCACCTACTGAATTCTTTTCCAGTGTTGCCAAAACTAGCTGGCAATGTGCAAAGTAACCTGCTGCCACATTGAAAATGTTGTTCACAGGTTTTTTTTTACATCGTGGACACCTTGTGGAGAGTGCCCCCTCCACGATCCAAATAAAAACTAAATTATATGTAAGTTATATTATCTGAATTATATTAAATTATCTGCATTGGAGAGGAGTTAATAAGAAGAGACCCCCACACCCTCCTGGTTCATGGTAAACCCTTCGCTGTCCACTTGAATATACTTTGAGTTATGCCTGAATAGTTGAAATATTGAATCTATACCTGTAAATCTTAACATCGCTCTAGGACGCACCCTCACAGATCAGGCTGAAAGCAACCAATCAGATCATGGAATACACCTCTCCCCAAACGCAATCGGCAAAACATTTGCAGCAATTTCACTCATCAGAACCTCTGCACTTTTATTCGAAACCACAACATACAAACATTTATAAGAATCCCTTTCAACCCATTTAAATGCAATTAAAAAAAAAACACTACGTCACAATCATTTTGACATACTTGGATTCACTGCAATTGATGAAAATGAACGAAACACAGCTTACAGAAATGCAAAGCAAGCAGGAAACAGTGTTGAATGACACTAGAAAAAGTATAACGTCACAAACCTAGCTACTAAAATTTTAGAGCAATTTCAAGAGGAGGGAAAAGCAGGTGATGAACTGTGCATTTACGCCAGTAAGCATTTTCTTTTTAGGGGCACTGTTGGGATTCTAATCCAGATTAATGGCACACTGAGTGAATGCTTCATCACCGCATCGCATCACCAGCGGGCCCCATTACTGACCTTTTTTGCACAAGACTGTATGTATTTTATCAAGTTGCTTTTGGCAGATACTCTTGAAGATTTCAATAAGATCTCTATTTTAAAGTACAAGTGCCTTCTTATATGAATGAATATGAAGCAAAGTATTTTTTTTTAAATTATTTGTTTTTAACATCATATGTCGAAGTTATAATATTTTCAAGCAGAAACAACGTAATACGGATACAAATGTACTGTAGTTATGGATGAGTGGACATCGTTCAACGACCTTTTGGCCAGACCTTTTTAAATATGAAAACACATTGAGTACATAAATCAAAAGTATACCCGAGAATAATAAAATATATAAATTAGAAGATAAAACAAAAGGATGGGAGGGGAGGGGGAGACTCTTCGGGTGAAAATACTTAATATTTATTAAATTAGCCTGCAATTATCTGTTTGAGTTTGGTTTTCTCTCCACTTAAGTTTCTTTCTTTTCAAACAAATGAAATTACTAACCTCAAATGCAAGATAAGAATACGGCGATATAACATCATAGAAAAATTCAACCAAAATTGGAGTTTTAGACATCGCCCTAAGTTATTATAAATTGAAAAACGATTCCTCCTCTAAGGCGGAAAAAATACACAAACACAGCGATAAGCCAGATGCTATCAAAAATTCATGTTGCCTAATTGATATAAAGACGGGCAGAAATAAAATAGATCACCAGAGGAGGACCGATATTATGGGGCAATGGGCTAGGACAACCTTTTGGAGCCCTCTGCCCTTATCATTGCTTTGTTTTTAGAATGATCCCGACTACTACTAATAATAATTTGTGCAAGATGAATTAGAAAAGTTGGCCGAACCAAAGGCCTGTATTTCAAGGGGAAGAAGTCCAATAAAAGAAAGCAAGAACCACAACTCTCCAATAAATGAAATTTAAAAAATGGGAGAGACTCTTCAAGAATTGAGACAAGGTACGCTAAAGCCTGCGAGATTTGATGTAAGAGAGCCGGGGTGCGTCTTTCCAGTCCCGGGTCGATTCAGACACTTGGCGGCAAAAATGTTCTTCGGCGCTAAACGGTTGACTCTAGCTACTTATAGTAGAAAGTTCACTAGATCGTAACGGGCGAGCGCATGTGTCGCATCGTATTTTGATTATGAATTAGTATTTTTATAAATAAATCAGTACTTACCTGAATCACAGAGACCGAACTGGGGAAGAGCCTCCCCCGCTCGTCGTTTCGCAATCGTGCCGTTTCGATCGCATTCAATGTACTCTACCTGAATCAGTATCTATTGAGCCAGTATAAGCGTACGCGGGCGGCAAGAGTCAAGCTTAGTGCCATTAAAAATGTTGGTATCGTTGCCAGTTTTCGCCGCTCGAAGCCAAGTGTCTGAATCGATCCGGGAATGGAAACACGCTGCTAGGGCGCGAGATTTGAATTTCCATAACACTTTTAGCATTAGGACCGATTTAAGCGATCTGATTGGCTGAGCAGGTGATGTGCGGCCTGGTTTCCAGATCGAAATAATTCTCGTCAAAAAGAATTGGCATTTAGGATTGTATGTGAGCCAAAAGAACCGTTGATAATTACAAAAGAACATGATATCGTCAACACCTTCAGATGCTCCAATATAAGAAATGTAATTGAGCAAACGTTTTTAAAAGTAATGTATTTTCTAACTATTCAAATTATTTAATGAGTTATTAAATAATGGATTCATATAGACTTAACTTGGATGCAGGGCAAACAGGGTTGGCAAATACCCGGATTTTTATATAAACAACGCAACCAAGTTGTGTTTTTTCTTCATGGTTTTTGAGGAATTGCGGTCATCGTGAAAATTGCCGAATATGCATTTTCCATAAATACAAAACAACTCGGAAATAATTTTCAATTACATACAGAAAAATCTATTTCAACGACCACCTTTTATCTCAGACCGTTTCCCTTAACGACTACCTTTTTTGGAAATGGATTTCCTTCCCCCCTCCATAGACCCAATTCTAAATTTAGCTCCATTCGGAGACCACCTCTCTGAGCGACCTCTTTTTCACGGAACCGACAATGGTCGCCTTAGGGAGGTTTTACTGTATTATAAAAATACTAATTTTCAATTTCAATCAAGGAAAGCAATTCCAGGAATCAAGGGAGATACAAAAACTTTTTTATTTTTTAAATACTACGGGGTTACTACTCGGCGCACTCGATATGATCTATCCTTTTCTTTAAAAATTCTTTAAAAATCTTCTTTAAAAAATGGGCCCTAGGGTTCCACACCCTAGGGCCCATACAACCCGTGCATACCAATCCAAGATTTGTTTTGGAGAATTCTGGTATTAGATTATTTAGATTTCTTGTGAAGTGATTATGTCCAGGTGGGATTAAGGACATAAGATTAAGATATAAAACGATTCATATGGCATTAAACATAAAAATAAAGATCTTGTAAATTAGTAATTTTTCAATTAGTAATATTTGAGTATTATTGGAAGATGAATAAAAGGAGTGAGACACATGACTATTGTAAGACAAAAGTGAAATAAAATGCTTCTGAAGAGCAGTAATTCGCGAGAGATTGTATTTTGTGGTACAGCCCCAAATCAATAAGTAATAATATATGTTAGTGAAAATCAAAGAGAAGTAAAAATTTATAACAATTGGAGTGGGTAAATAATATGCAATATTTCTTATTATTCCCAAATTTCTACTAATTTTTATACAAATGTAACGTGGGTGTCCCGTTTTAAATTAGATTGAAATGTTATAACAAGAAAATTAATTTCTTTGTTCTGTTAAGGGTTAAGTAGTTAATGTTAAAGAAGTTAATAATGTGTTTAATATCTTCATTAACTATTATTCTGTAACTGCAATTAAAGCCTGTTCCACTGACCTACCCTCCATAAATCCAAATTGATTTAGATGAATGATTTTGTTTAATAAAAAAAACCTATATAATCTTTTATAGAGTATCTTTTCAAAAATCTTGGCAAAAACTGTCAATATTGATATTGGTCTGTAATTGGCAATCTCATATCTATTTTCTTTTTTAAATACAGGTGTAACTGCTGAAATTTTAAGATCTTGTAGAATAACACTTGTGGAAATAATTAGATTACAAATGTGGGTGGGAGGCTGCAGTATAATATCCGAAACATTTTTAATAGCTGCCGGGTGAACCTGATCATGTTCAGGGCCCTTATTAGGGTTAATTTCCTTTATTTGTTTATCAATTTTTGCAGGTGTAACTGGTGAAAGAAATAGGGAATCTTTAATGTCATAGTTGTAGAATCCACTATTCAAATGGGACATTGTATTATGGGCATGTGCCAGTCCAAACGGAAAATCGATAAAGCAGTTATTGAAGGCTGTAAGTATTTGCTTTTGGTTGGTAATGGTTCGATTCCCAATAAGAAAGCTACTAATTGGGTTTTTAGATGCTTTAGTTCTACCAAGGAGTTCATTTATTCCCAACCATTTTTTTTTTTTGATCGGAGCCATTAAACAATTTTTTTAGATGGTTTCGTTTTGCCAGTATTAGTTTTTTGTTTAAGCTATTTCGAAATTTACGAAATGCAGTTAGGTGATCAGATGATTTGTGTTATAAGAAGCTCGAAAAAAGTCTATTTTTTTTTTATTTCTTTTAGAAGAAAATTATTGGTCTATGGTTTTCTGACTTCTTACTTCTTGCAATATTTTTAAAAATAAAACATATGTTGTATATATTGGTAAAAGCTTGAATAAATAGATTATAAGCTCGTTGAGCATCATTCGAATTAAGTAAAGTGGTCCAATTGATTTTTGTTAATTCTGATTTAAATAAGATTAGGTTACTTTCCGAAAAATCCCTTATCGAAAAACAGCTTCCAAATTTATTATGATAAAAATTTTGAATATCATTAGTTATAAAAATAGGTAGGTGATCACTAATATGGTATGTCAGTACTCCTGAAAGGTGTGGATAAGTATTAGTTATACAGAGGTCGATCATAGTTTGGGAGTGACATGTTTTTCTAGTAGGGGCATTGATGGTAAAATGAAAACCGCTAGTATGAACTATACCTTCTAAATTTTTAGCATTAACGTTTTGGTTTGAACTCATGTCAATATTTATATCACCAAGTATAATTAATTTCAATTTTTCAGTGTTAACAAAATCCATAAAGGTCTTTAAGAAAGTTAAAAATTCCGCAATGTCATCATTCGGTGGTCTATATATTGTAGAAATAAGGATTCTAAAAAGATTTTATGACTATGATTTCAATGTATAGAAATATTCCACTCCAATGATTATAATTTGAATATGAGATTGATTGATGCACATAAATTGCCACTCCACCTGTACGACCATTCTGGTGACATTCAGTAACTAGGCTATATTGAGTTATATGCACATAGTTAGGCTGAAACCACGTTTCAGTAATATAGATAAAATGAGATAAAATATACAGATAAAATACACTCAATCCAGTTAAGTCTTAAAAGTGAGTGAGAATAACTTGTTGAAACGCAACATTTAGGTTAAATCGCAATCCCAAATAAGCAATATTTCATATATTAGTAAATTTGAACAAGTAATTTTGAGGACGAATATCTCAAAACGTCAAGTTCAACAAATCAAAAAATAGGTTAGGTGGTTGGTTAGCTGGCTATATCTACATCGCGCAAGGACAGCAAGTGTGGTTATGCACCAAACAAGGTGAGATCGAAGAATAGAACATGACATGAATATATTGATTTGGATATACAAATAATGTACCAACCAAAAATAATAAAGAATATTTGCTACAATAAGACCATGGAAAGCATAAGAAATGATATAACAGTAGGTAAATAGTAATAATGTAAATTTTTTCTATTCCCTTAGGCAAATCCAGAAATATTCATAATACATAAATAATGATACAATAAATACTAGTACGTCAGAAAGACAAGGATGAATAAATAATTTACTGGGTTTTGCAATTATGCAAGGACAGCAAAAGCCATGCTGCAATATTGACTTGGATATATAAATAAAGTACCAAACAGAATAATAATCAGTAAGTACTGCAATAAAAATAAGAAAATATATAGAGAGTAGTAATAGTATATAAATAATAATGCATTTTTCATTTTCGGTAAGTCCAAAAATATCTATAATATACAATAATAATTCAGTAGATAATGGTGCTGCTTGTAAGGCAAAACGATGAACAATTAGATAATTAATTTGGTTGTGTTATTATGCAAGGATAGAAAAGGCCATGATGCAATATTGACTTGGCCATATAAATAATGTGCCAACCAAAAATAATAAAGAATGAGTACTACAATAAAATCATGAAAAATTTAGAAAATAATGATAACATATATATGTATATTGGCTACGTTTAATGGACGATCCCTTGCTTCTGAAGCAAAACTTCAGGAATTGGAAGAAGAACTTGACAAGATCAAATGGGACATTGTAGGACTCAGTGAAGTTAGAAGAAAAGGTGAAGAGTTGGTGGAACTTAAAAGTGGACATTTGTTTTATTATAGAGGAACGGAAACTGGAAGAACAAGTGGTGTTGGCTTCTTAATCAACAAAAGAATTAAAGACTACCTTCTTGAAGTCGAAAGCACGTCAGATCGAGCAGCGAGGCTCGTTGTTCAACTAACCCAGCGATACCAACTTCAAATAGTACAGGTATATGCACCAACATCAAGCCATACCGACGAAGAGGTTGAAGAATTTTATGAAGAAATCAAAGAGTTACACACCAAAGGGAAACAACATATCAAGCTCATCATGGGGGATTTCAATGCAAGAATTGGACAACAGGAACAAGGAGAGACATCGGTTGGTAAATACGGATATGGGGAAAGGAATGAACGTGGCGATCAACTCATCGAATTTGCAGAAGCTGAAAATCTTAGCATCATGAATTCATTTTTTAAGAAGAAACCGCAAAGAAAATGGACATGGAAACACCCAAATGGGGGAACTAGTGAAATTGACTATATCCTGGCAAACAAGAAATCAATTATTGAAGATTGCAGTGTACTGAACAGATTTAATACTGGAAGTGATCATCGAATGGTGAGATGTAAAGTGCACTTAAATACTAAATTAGAACGACAGAAGCTCATTAGGAAACAAGTAAGTAAGAGGGTGGATTTAAAGAAATTAAAAGAAAATACCGAGGCATTCAAGTTGGAATTAAAAAATCGCTTTTCTGCACTGGAAGGACTTATTGATGAAAGTGATATCTCAGAAGCAAATGAAAACATTGTTAAGACAATAGTTGAAACTGCTGGGGAAATTGGTGGTGTAACCTGTAAAAAGCACAATAGCAAATTATCTGAGAAGACGAAACAGCTCATGAAAAGGCGAAGAGATATGAAGGTGGACAATCAAAATACCAGTTCCAGGATTGAGTACATAGAACTTTGTAAAACTCTGCGCAAAAGCATGAAAGAAGACATAAGAAAATTCAACTGTGAGCTAGTAAGGAAGGCCATTGAAAATAACAAGAGCCTTAGGGTTGTTAAAGGAAGTTTATCTGTTGGGAAGAAACACATCATTGCATTAAAAGGAGAGGATGGCACCGTAACAAGAAATAGGGAAGAAATACTTAGAAGAGTTGAAGAATTCTACAAAAATCTATACGAAAGTAACAGTGGATTAAACGAAGACATTGAAATAGTCGAAGGAACAGCTCCTAAAATCTTAAAAGAAGAAGTTTCATTTGCAATAAAAAGTATGAAGAAAGGAAGAGCCCCTGGTGATGATGGTATTACATTAGATATCCTAAAAGAAGCTGGAGAATATGTAGAAGACATACTTGCAAAATTCTTTACCAAATGTCTTAACAGCGGTAACATACCAAACCAATGGGATTCTGCAACAGTAATTCTTTTGCATAAAAAAGGTGATAAAGAGGATTTGAAAAATTACCGACCAATTAGCTTGTTACCTGCTATTTATAAAATCTTCACAAAAGTGCTAACACATCGCCTGCAGAAAAAATTAGATGCAGCTCAACCAAGAGAACAAGCTGGATTTCGAAGTGGATTCAGTACAGTGGACCATATTCAAGTATTAAGAGAATTAATTGAAAGAACACATGAATATGAACTTCCATTGTGTGTGGCATTTATTGACTATGAGAAGGCCTTTGACTCTATTAAAACATCAGCAGTCATCAACTCTTTAAGATCAACAGACATTGAGGATGTGTACATTGACATGGTGAAACGTGTGTATAAAAATGCAAGTGCAAAATTTCGGTTACATAAAGATACCAAAACTATCAAACTTGGCAAAGGGGTGAGGCAGGGAGATACCATTTCTCCAAAACTTTTTACTTCAGCTTTACAGATGATTTTTCAGCAGATAAATTGGAATAACAAGGGAATAAAAATAAATGGTGAATATTTAAATCATTTGCGGTTTGCTGATGACATTGTTATTTTTTCAACGAACCCATTAGAACTCCAAGACATGGTACAGGAGCTCTCAACTAGAAGTAAAGAAGTTGGACTCAAGATGAACCTACAAAAAACTAAGATCATGTTCAATAATTTCGTAGAGGAAACAAAAATACAAGTTGACAACATTGAGCTAGAAATTGCTGATTCATATATTTACCTTGGCCAGCTGATTTCAATGGATGGCAACATTATGAAAGAACTCAACAGACGTATTAAACTTGGCTGGAGTGCATTTGGAAGAAACAGTTTTATCCTGAAGGGGAAATTGCCTTTGTGTCTAAAAAGAAAGGTCTTCAACCAGTGTGTATTGCCAGTCCTCTCTTATGGATCAGAGACATGGAGTCTAACAGTTGGAGCAATACGAAAGTTACAGACAACGCAAAGGAGCATGGAGAGGTGCATGCTTGGAATAACTAGGAGAGATCGAAAAAGAAACACTTGGGTGAGAGAGCAAACTAGAGTAGAGGACATCATTGTTAAAGTAAAAGGGCTGAAATGGCGATGGGCTGGGCATATTGCAAGAAGAACTGATCAACGATGGACAACAGAAATTCTGAACTGGATTCCAAGAGACCACCGAAGACCTAGAAAACGTCCTCAAACTAGATGGGTGGATGAAATAAGAAAACAGGTTGGGGTGACGTGGAAGCGAATTGCTCAGGATAGACTTGTGTGGAAAGCATTTGGAGAGACCTTCATCCAGCAGTGGATAGATAATGGTTGAATATGATGATGATATATGAGACCTCCATCCAGCAGTGGATAGACGATGTTTGAATATGATGATATATATATATTACAGGTACAAAAGTTTAGACACAACACAAATTTGAGTATAACAAAATACTATTAAAACTGAAGAAGTAGGAACTTTAATATTACGAAGTATGAACACATGTAATATGCAAATTAAAAATTTGAGAACAGAAATCACATCAGTAGCGAACTTGCTGCAATATATAACTTAAAATAAGTAAAATATGTGGCACAAAAGTTTAGGCACAAACATAAATTTTAGCACTTGCATAAGGAAATGAACAATTTTAATAATCAATGTAGCCACCATTACTTCGTATTAGATTAAATACGCGGTCGTTCATTGAAAGCACAAGATTTTGAAAGGTTTCTGGTTCAAAATTAAACCACGCTTCTTCTATAGCCTTTTTAAGTTCTAAAACGGACGGATATTGCTTTCCATTGGCATACACAACATTCGTTAGTATGCCCCATACATTTTCGATGGGATTACAGTCAGGACTAAGAGCAGGCCAATCGAGAACTGTAATATTTTTAGCGCTCATCCATTCTTTTGTTGACCTGGATGTGTGGATGGACGCATTATCTTGTTGGAAAACCCAGTTTCGTCCACATAAAAGTTCGCCAAAAGGTAATAGGTGACTTTCAAGAGTTGCCTGGTATGCCTTGGAATCTTGTTTTCCATTCAAAAACGCCAAAGAAGTCTGTCCATTGAAGCTAAAGGCTCCCCAAACCATGACTGAACCTCCTCCTTGACGTCTGCTGAACCGACTTAAGGGGCGTTTTCGAAGATCGTGCCAGTAGTGCGAAAGGCCATCGGGACCATCTAAGTTCCACTTTTTTTCATCACTAAATAACACCTGCAGCCATTCGTCACTGTATGATATGTGCTGCCTTGCCCATTGTAGTCGTGCTTGTTTATGATGTAATTGCAAGCAGGGCTTGCGGCGCATTTTTGCATATCTCAAATGCCTGCATTCTACAATCCTTCTACGTATGGTTTCTCTTGACACTCGCATTGCTAACGTGTTTTTTATTTGATTTGCAGACAGGCTTTCATTTGAAGCCAATCTTCGTATTTGTCTATCATCCCGAATGCTGGTCACTCGAGGCCTCCCAGATCGTGATTTTGGTTGATACTGATCACCCCGGGATAACACTCGATAAATGCCTCGCTTTGAACGGTTCAATGCAACAGAAATTTGAGTAACAGATTTACCTTTAGTTTTCAGCCTCCAAATCTTCAAAATCTCGTCATTCGTAAATTGCTTTGACTTCGGCATCGTTCTAAGCATTCTAAATTATTTCAGGCCTTATATAACAACTCTGGGAAACGCCCCTTTGATCACTTGGGAACTTCGCGCCGTTAATTTGCATAAATCTGACATATATGCCTAAACATATGTGGCATGCAGATTCCAATATTACGGTGTTGGGATATTTTGTTTCAGTACATTTGGTAATTTTTTAAGTTGCACAATTTGTTATTGGTTCTAGGATTATTTAGATACAATATCGGCGAAGTTCAATGCAAATTCTCGCTTTTATTTATAATTTGCCTCTGTGTCTAAACTTTTGTGCAGGCCTGTGTATTATATTTTATATATTTTTATATTATGTATATACAATTATATATTATAATTATAGATATTATAAAATTATAATTTATAAATTGATTAGTGTATATTATAAAAATAGACATTTCTGTATATATCAAGTTCCATTGTATCAGCCTCATCTGAAAACCGAATTCAAGTTGAAGGCAACCATGGAGGAAGGGCGGGCAAGAAAAGCAGAAAAATTTGAAGTTATGTTTTGCTGCAATAATGACTCTCTAACTCACATTTTATACAAGTGGCTTTGCTAAGAGCAAAACGAGAGAGGTAGTTTGAACTATGGGGATATATATTAACAATGTATATTATATTTCAAATCGATTTCAAATAGAGTCACTGGTGCTCCTCTATCGGAGCACCACGTGACTCCACGTGACTTCGGAGCTCCCTTTATCGGGAGCGCACGAGCGGCGATATTTTATCTTCGGTATGCAAGCTGCTGCTTGTCTCTCTTTGGCGGTTTTCGCTGGTCTTCTGGGAGAAATCGGTTCTTCATTATCTTACGTAAGGAGACCATGCAGAGAAGCTCACTTGTGGGCTCGGCCACAAGTCTATCTCTTTGAAAAAAAAAAATTCGTTGTTCTAAAAATATAATAATCTCTCTAGAATTTAATAAAATTTCACATTTTAAAAACCAATATTTTTTTCTCAAATAAATTTGTCAATGATGTATTTGTATTTAACTAAATTTATTTACAATTTTTTCATCCACTTTGCGACCCCAAAGTAATTTTTCGCGACCCCATTTGGGATCGCGACCCGTAGTTTAAATACCATTGCTCTAAAGTAATATGAGTTAAGGGGATAGCTACCATATAAGAATGAAACATAAAAATTGGTAAGGAAATCACTAATATTCATGCAGCCAAGGGGTTTGCCAGATATCTCAGCCAGGGGACGAAGTTAAGATGGATTGTTTGTTTGTTTGTTTGGATTTTTTTATGGCGCAAGAGCATCTGGGCTATACTGCGCCAATAAGATGGATTGGCTGGTTTAGTTTTTTCACAAGACCTGGGGATAAAAACTCTTCGAAATAAGCATAACTGCTTTCTTATGAAGGCTGCGCGCTTTCTTGAAGCAATATATATTTATTCTATGGTTGCATAGCTCCTCTTTGTATGTGTAATTTCCATTTTATGCGAAATTTCTATTTCACGAGCAATTTTCATTTCACATGTGTATAATTTCTATTTCATCATAATGTAATTTCCACACCGTGTGCAATTTTTCATACTGTATAAAATTTCTATTACGTATGTAATTCTTTTATACCCTATTTAATAATTCCTCTGCTGTGTGTAAATGTATTTAAGATTTTCAAAAACATCTCAAAACATAATCTTATTGAAAAAGTTTCAACTCTAAGCTCTATTAAATCCTAATTCTTCAACTTCTTGAAGACCATCGAGATATGTTTAGAGAAATTTTAAAATTAAAACCCTTTATTTTCCCATTATATGCATAGACAGAAATTAAGATCTCACAAACTGAAAATTTATGAACCATCAACTCTCTTCGTAACAGAGCTTTCAAGAACTCTATTTGGGTCAAACCACCATGACACATGTATTCAAATTTCTGGCAAGTTTAATGTAGGCAAATAAAAATAAATTATTATATTAACTTCCAAAATTAATTTTCTACTGGAGAAACTTTCCTAGAAATTAATTTCTGTTACATTGCGATATTTCAGTACAAGCTAAAACGCATATTTGACTCATAAGAAATTGATGAGGAAGAAAGTGATGGTGCGCGAAGATGAAATCAAACCAACGATAGTTGGCATCCATGCCGATATGGCGTTTCTTTTCGAGTTCCTATAGGGTAACAGTAAGTTCTAATTTGCACTAGGAAATTATGGATGTGACAGAAATTTATTTCCAAACATAATCTCTCTACAATTTTCTCTGTATAATTAGGAGAATTACCTTACCAGAATTATTGTCTTTCCTCTTCTCAATGACATAAAATTGTCAATTTCTAACCTTACATCATTTTCACACGTATATAATTAGGATCTTGTGTAATTGAAGAGCTTCACCATCAGAATTGCTGTTTGCTATTTACTCAATGAC
>QLNU02014802.1:55251247-55317363 GCA_006491805.2 Dysdera silvatica
AAAGGAAGAAATCACAGAAGCCGGTAGCACACAGATTATGATCTTCCATTTTCCTTTTCGAACAACTATGTTACCCATTGTCTGATTATATAAGTCAATTTTAATTTCTTTTGGAAGAAAACTGAAGTGATTTTGAGGAGAAAAAATTTCGACAGAGGGTTCATTTATGTATTTTTTGTGAATATTTCCACAGCAGTTTTAAGTAAAATAGCTTCCAGGCAACATAGAAAGTGCATCAATTTTTTTTTTCCTTACCTCATGTCTATACCTTTCCTTATATTTTGTACTCGAAGATCACGATCTTCTGAATGACTATAATAACTTACACAAATTCCGTACCTTGAAAGATTACAAAGCTTTAACTTCTTAACCATAACCTTTAACTTAACTCTTGGTTTCATTGCACGATTCCAGTCTACTTCTTCTCCATTATGCGTTTTCTTCGCATGTAGAATGCTACTTACGTTATATATCTCCTGCCGCAGATAATGATGATGTTTACTATGAAAAACACAAACACACTGTCGTTTTCTGTTAGCCGCTTGAGTGCTTGGTTGGAACCTTGTTCTTCGTTTGTTCGGATTTTTATGGCGCAAGAGCATCTGAGCTATACTGCGCCAAAATTATTCAATACTGCGCCAAACCTTGTCCAACAAGAGGAAATTAAATTTGAGAAAGGGGAAAAAAGACAACGCAAGATCTTGTGATTAAAGCAAGTATTTCGTCAATTTCATTGAAGTAGCCATTTATTGTGCGGATAGGTGTTTTTCCGTATTATAAAATTAACTACAAAGATAGTTCTCGCGTTTATACGAACCAATGACTCTGAATCAAGACCGTAGCCAGGATTTAATTTCAAGGGGGGGTTCAAAAATTTTTACCGCATGCATCGATACAATCACAGCATGCAAGGCCGTAGCCAAGTCCCATTAAAAATTTAATTTCGGGGGGAACCGGTCCCTAAGATCCCCCTCTGGATACGGCTATATTCTGAGTTCTCATTCGTAAAGCGCAGTAACTTAGCAATTTAAAACTCGTGGGGGTTCAAATGGTTATGGTGGTCTCAAGCGGTTTTAAAGTAGATTATCTAATGTAGCCTCAAAGAAATTACCTTATTTTGATCTCCAGTGGGAGGGCTTGAGCCACCCCTCCCCTTTGCTACATCTATGGTAAAGCAAAAAATTGTTTTCCATAGATGTAATGAAATAAAGATGCTTTCCTGACAATTCGCTTTTCCTCCATTGATGAAAATAAAGGATAATAAAACAATATAGAGCTTATAAGCAATGATTTATATACAGTAAAAAATTATCATCATCATCATATTCAACCATTATCTATCCACTGCTGGATGAAGGTCTCTCCAAATGCTTTCCACACAAGTCTATCCTGGGCCATTCGTTTCCACGTCACCCCAACCTGTTTTCTTATTTCATCCACCCATCTAGTTTGAGGACGTTTTCTAGGTCTTCGGTGGTCTCTTGGAATCCAGTTCAGAATTTCTGTTGTCCATCGTTGATCAGTTCTTCTTGCAATATGCCCAGCCCATCGCCATTTCAGTCCTTTTACTTTAACAATGATGTCCTCTACTCTAGTTTGCTCTCTCACCCAAGTGTTTCTTTTTCGATCTCTCCTAGTTATTCCAAGCATGCACCTCTCCATGCTCCTTTGCGTTGTCTGTAACTTTCGTATTGCTCCAACTGTTAGACTCCATGTCTCTGATCCATAAGAGAGGACTGGCAATACACACTGGAAAAAGTATAGTAAAGAAGTATATATTACTGGTACAGAAATACACCACTTATTTAAAACTTAGCTTAATCGATATTCTCCTCGATATCTAAAAACGATGCGTCCTTTAAATGTTCCACCCTCAACAATTCAGCACTTGTTGAAGATCGCGACAGGTCATCTCACAGAAATTTAGTATTTTCATGCAATCATATATGTTCCCTCACGTTATGTTTTCTAATATCCGTAAAAGATAAAGTACGTAGAAAGTAATAAAAAAAAAAAACCAGTAAGACGGTGTAAGGAAAGTTTCGCAACGTTTTAAAAACTACTGTTCTCTTTGTCAAGCAAAGCTTCAGGAGAGTGCGAATGCAAATGCAGGGCATCCTACGTATTTTCTCTTTTATTTTTTATTTCACGCCTTCTCTCTTTCTCTTTAGTCCCTTTTTTAATTTATCCATTTCCCCTTTTCCGTTGACTTTGCTTTTCGTACTTTCAGTTTTATTCTTCCACACATGTTTATACTTTACTCATTTCTTTCTATTTTCTTTTTGTATGCTCTTGTTTTTTCTTGTTTTCTTATCCCAGTCAGGGATAAAAACCTTATTAGTTTCGCTTCTTCCTTTACATCAGGGTTGTCCAACCTTTTTTGGGCAGTGGACCACTTAAAATTTTTTCGCGGATCCCGCGGGCCAGCGGTTTTGTAAAAAAAAAGTTAATAAAAGCTCCTCCTTCGTAGTCATTTTTTTTTTCTTGCGGTATGGAAAGGGATCATCCATGCTGTCCCCGCTTTTTTCCCTTATTTCTGGAAGAAGGGAAAAAAAGTTTACGTTTCGAGTTTTATTTTATTCCAAACAGTTGCCGGCAGGCCGGATTATCACTATTAGCGGACCGAATTGTGACCAGCGGTCCGTATGTTGGACAATCCTGGTTTACATCAACAGTTTTGAATTGTCAATTTTGTCATTACCAATACAATTTACTCTCCGTTCGAGCTATGCCGTGGCGCAGTGGTAATGTATTTACTGAGCGTCCCGTTAATCCGAGTTCGACTCCTAATTGCGGGTGTAAAAAAAACAAAACAAAATGCAAACTTACCTACTAGTCTTACTTTCTTCCGAGAGTTGTTTCCCTAGAGAGTAAGAGGTTCGAATCCCTGGGAAACTATGAGTCCACTTTCCTACTGTGTCATTGTGTTAAGGCATTCATCTACGATGCTATTACTCCTGGTTCGACTTCCAGTGGCATCATAGGACGCATGTCGCTTCCCTGCCAGCAGTAGTTCAGGGTTTGATTTCCTTGATTCGGATTCCTCGGAAAACTGTAAATCCCGACGTAGCATAACATTCGTTTGGAAAAAGTTCTGAAGAAGATAGGTCGTTGTTTTCTATCTCTATCGAAACAATTGTAAACATCGTTCCAACCCATAATAAACTGCGTTCGTGAAAATTTCGTTTTTGAATAACATTTGTTGTCCTTCTGCGGTAAAAGCACGAATAGACCTTTCCATCTATTGGCTGAAGATCTTTCCATGACGTGTATAATGAAGAAGAAGCGAATGTGTTGTGGGAAAAAAAGAGAAAAAGAACTAACCATGACATTTCAATGAATTGTAATTGAATGATGAATTGATTAGTGCACTGTTAATCGAAATGAAAATGTAGCTGTATAATAACATAAACGAAATAAGTGAATATCGAACAATATGCGCATCCCATAAAAGAAATTGAACTACAACCTGCCATACATAGTATTGTGGCATATCAATCACTGGTGTACGCAGGGAGGGCGGTTGATGGGGGGTTGTAACCCCCATTGTAATGGAATTTTATACATTTAACACAGGAATACATATACAGTAGAACCTCCATATAACGAAATGGACGGTTCCATGAAAAAATTTCGTTATATAGAAAATTCGCTACATGGAAACGATGTATTCATGAACCAGGGTATTACAATATGGTACCACAATTAAAATCCCATTTTTCAGTAAACGACTGTTTCTCATAAATAACATTCAACCATTTAAAAATAGATGTTTTTAAGTGTGTACATTGTATTCCAACGGTATTAGGGAACCCGATGTCACTGACGTGACCACTCGATTTTCTGTTTTGGTCGTTAAAAATTTCGTTATATAGAAACACTTTCGTGTATAATGACCATGGGGATTTACCAAAACTTCGCTATATAGAAAATTTCGTTATACGGAAGTACGTTATATGGAGGTTCTACTGCAGTTGTAGGACAATAACCCCCCATTGGTCCTATAACCCCCTTTATGAACTTCCTGCTTACGTCTGTGATATCAACATTGAAAGATGGGTGATAGGTAAGAAAGGGCGTATGTACACCTTTTCGACTATAAAGGTGTGGTGTAAATTTGTGGCGTTTGAATATTAATAACGAAAAGCAATGATAATTTCACTGTAACGTAAAACATGAATAACTTCAAATCTGAGAATTTGTCAAAAAAAAAAAAAAAAAACCCGGCGCGGATGCGCTTCAGATATTCGTCTAAACTTTTTTTTTGTAAATTTCAAGCTAATTAGTGAGATCGGTGTCAAATACGTTCCTTGTCAGCTTGCATTGACAAAGATGCAGAAAATGTCGAGTAATTTTAACTTGTTTTGCTGTGTGTAAAATAAAATTATAATGTCTAAGTTGATCAATGTTATGTTCATTTTAATTTAATAATTTTTATTTAGAAAGTTAACGAGACGTTTTAAAGTACAACAGAACTTCATAAACGCCCTGTAGAGTTTTTATAGGATATTATTACCCTTCGTAGGGTTCACACAATTGCCAAACTGGTGATCACATAAAGACATCGCGGCATTATTTGGGAATTTTTTGTGGGGAATTAATATATGACCAAACATTTTTGACACCCATATTATTAGCTCAAACTAGAGTTTTATATATATATATATATATATATGTAGAAGAAAAAGTCGTCGCCTTGACCTAGAACCGAACTGGGGACCTTTCGTTTGTACCAGTGTCTTAACCGTTCGGCCACCAGAGCAGGAACGACTATCCTTTTCTCCGTATTTAAGGCTTTGTAGGATATTCTTACCTAATATGACTCTTTTTCTTCTTCTATATATAAAGCTCTAGTTTAAGCTAATAATATGGATGTAAAAAATAATTAGTCACCCTGTACAGTATTACAATGACTCTCTATAGTGCCATTTCGCATGACGTCTTATGCTTATCCTATTTTCTGCAGTACGAGGTTTGATTCCTAAAGCTAGGTTTACATTCAGCCATTGCTCCTCACGCTGGTGTATTTACACCCCAAAATACTTTTGTGGAAGCATCAAACACAGTGAGTGTTTACATTACCACTTCATACTTACATTACACACACACGCGCACGCGCGCGCACTCACTCACTCATTCATTCATTCGATCTCGGGCGATGGAGGACGTAGGGTTAGTTTCAGCTTCGGAGCTCTACCTCCTGAGCAAGGAAGCACGATGTAAACATTCACTCGCACTCACGCTACCTGTCCTTTGACTTCGGGTACAAAAACCATGAACGAAGAGAGCGGTGGGCAACCTCAATGGCAGGAGCATGGTCAGCGCGGGTGACATGTTTATATACTCTCGCTGCCCACTTTCATGCTCACTTCCCTGCTCACTGCCACGGAAGTGGGCTGAATGTAAACAAGGCTTTAGGTAACAGTTTCGTGTTTTTTTGGTTTTTTTGGGAAACTATAGGCCATGGCGCATCATAATCTTAGCTGTCTTTGAATCGTCATAAAACATAAATAAATTAAACCAATTCCTATTTCCGGAAAATAAATTACCAGTAGCGTAGCTAGTTTCGATGTCTATGTGGGGACGCTATAGCCCCACCACATAGTATTTTCTTATAATTTTCGTTTTTCGGGGGGAAGGGACTAAATATTTCTATGGAGAGCTAAGACATCACCAACTGTCCCTAAGTTACGTCCATATGTAGCATCTATGGTAAATCTGCTTCACATGAGGTATCTAAGCTAGCTCTGAGTGCATCAAATTTATCGGTGGTTTGTAATTTTCGTATTCAACTGCATATTTTCCAACTTTTGTTTGAGTAATTGTCAGTAATAAAAAATAGTTCATTCCTCTACAAACAAGGAAATATAAAACATACGAGAGATGATTATCATATTTGCGAATTTTTTCAGAACTCTGCAGTTATTTCTACATTTATTGCTATACTATTCCCACAACTTGTTGCCATTGCAAAGCCCCTCTTACGAGATGATCACCCACATTGAAGCAATTCTCACACAAACAAGGAAAATATAAAGTTTGATATTTGGAAAATTCTCAGTTTGATGAACTGCAGACAGCATTATTATTCGAGAGCATCTCGACCTTATTTGGCCGTTTTCATCTGCTCATCAACCGTAGTTTCCCACTTTGATTCGAACGCATTTTCTGCAGCTGTGATTCAGTTGTACTGAAGTGAAGATATAAAGATAAGTTCACAAATGCCATCTTCAGGCAATAAAATCACCTGCTTCACGGACAAATTTTCCTTTTGATTCCATCCTTCGGCAATCCATGTTCTGTGAATGTAACACACGGGTTATATGACTGAAAATTTGCGTTGTTACTTTATGACGGCTGAGGACAGATATAGAACGATTTTAAAACAGATCGTGACGTGTCATGCGTCATTTTTTCCGTCTTTCTGCTTCTTCCTCGTTGATGTGTGTCGTTTTTACGTCGGCGGTGCATTTTTCAAAGGGCACGCTGGCAGAATTAGCGAACACTTTATTGATGAAGATTGGCATCAGTTGAACTAGTTAATTGAAAAAAAGCAACGAAGTGTGATGGCTGTGATAAAAACTTAATGTTTCACTCTACGGATATTCTTCTAGCTTAAAGGCAAATGTATTTTCAACATTTTAAGATTTTCCCTATGTGTTTTGAGAAGTTTATTTTAGTCTAAGTTGCTATATATAAGAAAGATATTATTTGCTATTTTTTTTATATAAAGTTAGGGATATAATCCCCCTAAAGGACGCTGGGACTAAAGGGGGATGTACAGGTTGAAATGGCCAAATTTAGCAAAAACATTTCATGATTTTATTTTATTCCCTGTACCTTTGTCTTTCAGGACATGCATTGAAACTTTTTTCAAAATTTCTAATAGCTTTAGAGTTACGCTTATTTCCGTGAAGTGAGAAGTGTCGAAATTAACGTATTTATAAAATTTCAGTTGCAATTTCTGAAGAATTAATTTTTCCATGTTTTATGGTAATTTAAACGATAATACTTGAAGTTGTAGTAAATATAATGGCAAAATTCCAAATTATTTTTAAACAGGTTAATTGTGCCCCCGGGATTAATTGTAACCAGGTTGATTGTGACCTTAATCAAGGATACCTGCGAAGTCGAACTTTTTTTTAGCCTGAATTTAAATTTATGATTTCATTATATTATTGCATTTTTTAACGTTAAGTTCACATTTTTTTTATACGCTAAAAAATCTATCTATTATATAATTATGAGTTTGATACATTCTAAGCGGGCAACCATGTACCGTACCTTATACTTAAAATTGTATTCCTTTCTCATGCGGAAAGTAACTTATTCTCATCCAAATAACGGTCTAATTAACTAATTAATTATAATAAAGTTATAAATAATTTTTGAGCCAAGAAGAAGTTATTTATTATGCACTCTTTTATTATCAAAAGTATACAAAAATATTAAAATCGAAGAAAATCATATCCAACGTGTACACCCCCCTTAAGACAGAGTATTCAAGTTGGCGCCCTTCTTACTACAGCAGGACTTGGAGTAACAGCACTTATAGACTCACGTTAACCAAAGCAGTATGCAGGAAAGTACTTGCTTGTTTTAGTAAACCCGGGGATCTAGTCCCTAAAAGTTATTGGGGCGCTTAGAATAAATAAATAAATAATTTGGCGCCCTAATCATCACTTCTGGGGTTAAGAGATCGGTTGGGCCCTTGCGGGAAAACACAAAGACTCCCCACTTAACTTCAAACTTAGTATCATTCAAAGCGTAACCTGTCTGTCATTAGATTATCCGAAATATAATTATTTCCCTTTAATTGCGAATATAAGGAAAGGGACTAACACCCACAATGGCTCAGTAGGTAAGTCTGTAGGTGATTGTTGTACATGGTTTGAATCCTATTAAGTTTGAAGGTTCTTACATGCATCCAAGGGTTACCACGGGTTAACTTAAGTTGTCGTTCTTGACTCAGATGAAACAGTTTCAGGACATAAAATTCAGAAGAAGCAAAACGATGTAGTTGTTAATCGTCTGCAGACGATAAAGGAACTTCCATTAAACCTGGCCACAGCAATTTACTTGATGCATTTTGATGTCGTAACTAATGGTTATGTCATCAGGTCAAAAGTCGGCAATGTGTAGCTGAAAAAAGAAGACCGATAACTCCATGGTTTCGTTATGGGCAGTAGTTTAGTTGGGTAACGAAAGCTGTGTGTCATGATACAAAAGACGTAAAATGAAAACTGCTGTGTTCGATTTGATAACGAGTTGAATATTTACAAGAACCTGGCGTTTTGGTATTCTGTACAACTTGCACTCGACTCTGTACCGTAAGTAATGAACTTCTCTATCCTTTGCGCTTAGCGATGGTCCAGAATTGAGGAAGGCCTGTGCCAAAAAATAGTTCTTGTATCTGACGTCACGGCCAAGGGATATGTTCTTGGAATTAACTCTCGCTAATGTTTTTCTTTATACAGCAACGCAACTTCATTTCAGTAGAACTAAATATTCTTACTAAGGGTTAGAAATGAAGAAAAGTCAATATTTAAGAAACTATATGCAACATATAATATTATAAACATCACTATTATCACCGTTTTTCAATTGTTATTTATTTACCTATGAGGTTAGATTTTCAAACACTTGGGAGTTCGAAATCTCATTAAATCTCCTACGAACCTCCGTCGTAAAAAAGTGTGAAATTTGCATAGTATACAATTTCGAAGGTGAGGTGTCGTCAGCCGCGTCTCAGTGGTTAAGTTTGTAAGATGCTTGGGCTCTAACCAAGAGGTCTCTAGTTCGAGTTCAACCTGAGGAAATATGTTTTTTTTTTCTCCTTCAGGAATCCCCCCCAACAAAAAATCCCGCCTCATTGGGGCGTATGTTAACCATTTCTGTCTGTGGTCATTACTGGAAATCTGAGAAGGGCAGTCGTCTTATATAGGTTTATAAAATGGAATTCATTTATCAATAGAATCATTAATAATAATAATTATTATTATTAATGAAAGTTTCGATTTTTAAGTATTATTCAAAATGTATCAAATTTGCCCACAATTAGACTTGAGTCGAACAGAGACAATACAAGTTACAAGCGAGTTAACCTCTGGATTTTACAACCAGATTGATATAAAATAATAAATAACCGGAATTTATTCAGATCAAAACTGAAGAAATATTTATTGGTCAGAACCAAGGAGAAAAAAAAAGAGACTGGAGTGGGGTGACGGTGTCTCTATGTATGCATTTACTTATTTATTTTTTCTGGTCTGGAGGTTATATATATATATGAATTTTCTCCGGACCTTCTACGTCACGTTGGTTGTTAAACACTTATATGTGTATTGACGTGTTGATTAAATAATGTAGAACAGAGGTTCTTCAATTGTGGTTCGAGGGCCCCTGGGGGCCCTCAAGATCCTATAAGGTGGTATGCGATACTCTCGCAGTGTTCCACAAAGGTTCGGAAAAATATAAAGACAAGAGCATTTGCTCTTTAATGCTAAAAATAAATTATGAGGGGACGAAAAATTCTTTCCTTAAATGGTGAAAATTAGTGATGAAACACTAGAAATAAATATGTATGATGCAAATTCTGGGCTTTAAACTTAATTAAAGAGTTAATTCTTGGGGGTCTGCGAGGGCGAGTGATCTCTGAAGAGGGTCCGCTGTCTAGGAAAGTTAAAGAACCGCTGATGTAATAATAATAATCTATTCAACCAGACGTACATTTTGTGATACATAACTTGAGAAGTATAAAAGTTATGGGTGTGTAAGAGAAGATCTATATTAAATTATTTTAGGCTTTGGGTTAGAAATGGAAGAGAATATAAAGCCGAAGCTTGTTACGGGATTCTCCTCCAGAATGCGGTGATGTTGGCAATAAAAAAAAAGTGTAGATATTTATGATTCTGAATTATGCTTGTTTTACGAAGTTCAGTTGTTGTATATCTTTAGCAGAGGGACGTGGAAAACTTGTAATAACTTAAGAACTGACTGAGCGTCGTTTTTACGAATTGATGAATAAGCAGTATTAGTGTTATTTAGAGCTTTTCATGGGCTTCATTTGAGAAAATTGCGATACACACCTGGATAAAATTTGTGAAATTATCTGTTTATCAGAATGCTAGCCAGAAGGATATCTGAGAGACTGCATGTGTAATAAATGCATGTAGAGAATAAATAAATAAATATCAATATAAAAAATCAAAAGTTTTGAAAATGACATAAATGAAGTTGAACGAACAAGGTCGTCTTTATCGCACGATTGCCAAAAGAAATGACCGCGACGTTTAATTATGGAAAGTAAAGATGAATATCATCCATAGAAAAGTAAAGGGCGTTCATCAAGGTCCCGTTGTTATCAAGTAGGATAATAACAAAGGATAACAATAAAGAGAGGTATACGAAATGTGTGAAACTGCTATCTGAGCGCAGTTTCAACATTGTTAAATTGCGCATAGACTGATGTGAGATATTAGCGTAGGCAGTAATAAGTTTTTTTGAATTTTAAACAATAGATAGGTCATGTTATTGTGGGGACTGACAGGTAGATAGGAAATGAGTGAAGGTTACCAACAAGTCAATGCCCTCTATCTCACTTTCATTTGAAGGTTAATAAGTGTCGCCTATTGTTTACCCTGTTTGTCACGTACGGCATATGAAAAGGTCAGAGAATGGCAGACAAGGCGACTGAAGAATAGTTCAATCGCGCCGAACATATTTTTATTATTATCTCTTTGCAGAATGTTTCAGTCACATGTTAGGCCAACTTCAAAATTCGTATTGTTTGCAATAAAGAATGAATGAAAAACGTTTTTGCGGATACACGACTCAAGATTAAACTAGAATATTTTGTTTTATTCAAGAACCAGTCGCACTGCTCACTGTAGTCCGGGGTTTGGTTCCCTAGGCCATAAGAGGTTCGGATTCCTCGGAAAACAGTAGGTCCCGGCGCAGCATGACCATTGTAGTCTTTGAGCCGTAAAACCACAAAACAAACAAACAAGAACCAGAAAGGAAAATCTAACCATACTTCACGTTGGAGTCGTATCCAGGGGCGCCAAGCTCCATCGTGGTCCCCCATGACTTCTTCCCTGAGTAATGGCACATATATGTTTTTCAGGGCCGGACTCCCCTCACAGCATAGGTCCTTTCCAGGGCGGGCCCCTAGACTACATCATCCGGGGGCCCCAGGCAACGGTCTCTGCTGCCCACTTCTCATTGGCTCTGCTCGTATCAACCACCTTCGTGTTCTCCGATTGACGTCATGATCACAAAGTCAATGAAATCGGTCATCCATGGTTTTTGATAATGACAGTACAGTCTGGATAATCCGAATCCCGTTATTCCGGACGGACCTAAAAAAAAATCCGTCAAAAAGCGTGCAAGAATTTTAAAACCTACTGTATGTTTTCTTTAATACCGTACAATCAATAAACTTCGAATTTCAATCAATAAGATGTTTTGTTTTTTATCCTAAATCAATTCAAACTAAGTCGACGTTCTAGTATTAAGACCGAAAAGGACATTTTTATGATAAAAACATCAATTTTAATAGTTTTACCCATCTAAAACTTGTTTTACAGACATTTTTTTATTTATTCCGTTTAATCCGGCGATCCGGTTCCATCAAGTCCAGATTAGCGAGATTCTATATATCTCTAAAACCTTCTTAAGCTCTTACTAAGGAGGCTGTGAGAGATAAAAACAGAAAGATGTCTTACATGCATCCTCAAATTTAGTGTGTATAAAAATGATTTTTTTTTTATTTGGGTTAGGATAAGGAAAGAAAGTGTCAGCGCTTCAGGCTCAGTGATTACATCAGTCCAACAACCCGAAGCTCGCTGGCTCGAAACTGAACCGAGACATAGTTTTTTCTCATAACTATTTCGGAAGTGAAATAAGACATTTTGTCTAGAAGCGAAATCGTGTATACTTAGCAAATAGCTAATAATTTAGCACAGTAATAACACATAGTGATTATACGCAATAACAACACTATAATTAATAATAATAGCTATGATAATATGCAATAATAATACAATGATAACATGCAACAACGATACAATGATAACATGCAACAATAATACAATGATAACATGCAACAATAATACAATGATAACATGCAACAATAATACAACGATAACATGCAACAATAATAATAATACAATGATCACATGCAATAATAATACAATATTAACATGCACTTCTAATACAATATTAACAGGCAATACTAATACAATGTTAACAGGCAATACTAATACAATGTTAACATACAATAATTATACATATGATAACATACAATAATTATACATATGATAACATACAATAATAATAAAATGATGACGTGTAACAATAACACAATAACACGCAATATTAACACAATGATATACGCAATAATATGCCAAAAATAACACAAAAATAATACGTAAAAATAACACTATTAACACGTAATTATATATAGATAATTCGTAACCATAACACTTGAGCAACACGGTAGTCTTACCGTTTTGCTTTCTATAACGCGGCAAATGCACATTTTAAAATTAAATAAAAGTGTGTGGTTCTCATTTGCTGCACATTGCATTCAAAAAAAACAACCAAGTGGTTAAATATTTCCTTTTTCCTCGTTAAACTATGCCCGAACCCCAATAAACTTGAACGCTTCTAAATACAGCCCTGCTTTCAAGTCATGGAAAGTTGTTTACTGCGTCTTGGGTGGCCCTTTGGCGGAAATGTAGGAACAAAGTGAAGAAAACTAACGTAAACAAAGATATCTCCTCCTACAATTTTCACCATTGTCCTAAACTTGGTGGCTGTCCATCCATGACGTGAGATTTTATGGATGACGTAGCGTTTTTATGAGTTATTTATTCTGTAACAAACGATGTGAAGTTTTTTTTATAGATAATTTATTCTGCATCAAAAGTAAAATCTCAGAAATAAAGAGCAGTGAAAGCACGATATGCGTTTTTCGAGTTACCTCTGAGAATGTAAATATAGATACAACTAATCGAAGAGTCGTCTGCTTTCGTGTAATTGGTCAACTAGCATGAGAGATCGCTTTACCTTTTCTCAACATTGGTGAAATTCGGTGAGAGTGAATGCGAGCAGCCATGCGAAGCAGATATCCGCACCTGAATGAATGAAAAGAACGTTGCACATGTAAAGAGAGAGAGAGAGAGAAAACAGAGGAAACAAAATGAACGTCGAAACCCTGGAGGGGAAAATTTGCGAAATTGTTTTTTTGAGAAAAAACGAAGCGACAGAAAGTGGCACTCATCTAAATCTCAACACAAACAATCATTGAAGCAGAATAGTCTGTAGCGAATATTATTATTATTACTGTTATTATAAGATTTTAGACGCTGTTTGTTGTACTAAGTCGTCTGCTTGTGAGGAAAACTAGGCTTAAAATGTGGACTTAAGTTTTGTGTTTGGAACCGTAATCTGCACTTAATAAATGAAATTTATATAAAAAAATTATTTATGTATCTGGGAAGTTTCATACCCTTCCCATAATGCAAGGTGCTTGGTGGTACAATTTTCTACTAAGCAACTTATTAAATTCGCATATTTCAAATATACTGCGAACGGTAGTATCTCATTCACTACACCACTTGTTTATCCTTATATATCAAGTATTATTGGAATTCCTAGTTTAGTACTCTAAGTCCTTGTCAATTGTAAACCTTAATACTTGGGCAATTTTTCTTTTATTTTTGTATTATACATAAACCGTTAAATATAGCATGAAATGCAATATAAATATATAAATACAAAATATAAATACTGTTCGTGGTTATGTTATTCAAATATATTGTACCACGGGAGTTAAACTATGGGGTAACGACTAATAGGTGGAACTGTTAAACACTACACCAGGTTCAAATACGGTAATCTCTTCCCATCGAAGACCAGAAAGACAGACTTCCCATCGAAGACAGAAAATGGCGATACTCGAAATGTGAATAATTATGATGAGCCATTTTCCAGGACAGCAAAATATCGTTGGTAAACAAAAATGGCGGTTACTGGAAACTCGATTGTCGAGAGAGTTTACTGTAGATCAATCATATTTATTGAATTCGATTCAGACTTCCACAGATTTTATCCCACCTCGTGTAAAACGTGTCGCACTTAAAATACCGTGTCGTGTAATCGAAAATCAACATGTTCTTTAAATCCATATGAATGGATGCTAGAGTTCAAGAACGTGAAGTAACCCACTCTATAAATAACATCAAATTACTTGATATTAAACATACCTTGTGTTTCAAGGATATCATTAAATAAAACTCTGAGGGAAAGACAAACTAATACCGATTCATATATTTTTTCAAAATCCTTCTCATTTTAGCGTTTCAAATATTCAATGTACTATTTTATGTTATGTATGTGCGAACCATGACCGCCCCCACGGTGGGGTTGGAAGTTAGCCCACCTTCCATTTTCCGTAAGAAGCCATCTTGTTTTGCAATCCAATGCACCAGCCTGATGAGAACGCATTGTACCATTATTATATTTCCGCGGTGTTATCGATACATTGTTATAACCTTGTTATCACAACATTTTTCATTATTACAGCTTTATTACATTATCACGCTAGTACGGAATTATTGTATTATTACATTATTTCACAGAATCATTACATTATTTCACAGAATCATTACATTATTTCACAGAATCATTACATTATTTCACAGAATCATTACATTATTTCACAGAATTATTACATTATTTCACAGAATTATTACATTATCAAGAAATTACAAAATAATTATATTATTATAGTGTTACAAGATCATTACAGCATTATTTCATCACGTTTAAAATTCTAAGGTATTCTGGGATTCGCTGCCTGTTTGATTATGATAACGTCCCGACCCTATTCGTAGTTATTTAAGAAAGGCTTAAAAATTTAAAGGAGCCTCTGAACAAGGCTAAGATGAAGCAAATATAATGATACGGTAAGAAATAAAACAAATTCAAAATGCCCTCTCAAAATAAAATGCGAATTTAATTCATGGCATTCAAAGTTGCCAAGCTTCATTTAGTTATACAGTATTATGGCTTAAGCCTCAGTCCTTTGGAGAAGAGCGAAGGCTAGCAAGAATGCATAGAGAAATGAATAAAGAACAAGAAGAGAGAGAGAGAGGATGTGGGGGGAGGAGTTACGGTTGAATACTTTTAACTGAATTAAAATTTCTACGGGCCAACTAGCTTTATTTTACCACGATAAAAGGTGAGAAGTTAAACAACCCAGCCCAAGTGGAAAGTAAACTTTCACTCTCGTCTTCGACTAGCGCAACCAGCGTCAATTGAAGATCTCCACAAGGGCTGAAGCATCGAAGATTGACTTGCAAATGTGAAGCTACTGATGCTTTGAAGATTATTGAACTACTTGCAGAAGTCGAGGCTGAAGTATCTTCGAAGATTTGGCAATAGGTCGCGAGAAGGAGAGCGAGAAAAAAAAAATAACCGAAAAAAAAAGAGACCCGGAATCATGCAGGGTAATTTGAGTTCTAATAACACATAAAGGATCCTATCATGACTTGAGAATCTATCAGATTATGGGTGTGGTTCATCGTTTTACCCACTCTTTTCGAATCACAGTTGCCCTTCACTTGAAAACGACGCATTCCAATATGTTATTAGCTTTGATTTCGTTTCGCTCTCGACAAAATGGCCGATATTTATCGCCTATCAGTTGATGCCAAAGACAATAATTTCATTTACAGTTGATATTCCCGAATGGGAGACTGAATACTCATTGAGACCTTTCAGAGTGCCGTTGTAAGAATACTAAATGAGTAAGCTGCAGTTAATCATGTCTTATTATACGGCTAGGACGCCCGAGTGATCTCAGAATTCTAACTTAGTTGTTATTGATGGGATTTGTCTTATCAGAAGTGCCATTTTCTTCTGTTACCCAATTCACAGTGCGTTGGATCTGGGGGCTGTGATCTAAATGCCCTTAGGGAGCACATTGTTTGAATTTGGTAAAGCTGGCGAACGTGATTCGAATAAAACCAATATTTCGCTATAATAAAAAACTAACCAATGCATTTTAATCATTTTTTGAAAAAAATCTATAATACATTGTAGATAGGTTATCGTTATAGACAGGTTTCACTGTATATAATTTCTAATAAATTAATTTTTAAATATAAATATAATTTCCTAATTATATCTTTGTTTAATATAAACATTTCTATATAGATATTTTGTTTGTATTAAACTGCATAAGGAATCAGCAATTACTGCGACGCATAAATACGTTTGACGTGGTTTATAATAAATATTGTTTCTAAATAAGTTTAAAAAAATTATAACGATGAAGATTAATCGTTTTTTATCTGTCTAATTTCTTTAACATTCCTTCTATTCAAGGAAGTTGTGTAGAAAGTTCAAACACGAGAATGGAGGAGAGTGGGGCAAAAATAAAGCCTGCGGGTTAATTTTACACATTTCTGTGCTAGTGTCTTCATAACGCTTCCGTTAATTACGTCAGGAAATTGCCAAATATAGCTAAAATGTTATAATTTTAGCATCAATTTGCGCTAGAACTAGAGAAAAGAAATAGCAAACTATTTCATGGTAAATGATCGATTGGCTTCCTTGACAATTTTCGCTCATCGCTGTCTAGGAAGTCATCGTTTATAGCTCTGGCATTTCTCATCCATTACACCTTTGGTGGCCAGACGTCCTGCTTTGGCCAAATGGCCCGCTGTCCCCCAAAATACCTCGTGGGACGCATAACTGTCCCTCCTTTGAAGGGTAGTCTGTCTAACTGGCCAAATAATTAACTAAAATGGATTCAGAATTTCGCACATTTTGGAGAAAGTTCTATAAACCGGGAGTTAAAGAAGTTTTGAAATTTTTTTAACCCACAGCTTCCTTCACCCCTCATAAATTATCGACGGCTCCCAAATATACCAAAATTTATAAATCACATGTTATAAACATTTTCAAATAACATGCTTCATAAAGTGTTAGTCAACGTTGCGACGCCCTCGACCGAAACCCGTGACGCCCATGAAGCAGCGATGCACTCCGTTTGAAAACCCATCCTGCTCACTGTAGTCCGGGGTTTGGTTCCCTAGGCCATAAGAGGTTCGGATTCCTCGGAAAACAGTAGGTCCCGGCGCAGCATGACCATTGTAGTCTTTGAACCGTAAAACCACAAAACAAACAAACCCATCCTACAAACTAGTGGTTCTCAACTTTTTTACGTCATAGAACACTTTTCAAGAGAAAAAATATTCACGGAACTCTATCGTCACCCACTGAATCTGGCACTAACGAATTACACAAGCCGCCGTAAGGAGGAAAAGATGTTTGGTAAAAGTTCTAAATTGCTTTTAATATTTTATTGTTTCGGTTATAAAAATATACAAACATAGCCTTTCCATTCTTGCTAAAGCGCCAAGTAGAAATACCCGAAAAGCTTTCGCGAACCAACAAAACAAGCTTTATCTATTTTCTTTCCAGTAAACCCACCTTAATGCTTCAATTGATTTTTTAAAGCAGCTCGTGTATAACGATTGGTCAACATATTATTTGAAATATCTAATTAAATGTTGATTTCCGACCATGGTAACCATTTTCAAACTTACTCAGTATGGCGTAAGGATTACAAAAATATACAGTTAGTGCGATGTTTTTTGAACACTTTGTATATACAAAAACACGTATATGTCGGACATATACAAAGGTATCAGACTATTTCTAAAGAAGGTTTTCTTAATTGTACACGTACATAGACTTTATGACGTTTTTCACTATCCATGCAGCAATTTAACTTGTCCAACTGCACGCGTACATCACTAATAATGTAAGTGTTGTAGTTTCTTTCACTTTTACATTGAAACTTGAATTTGAAGATGATCCGATATTAAGTTCACACTTTTCATTTCGGATAATAGAGGTTCAACTATGCTTCTGTATTAGTCAGAGAAGAGCCGTTTTATCCGTCTGTTCTATATAGTACTGATCGTTCATAGTCAATCTCAATTTCAAGGCGTCAGTAAATTTTTGAAACGTTCTACAGATAGTAACCTTAAAACTGTGTTTGTGAAATTTATTTAAATATCATAATTACAAATTTCATTTATCATAGTTACGAATTTCGCTTCTCACAATTACAAATTTCATTTGCCACAATTACAGTGTCATTTGCCACAATTACAGTGTCATTTGTCACAATTACAAATTTCATTTGTCACGATTACAAATTTCATTTGTCACGATTACAAATTTCATTTGTCATGATTACAAATTTCATTTGTCATAATTACTAATTTCACTTGCCATAATTACAAAATAGGTAGATTATTGGAAAAATGATATCAAGAGAGGAACATTCTAGAACTAGCACTTTTGTGAGGAAGTATTGAGAAATTTTAGAGTTATGTAAAGTACATGGGTGATGGATTATATGCATAAGAGATGATTATATACAAAATACTAATTTATTTATAATTAGATGAAATTCTCTGAGAATTTTTGGCATCATAAAAGCAATATGAAAATAGTGAGCATACTCGTCATGCAGGTTAGACGACTTGTTGAGTTGCATATTATATTACCCACCTTCTGTAGCGATCCATAAAATATCAATGCAAAATAAAATTTTTATTGCCGATTATTTTATTGGTTAATACATCTCTCGTTTGACGTAACATGCAGTGCCGTATTTCCCAATAGGCTATAGCTTACTAGGCTATAGACTAGGGCGACAAAATTTTGTGTATTGTGTGTGTGCGAGTCTGATATAACAAATTCAATATCGTACACTGATATAATCAGACGTTTTGCCGAGAAGAAAGCTAGACGTCATGCTTTCCATTTAAATACCAGTGTTCTATATTTTTTTTTTTTTCTAAAATTAAAATTTATTGCAATAAAATTGAATTTAATTTATTATATGACAAAAAAAATAATACTTCAATAAGTTAATATTGTTTAAGGTTTGTGTTTCAATTTATGAGTTTGTTTTTCAACATATTTATGGCCAGCACACAAGTTTTTGGCGTATATTGAATGTAATCATTTTTATTTTCCAACCACTGATTGGGGCACGGACGGGTAGGAAGGGGCGGCAAAATGGTAAATCCGCCCATGGTAACACGACCTTTGCTGTTTTTGCACCATAAGCATTCAATCAAAAACTAATTTTATTGGTTAATTTAGTATCGCTACACATTTTATTTTTTAACAGGGAATCCTGAGGCCTAAACTGATGAGTGCTGCGGACTACGTATTTTATCTGCGACGCCATCTGGTAGCGGAAAGACGAAAAAATGACCCCAACGTCGGCTTTCCCGGTGATGAAAATCTCTCTGCTGGAATTCCACGTCTGGCTTTCCTTCTGAGAAGACTGGAAGAGGATATCCAATCCTCTTATCTCAGGTTTGTTAATTATTTATTTATGTTTTGGTTAGGAGGTTGGTTCTCTAGGTTTTAAGAGGTTTAGATTCCTCGGAAAACTGTAGGTCCAGGTGCAACATGACTTTTGCTACCATTGTACTGTAAAACACCAACATCAAGTGCTTTTCGATAATTTAGTTCAGACACCACTCAGACTAAAGCACTTTCACTTGAGAAAGTCTGGAACGAAGAAAAAGCCCACGTCTTAGACTGAAGTTAATTCAGCGGCCTTCAGGTTTGTATCCTAAGGTTTGTTGTAACTGAAATAATTACACATAACTGACGTGGCCTCAACTCCGCAATTAAATTTTTATTTTTAAAATATGCACGAAAGCAGGGGTTTGAAGGATAATTAATTATAATACTTCAGTTCAGACACCTATGTTTTTTCCCCCGGATTACAGCCGTGGTCCACAGACCTTTTTCGCCGATGCACCTCTTGCACCATAATTCAAAATGTTACCCACCCGCCATCTTCAACGATTTTTTATAGAACCTCAGTATCGTTACAAATTGTCCACATATTTGAGCTTACACCCCCTCCCCCAATTTGAGAGGGAGAGCGAGCGAGAGGTAGAGTTGTAAAAAACTCGGGAATTTTGGGCACATTGGAAACTTTGAACATAGAAATGAAAATAGCTAGAATAAAGGAGGTAGTCCCGTCCGCACCTTTCTTCCTATTGGTCGATTCGACACAATCGACCAATCGGAAGAAAGGTGAGGACGGGACTACCTTTTTTATTCTAGCTATCTTGGTTTCTTCCCATCAAAGTTTCCAATGTGTCCAAAATTCCCGGTTTTTTTACAACTCTAGCGAGAGGGGAAAGAGAGAGATTTAGGCAAGGTAAGGAATTGGGAAAGGTGGCTGCCGAAAGTGGCGCTGTAATCCCAGATACTCCCGTTTTAAAATTCATGGACTAAAACACTTTGATCAATAAGAGTCGAGAAGAAGAAAGTCCTCCCACTTTTACGCAATGATATGTTAATACGTTAATACGTGAGTTTAAAGTGACCGCAGGACCCGACTGTGTTAATTTTAATGGCGATTTAATTGGCGTTTAGTCTAATTCTCTTGCTGTAAATGTTAAAGAGATACCTAATGTACTCCCCAAATGGCGTTATCCCCCAAAGCTCCCGAATAACATTAAACTTCTTAATTTCTTTTCTTTGGCATGTAATTGGTTAATGGGAGTTCCATATTTTTAACCAATTACATGCCAAAGAAAAGAAATTTAAAATTTTTATGCTACTCGAGAGCTTTGGGGATAACGCCGTTTGGTTTGTTTGTTTGAATTTTTTATGGCGCAAGAGCATCTGGGCTATACTGCGCCACACCGTTTGGGGAGTACGCTAGGTACCCATGTTAAAGAACTTACATGAACGGGATTTCCTCGCACTTGTTGAACCTGGGAAATCTGGGATTATGAGGGAACTTGAAATCGTGTCTAAAGGTCAGGGGAAAGATCAGAGAAAAACGATATTTTTTGGTCAAATCTGGAAAAGAGGAAACTTTCTTACTTCTGTTTTGAATGGCTAAGTCTTCTACGGACGTGACGTCATTTTCCTTATCAGTGCAGTTGAAAATTACTTGTGGCTGGTCAGGAAATTTGCTGTCAAACTCAGGGGAAAACTTAGAGAAGTGAGGGAATTTTTTCTCTCCAATATGAGTGGAAACCCCCGTGGGAATATTTTATAACGTTAGTGTTTAATCAGTAAAATTTTGTTAATGGGTTTTATTTTACAGTTTTTTGGAAGAATTCTCATCAGAAGTGCATGATGGCATTGGCTGTTTGCTGAACATCTTACGGACATGCTTGATTCGACAAAAGGGAACAGCGTCCATGTTTCCATATGCCACTTGTGGTCGTGGAAGGCAAAACCTCGTCAACAAAGGAACGGTGAGTGAAATTTATAAGAATCTTTAAAAATTAGTGCACTGTGTGTGAACGGTAGTAGCACCACCATTGAAGACTAAAGGAAGAAAACCAGGTTTATAACAAAAGATTTGTCTTGGCTGCTAGTATATGGAAGAAGTTACGAAGTCTGTAAAGGTGAAAATTGGATTCTGCTATTCCAATATACATACTCATTATAGTAATATTTTGGTAAAGAAGTTGGAATGCAATGATCTTGAGTTTTACCAACTTTCAATTTACAAATTAAAAGATTTTACGGACTATTAGGATATTCCCAAAAAAAGTATCTCCTAGAAATAATGTTAGTTTCCATTTTTTGAGGGGGGCTATATGAGTTTGTAAAATCAAGAGAGTTTGCTGTATTACATGTTTTATTAAAATTTGGTGAAGAGCTATCACTGATTTTTTCTTTAAACATGTTGAATCCTTTTACATATATTATAAAAATGGATAGAAATTTTCAATTACAGTAGGCCTATATATAATTTTAAATGGCAGATAATCTATATGTAACATCTGTCTGACCTTAGTATTTCCGCCATTCACTCCACCCCGAGTCCACCGGCGAAACTTGGGAGTTAAATATAGCGTAAACTGGGGGGAAAAATTATGATTTGGCCTCTTTTCTAAAATAACTTGGGAGGAAATGCCACCCCCTTGTCCCCGCCAGATTACACCTATACCCAACTCCTTAGATCATCGACTTTAAATATTTCGAAAAATGCGTTAATTAAATCAGCAAAGTTTCGATGATTATAACAATTAAAACGTTCGTTTCCCACAAATAGAACAAAAAAAAAAAATGAATGAACGTTTTCGTGGGAGTTTTCTTCAGGAAGAGTTTTCAATTATAGATTTTATGGTCTCTCAACCCTGTTCCGCTTTGTGCTTTGAATCTTCTCTGGAATATAATCTAATTGTGTGACTATGAGGAATGATCTCAACTGCACACGACTTTTTCATCATAAACATTGTTCTCAAACTTATGTCGATATAATTAACTTCACCTGATGTCTAGACCAAGATACAAATAAAAGAGAAGAAAACGAAGTTTCTGATGGAAGTCAACGAACGGACTAATGTTTATGTATTCACACTCCAGGACGAGTGGCTAATTCTATAATTGAAATAGATTACAACACTGCGTGATTGCGAATCGTGTGATGCCATGATTTAATGTTAAACCTTTATTCTTTGAAATCGTGCGATTCAAAAGCTATTTTCACTTAACATTGACGAAAAAGACTTAACACTGGAGAATGTATCTTTGAAAGGTGTCTTTAGAGTTCAGCTTTTGACCTCACAGACCATTTGATGGCTTCATTTCAAAACTTGACAATGGTATTTCAAGTTCAAGTGTGTTAGCTTCCTAAGAAAAAGAAAAATGCTTTGTCATCACGGTTACTTCAAGAAATTCCATCAACAAAACCAGATTTCGCTTTTCACGACTTCGCTGCCTCCGATGAATCAAATTATCCTGAAGGGTAAAGAGAAAAAAGAAACAAAGCCAAGTTAAATGCGTGTGAGAGTCGATTCTTGTTCAAGCAATTTTGAATATTTATAACGCTGTGGTCATCCATCAATCTTTTTAAAGCACGCCGAATTTCATTCGCCTCGTAAACATAGGTCTCGGCTCAAGATGGCGGACGTAGGCTTCACTTGTTCACCGCATTAGTGTGTCAAGTCATCACCTCCATGCAGACAATTCACGGTATGAAAACAGATCGCCCTAATTGGAATGCTCCTTTCGTTTTTCACGTGATAAGGGGTAGTTGTGATGGCAAATCCGCGTTTAAATTACCGGGCAGGCGTTATCTGAAGATTTCAAGGTACGGTTCAGCATCCACTAGCGTTATGATAGGATGGTTATAATAGAAGAGGTTAAAGACGGGTATCAGTCAATTTTCAATGAAATATTGCGCCTTGACTAGAGATGGAGGAGCTAATTGAACAAAAACAACAAACACTGTTTGTACGCTTACGTTAATAAAAAAATGGCGAATAATAATGGTGGGTAAATTGCAGCGTTCTTTGAAGATGGTATTCGTTATTATATAAAACGTGGGCTATATATCAAATGAAAATATCGGTTTACTATTATTGTTAATGCTGTTTTCTAGATTTAGGTATAATATTTGAATGGGGAGTTCATAATAAGCGGTTAATTAAATTGAGCTTAGTACACAATCAATTTATAACCAAATTAATAAATCAATCTCGTGTAATTAATTTAATCATAATAATGACATTTTTTTACTTTCAGAAATACTCCCTTGAAGTTATTGAAACGAAACGCGTTAACCAAGATTTTAAAATTTAATTTTAATCACATTATTTTAAAATTTAGCATGAACGCTGTTTTAGAATTTTAAGAAACATAAGACTAAAAGAATATATATATATTATATATATTTGATAAATCGTTGAAGTGGATTTTTAAATAAATCGTTGATGTTCCTCTTAAATCCTTGAAGTTCCTCTTAAATTCTTGAAGTAGCTCTTCAGATAATCCATTAATGTGTAAGATCAAACTTTTAGTTATTGTTGACGTTTAGAGTGTTTTATATTTTAAGTTCTTTAATGCACTTTTTTTAGAAAAATCTACTGACAGATTTCAAATAATCTGAAAATATATTTTCCTTTATTCTTCTTTGTTAACTTATGTGACACCGTTATGACATAGTGGTTACAGTGGCGCATATATGAGTACATTTAGGGGGTAATAAAAATCATTACCTCCTACTCTCTCTCTCTCTCTCGATGCTGTTTAACATTTTAGTAAATCTACAAAAGACTAAAACGCTACAAAAATAATTGATATTGTTTGATAATTAGTAATGAGCCAAAAATTACCTTATTTTAAAATGTGACTGTAAAACTTTTGAAAATAAATGCATAGCAGGTTCGAGCAAATAAAATTTTTAAACAACGGCTAGCAGGGGTCAAACCCCTTGCCCCCCCAGGGGGGCGAAAATGAATGCTTAAATATACAGTCTCGCACAGCTAATCATTCAAAGCTCAAAACTGTGAATGTTTACAATTGTGCAGTTTAAAATACACACACACATATGAATTTTTACCATGTTTGGCGCAGTATAGCCCAGATGCTCTTGCGCCATAAAAAAGCCAAACAAACAAAACAAACACACACACACACACATATGAATAAAAAAACTGTAATTTGTAGTAAAATTTCTAGTAAAATTTGTTAGAGGTACAGTTTGGTACGCGCATTAATAAAGACTCCATTAATTGATATTTTCTTCCTTGCTTAACGTCGTAATTAATGTTATTTGGACTTTTACTATATCCTCATATTTTACCATACTTTTCTTCATATATATCCGCAGGGCTCAAACATAAGCCCCCTTTTATTTGATTTATGTTAATGACATATTTAACGTATCTAATGTGGGGAAATGTAATTTTATTTGTGGATGGCATCAGTATTGTAATAACAAATAGACCTAGAAATTTAATTCAAGATGAGTAAAAAGGAATTGTAAAATATGACAAATGGTTTAGAGAGAATCAGATGAAAGTTAATATTGATAAAACTAAAATTGTGATATTTACAAATAAGAACAAAATATAGGCGGAAACATAAAAAATATACAAATTAAAATTGAGAATAAGAAAATAGAATTTGTGGGCAAACTTCAATCTCTGGGAATAATATTAATTAATAAACTTAACTGGAAAGCACAGAGTGATAAAGTTAGCAAAGAAATTAGTATTGGGATAATAAAAAGGTTTCAAAATAGTATGCCAGAAAAAATCAAATTAGAATTATATCATTCATTGATTTGCAGTCACTTGGTATATTAAAATTCCATATGGGGTAACACGGGTAAAATATAAAATAACTTTTTAGGACAACATACATAAAGTAATAATAAAAATCATCTTCAGAAATAATAGTTTAGGCTGGAAATTAATATGACTAAAAATAATATTCTATCAATAAATGAAATAAGTACATATAATATCTTATAGAATATAATTGAAAGAATAAAGTACAGGCACGAGAAACTGATTGTACTGCTAAGAAATGAGTGTAAAAGTGATACATTTCGAGAACACAGAAAATACTTGTTGCCAAAGCTAAGAACAGAAACAAGTTGTGATAATACAAATTACAAGGGACCTAAATTTTGGAATGAGCTACCCACTGGAATTAAGATTACTAAATAATCTGAAGTTATTTAAGAAAAATATGAAGAATACAATATTAATAGATATTGATAATTTTACCTGAAAAGTGTTTCTTATATATTTATTATCTAACATATTGTGAAGTAACTATTATAGATTTGTACTGTACATTGGTATTGTGACACTGTTTTTATTTATTTGGGCTAGATGATTAATAATTCTGGTGGGCTTACTTACTTAATTAATTATTGTTTGCTGTATATATTTTCTCCCCATTTTTCCTATTTTTAACAGGTTATACAATATACAGATTTATACATTATACAATATTACAACAATATTACAACAAATTATACAATATGCAGGTTTAACCTGGTTATACAATGTTATGTTAATTTCTATAGACCTGCCACAGGATTCTGTACTAATGCGTGCATATGTAGAAATAAAAATTATTATACTATTATTATATATTTATTTATAAAATTATAACTTTTGAGCAAACATATTCATTAAAATGTGATGTCTTTAGCTTCCAACTAAACAACATCATTCTAACATACACGCGTGCATTTTCAATCTATTTTTCGACTTTTCATTTTGTAAAATTAGCAAAATAAAACGCGAGTAGTTTGAAACGCATCTATTAGCATTAATTGCAGATTACTCCACGCCATTACTACGTCCAGGTATAAACAGATTTGATTTAAAGCTTTCTCACATCATTGAAAGGGAACTGGTTTCTAACTCGGAAAGCACGATAGAAACCAAGCGGAAGCCATTAAAATGAATTACGTTTTTAGTTTCGTTTGTTTTTCCAACCATCAGTCTGGAATGCCGAAGATAATAGAGAGTAACGACTCATGAGGTGACGAACAAATCAATATTATCCCCTCTGGCTTCTTCTGAAAGTTTTTTTTTCGTATGCGCCGCACGGTCTTAATGCATTCAGGGGGGTCCATCCTGGGTTTGACAGATTTTTGGATCCCCTTTCACACTAACTTTTCAATTTTTTTCTATTTTTACAATAAAAAGAAATATATGTAAGAAACGAAACTTTTGCCTATTTGAGGACTCCGGACTCAGTTGGCCTACCCGACACTCATAGGTGTACTCAGAGAGTTCATAAGGTGGGGGGGGGGATTACAGAGCTACAACTCATATATTCCTATGTTAAATATACAAAATTTCATTGCAATGGGGGTTACAACCCCCCCCCCCCCTGCAAATGCTAGTGACGACACTGTTTACGCAACGCAATTGTAATTAGTAACTTGGTTATTTACAGTTAGCAGCATAGGAAAGGTGGGCTCAAACAAGCGCGGACACGGGGGGGTCACAGGGGTCATGACCCCCAAAATATATTTTTTCACTGTAAAAAATTCCAACTTTCATGATAAATGAAGGGTGTTATTCCAAGACCATGGCAAATTCTGTCCTTAACCCCCACCCCAAATCAAAGTCTGTGCCCACCCCTGAGTTCATGCCTCTCATTGGATATTAAAATGCATTATTTTCCCACATTTCTCATCACATAATCTTTTCTAAAGCCATTTGCCCCCCCCCCATAATTTTTTAATTGCTACACTATGCCTGCAGTTACCTCCATATGTGGTTTTGAACGCTATACCCCAAGATTTCTGGTTGGGTCAGTCGAGGCATAACCGACAGCTTAAAATGAGCTCCAAACCATAGTTTGCAAACTGCCAGGTTTATTCAGATTTGAATCTCGACTCAGCGAAATTTAAAAAGGGAATTTGGAACCCTGTGGCACCTAGCGGTTCCTACTTCTCGTCCTCTGCTAATCTGTAGCCTGGGATTTGGTTCTCTAGATGATAAACAGGGGTGTAGTAAAACCGGAACGCCGTTCCGGTTCTGCTTTTTCTAAGGTATCTCCTGTTCCATTCCGCTCCTCAACCCCTCCCTCCCAATTATACCACCAAGGACAACGCGTTCCGGCACTGCTTAATTTACGACTATTACCCTGGTAATAAAGGTTCTGATTCCACGGAAAACGAAGCCTTTAGACCATGAAACACAAGCAAAACAACCCATGAACCAGGGGCGGACTGAGTCTTCTCAAAGGGCGTACCGACCCCAAGGACGACAGGCCGGCGGCACAGTTCGGCCCTGCCGTGAGCGCAAGGCAGTGAGTTTAAACTATGAACTAAAAGAGTCAAAGGTATGCACAGGGGACGGGAAAGACTTAAAGAATGTATTCTTTAAAGTGGTGTAGTGACACTTGCGTACAGTGACATTTGCGTACATGTCTAATTTGGTGGGACTTATTAATTCAAGGAGCAGGATGCTAAAACGTTTCAATCAATTCTGTCTCCCACTTTACCACCTCACATTATTAATACTTATATTGCCTCAGTGCCTGATTAAAGACAGGGCGGACCCTGAGACTTTGATCTTACAGGGAGCTCAGAAGCTAAAGAGACAGGAAAGAACATTTAAACTATTTAAGCTCGGAATACACAAAGGTCTTATAGAGGTGTGGAGGTAACGCGTTCGATTCCAGCGATACGATAGCATGTCTGCAATTTTTTTTTCTGTCCACTGTAATTTCTCAGGATAGAGGTTTGGATTCCTCAGAGAACTGAGGGTCTTAGTCTAATATGACCATATAACGTTTCGGACAGACATTGCTGTTCTTTATCAGGAAGCGATTGACACAAAATGAGCACGGAGTGTTGCCAATTCATGCTATTGTTAGTTGTCTTGCAACAGCGTCATCTTTTAACAGAAAATCTTTTAAAGCGCAGAAGTGAAGAGGGAAAATCACAAAGGTGGTGATAGGGAATATTAATGAATAGTAAATTCCACACACTGCTAAAATTAGTAGATTTGTGATCGTCAACTATATTGAGTCAAGGGTCAAAGGTTGTTTGACTGCTCATAGCATGGGCGCCAATATAGGAACAGGGAGGGGGGGCTTGATCCCCCTTCTCCCGCTGTTGCTTGAAAATTTGATTTGCCCGATTCTGCTATGCATTTACTTAAAAATATATTAGTGTCATATTTTAAAATAAGATAACTTTTTTTAGCAGATTACTAGTTGTCAAGCAATGTCAACCAACTTAGAATTTTCAAAATTAATGGGGGGGAGGGCAAGCACATATTATGTACATTTATTCTTCACAATATACATAAAATTGTAATTTATTCCAAATTATTGGGAAGTCGGTTTCGGGCTCACGTACCCATATAACTCTACGCCTATGAGCAGTAGAAAATATTTTGTAGTATTTTAATATTTTGTACATTTACTAAAATGTTTTACAGTCTTGAAAGAGGTAATTTTTCTCACTTCTCCATAGAAATGCTCATATGTGCAGGGGAGGACACAGAGGGAGGTTATAGGGGTCATGACCACCGAAATATATTTTTTCACTGTAAAAAATTCCAACTTTCATGATAAATGAAGGGTGTTATTCCAAGACCATGGCAAATTCATTCCTTGACCCCACCCAAAATGGAAGTCTGTGTCTGCCTCTACACATGGGAACCACTGGTTTATAAACATATAAAGCTGGAATACCTATTCGACCCTGTACTGTATTAAACTAACGGTTCGAAAGAAACAATAATGCATATCATCAAAATACAATGAACTGAAATGGAATTAAAGTAGTAACCGTATCCGAGTTTGCGTGCACCATCTCCATAACCGAAACCGTGAACCAAAGAACAGTAACTAATGCAACACAAAGTCGCCGCTCTTGGTGTTCCATCTAGCATTCTAATGGCCAGTTTAAACTAAGCCCTAGCGACAATAAGCTCAGTCGGCCAATAGTACCGCTTCGTATCTTTGAACGTTCATCAGCATTACAAGAAACTGGGGATTTATGTCCTGGTGTCCTTTGTAACGTCATTAACAGGACAAAATACATTTTAAGTTTTAAATACTTGGCACTTTAATGAGGTCTGTGAGAATTTCATCAGTGTAATTATTTTGGGCAAAACTAAAGTGGAATTGTCCGGAGACCTGCTTTTTCCCAGGACTATTGTCCTTCTAAACTGTCAACTCGATGGTGAACTTTATTAACTTAAGAATTATCGATGGAGCATACTAAACAATGTCGTTAGAAGCTTAGCTTACCTTTGAGACGTTTTCTGTTAGTTGAAATTTTGAGACAATGACGTCTTTAACTCTCAACTGGCTCGCTTAGAACATGGCTCCAATGACACGCATTTAAAAATGCGCCTAATTATCCATTAATAGGCGGTTGTTATTTCAGCGGAGTTCCGGTTCCCGTTAGAAGATGAACTTACGTTGTAGTAGACTTACGTAAAATATATCGCTATGTGACATTGGATACGATGAAACATAGATTCAAATACGAATTAATCGGATCATCGACTTTTTAAAGCTGCTTAAAAGATTGTGATTTATCTGTAACAGAAAATGTGGACGCTTGAAGCAAACGATTTAATGGATATATTTTTTTTATTTAATACAAATTTGTTGATTTAATTCTAAGCACGAGAGTGGAAGAACACGTCGTAATACCACCATAATTTCCATATTTCGTTACTGATAGAAGATGCTGATCTGACAAAAAATATTCGACTTTTCTTGATCTAGCCCAGCGGGTCGAATAGAGATTGTAATAATAAATAAACTATATCAGCGTTTCCTAATCTTTTTATCCTTGAAATAATAATGACATTCGAGGAAACCTCATACATAAAAACTCCATTATATGTAATTATTAATATCTTCCTTTATGAAGTTCATAAGAAAAATACAATATTTTTTCTGTTAGCTGACAATGAAAAAAAAATGTATATTATTGTATAATATAAGAAGTTGTAAGATATTATTACCCTTCACAGGGATAACACAATTGCCAAATAATGGTCAACACACAAAGCCACCGGGGCGAGATTTTTGTGAGTTTTTCGTGGGGGATTTTTTATTACTAATAAATTTGACACTCACTGATGGTGCTGAGACACCCTGTATACAGGGTGTCTCAGCACCAGGGTTATAAACTTCTAGGAGGGGTAGGGTACACCTAGGTGGCTCGGAATCACATACTGATCGAAAACCACTCACAGCGCTAGTTCTAAAACCGTCCAGCATTCACAAATAGTGACAACCAGTGCATGAGAAGCGCAAAATGCGATGCCCTAATCATCTATGCACGTGAGCAGCTGACCTGAGTTTTATCTGGCGCTTTTTAGGAAGTGGTTGTAAATATTTGTGCATGCTGGACGGTTTTAGAACTAGCTCTGTGAGTGGTTTGCGACCAGCATTGCTATGTGATTCCGAGTCATTTAGTGTACCTTACTCCTCCTAGAAGTTCGTGAACCTGGTGCTGAGACACCTATATGTAAAGTAGTAGCTAATTATCCGTGGCAGGAAAAAAATTCTCAAATGCAAAAAAATAAATCTTAAAAAATTCGAAAGATAAAATTTACTGAATAATAACCGGCCTCGTGCATTTTTCTCGCTTCATTTATCCGAGTGATAACACAGTTGTATACCATAAATAACCATTATTATTATTTAGCCTTACTTTTGTTTCCTTTGTAGAAATGGATAAGTTTTATTAACGAGAGATATGAATAAACCTATTTAAGATAATTTGACGTAGCATTACGCAGATTAGATTTATAAGCAAAGAACAACGTTATAAGCGTAAGTAATGCCGTTAAAACGTTTTAACAACATTACTTACGCTTATAACGTTGTTTTTTGCTTATAAAAGAATAAACCTGATATTAACTTTCTATTTTGTACTTTATTTTTCCTTTTAAATTGCTGACAATTTACATCATGTGGCTTCATCGTACTTCACTCTCTTCCTCTCTCTCTCCCCCCTCTCCCTCTTTCTCTCTCTCGCCCATCTATTACCAACCATTTGTAATGTCCAGGTCCTTGTAGAGAATTTCAAAAGAAGGGGGTAGTGAGGCTGATGGACAATTTTTTTTCTCTCATAAAGAATTTGATTTTACAAACAATAAAACGATTAAAATGGGGGGGGCATAATCCCCTCCTCCTCCCCATTATGCTGGGCCTTGGTAACGATGGTTTTCATTTTGAAACTTCTTTGTCCTTCAAGAAATGGAATTACCAATATGGCCGTGATCGATCACAAATGTGGCTTCGCCATCGACTGTTTGCCGTACCTGCCCCACGGAAAAGAAATTACGACCTGGTCGAAAAAAATTCCATTAAGTTCCAAGTTTGAGAATTTTTGGTTTTTTTATGGCAAGGTTTATAGATTGCGAACCACGTTTCAACGTGCTAGGAATGGAAACAACCTAGTTGGACTGCTTTGCTCTCTTTTATTTCATTTTAAGCTTCTTTTCCTTTCCCGAGAAGGAGAAAAGGAGGATGCCCTTTGGGGCCAACTTGGGGGTCAAAACGCCTGTTCTACTACCACAATTTTTTCCCTGAAGGAGGATGGGGTGTGAGCCTGACCCCCCCCCCCCCCCCCCATTTAAGGCAAATGACGTTTCTTGTATTTTTATAATAGAGGAAAATCCGGGACGAATTTTAAGGTCGTTTTTAAAAGACGAATAGCTCTTTTGAAATAGATAACTTTCATTTATTTGAGGAAATACTCAGGTAGTTATCGCGTAATCTATTTTTGTTCTTAGATACATGAGCTATACATTAGATTCATTACCAAAATTATCGCGTTCGCTATTTTTAGACTAACGATAAAAAAAATAATAAAAATGTTGAAGTACGTTAATTTTAAAGCGATTCAGACAAAGGCTGTTTATCTTCAGGAGTTGCATAGAGATAGCGGCGCCAATTCCGTGGGGCTCACTGAAGTCCTGTCATCATCTTCCAAAATCGATGGACAATAAATAAAAAATGCAGGATATAGTTGGTATTGAATTATATAACCTATAAAATACATTAATGGTCATTTTTAACGTTTTTCCGGTTAATGTGGAATTGTAATTGAATTTCCTTCAGGAGCAGGGGCGGACTGGGTCCTCTCAAAGGGCGCATACCTTGGATTTTCGAAGGGCGCGGGCCACTGCACGATTAAAGATTTTATGGGCCCTAGGCCGAAAGGGTAAAATGGACCCAACTCAGGGGCGGACTGGATCCTTCCACAGGACGCATACCTTGGATTTTCGAAGGGCGCGGGTCACTGCACAATTGGAGATTTTTATGGGCCGTAGCCTGAAAGGGTAAAATGGGCCCTACTCAGGGGCGGACTGGATCCTTCCACAGGGCGCATACCTTGGATTTTCGAAGGCCGCACTGGCCCGGGGACTGGTTAGCCGACTGCCCAGTCCATCCTTATTTAGGAGAGGGATAGATGTGGGGGAGGAGGCATCTATATTTTTCTGCATCAACATAAGCCTTCCGTGTTATAATGAATATTAACCAATTGAAATTAATGATTTTTTATTTGTTTCTATTTAATTTTTTTGAAAATAAAATTTAGGAGGGTGGAGTAAGAGCAAAGACACTTCTCCTCCATTTGAGATTAAAAAATAATACGTAGAAAGTGGACCGAATTTAGGCTTAATTGGTTTCCCAGTATGTTCTTCAGAAGTTTGTACATCTTCATGGAACCCATTGGAAAAGATCCACCAAAACAGAGATACGTTGCCATTTATAGTAAAAGTTACTCGTGTGCGCTAGCGGTTTCCTACCGATATATATAATAATATATTTATGACAGCAAAAGGTTAGGATGTGTGGGAACCGGTGAAATGGTTCATGGTTAGGATAATTTTAATAGGGCCACCACACATGACTAAAATAAAGGGTGGATCTATGGTCATTTACGACATCATTTCGGTGGGCTTCAATATTTAAAGCAATAGCTCTAAAGGTAGTTCAAATCTGGGTTAGAAAATAATTATGGATTTAAAAAAATTAATTTCTGGCTCTTTGAAACGTGTCGAACATCACTTATACATCTAAAACTATGCTTAATAAACGGTCTGTTTTAATTCTGTACTTATAATCGACGTTTACTCTTCTTTCCATGTTTAGAGAGGTTTTGAAATATTTTGCTCTAGACCTTAATAACAATAAAAATAAATATTATCATAAGCGTATATTTTCTGTGTTAACGTTTTGCGGACCTTGAAGTTTCGACTTCTCTCCTATAAACATTATTTAGAGAACTTTGAAAAAGTAAAGAGCAAAAGAATCAGAAGCAGATTTGAAATGACAAGATAAAAAATACACCTTTTCCTTAGTTAAAACATTAAGTATAATTTCCATATCCGCATTTTTTTAGTATACAACATTATATATAACTACCTCTGTACAATATAGAATCGTATTTGCAATAGAGAATGCTATTTATAGTACGGTAGCTTGTTTATAATGTATAATCGTATTTACAATATAGAATAATATTTACAGTATAGAACACTATTTGCAGTATAGGATATAATACGTAGTAGAATAGTACTAATTTTCAGTATAGAATGCTATTTAAAATATAGAATACTATTTAAAATGTAGAATATTACTTAAAATATAGAATACTATTTACAATATAGAATGCTATTTACAAAACAGAATCTTATTTACAAAATAGAATACTAATATAGAACTAGGAAATATTTTTGACCAAAAATCTGCGTCAGAAATAAATCAAAGAAAATGGATCTAGATAGGAAATGCACTCAGGAAGAAGCCAATCAACATTTGTAGACAAGATTCAGATTGGAGCCCTAGGGAAAGAGGAGGAGAGGTCGATCGAGACGCACATGAAAGGAACTGTGGGACACAAATTTGAAATGAGGCCTTTCAGCGTAAAGCAAAAAAAGCGAAATTGAAAGAAAGGGCAAAATGTGGGGAGATATCAAAAGTCTTGCAGAAACAGTGGCAAATGGATTTTTTTTTTATGACCAACCCCTCACCAAGGGATTAAAGGAGGATGTTTATAAACAAAATAAATATATGCAAGAATATATATAGATTGAAATTTCAAAACATATAATTTGTTTAAAATTATTGACTGAAAATAAAATGTCTCATACATACATTTATATTAGGATGTCGCTGTCTTAAATTTTGTATAACTTTAATACGCACAATATTATTACAATAGAACTCCCATTTTTCGAAATAAAATGGGCGGATCCTCTTTCGGATAACCGGATTATCCAAAATTCACTTACCTTCAAAATCCGGATTAAACGAAATAGTCTGCATTTTTATTATTAATATTATTAGTGAACATTTGTTCGATGTTTTCGGAAAAAACGTTCATATTCATTTTGTAGTGTACTCTGGCCACAAGAGAAAAATTAATAGGTTACAAATGGAACATATCGAATATATACAAAGATACGTATATATTGAATATATACAAAGATGCGTATATATCGAATATATATACAAAAATACCTATTGAATATATACAAAGATAATGCATATATTGAATATATACAAAGATACGTATATATTGAATATATACAAAGATACGTATATATTGAATATATACAAAGATACGTATATATTGAATATATACAAAGATACATATATTGAATATATTAAAGATACGCATATATTGAATACATACAAAGATACGTATATATTGAATATATTAAAGATACGTATATATTGAATATATACAAAGATACGTATATATTGAATATATATTAAAGATAATGTATATATTGAATATATATTAAAGATACGTATATTGAATATATAGATGCCAAAGATACGTATATCGAATATATACAAAGATACGTATATATTGAATATATACAAAGATGCGTATATATCGAATATATATACAAAAATACCTATATATTGAATATACAGAATGGACCATTTAACTTGATAATGTGAAATATCTAAAAAATACGCATTTTACAAAAAAAAATATTTTAAACCAAAGTTGCTTGACTTAAAGGGGAAAATGTTTTCCATTGTATGTTTTACTTGGGGGTCGTTCTCAAGATCGTTTGAAGGTCAAACTTTTTTTTTAAAGGGGAACCTATATTTTTTATTCTTCATTTTGATTCTTCGTAAAACAAACAACTTTTGTCGAAAACATTTTTTCAATTTAGCTATCAGTTTCCGAGATGTTCAAAAAATAAGCTGGAATAAAAAAAAATTCATGTCATATTATGGACAACTAATTTAATATTTAAAAAAATGAAAGGAATTATAAGTATACAGCAATTTGAGAGATATTGTACACACAAATAACAATAAATATGATTGGTTGATAAGTTATGTCACCGATTTATATTTCCTGGAGAAATAAGATATTGCTAATTAGTTGTACGGGCAATTTGGTGCTAATTGGTTGAAGCAAGACGGCCACTTGCTACCAGCAGTCAGTTTTTTTGGTGCTAATTGGTTGAAGCAAGATGGCCGCTTGCTACCAGCAGTCAGTTTTTTTAACTACTTTCGTCTTATAGAAGTCTATTTACTGTAAGTCATTTAAAAGTTAAAAAAAAAAAAGCTTAAGTGTTAAGTAGATTAGTTTATTGTGTATTATATATGAAGTATCTGTCTTTAGAAGAAAAAGTCGAAATGGTTCTTATTTATGGGGAATATCGGAGAAATATACAACACGCATGATATGGCAAGAATGTCTTTATTTAAGCTTACTTTTTAAATATCTCGGAAACTAAGCGCTAAATTCAAAAAAAATCTTTTTATAAAAATCGTTTATTTTTTTACGAGGAATAAAAAATATAGGTTTCCCTTTAAAAAAAAAACAATTGACCTTCATGTGACCTTGAAAACGACCCTCAAGTGAAATATAGATAATAGAAAACGCTTTCCCCCTTCAAGATAAGCAACCTTTGTTTAAAACTTTTTTTTTTGTAAAACGCTTATTTTTCGATATATTTTACATTGTCATGTTAAATGGTCCATCCTGTATATAAAGACGTAAGGCTATTCCAAAGCAGTTAATACAGGTATCTTAATTTACACGCGTACACATATATATTCAAAACTTTTTTCCACTTAATAATCCACTTTCCTTAATAATTTTAAATTAATTTCAATTAAATGTGTTCTTGTGGACACGGGTTGTATGTAGTTTTTTTCACCTTTATATTAAAGAGCAAATTTTCGGTTTATCCGAAAACGTGTCCACCCCCTTTGTTTCGGATAATTGAAATTAATTTAAAATTATTAAATTAAATTTAAATATGTGATTAATTATAATGAATTATAATATGTACATTATATAATTAACGTTTTGTATATTATATAATTAACGTTTTGTATATTATATAATTAACGTTTTGTATATTATATAATTAACGTTTTGTATATTATGTAATTAACGTTTTGTATATTATATAATTAACGTTTTGTATATTATATAATTAACGTTTTGTATATTATATAATTAACGTTTTGTATGTTATACAATTAACGTTTTGTATATTATATAATTAACGTTTTGTGTATTATATAATTAACTTTGTATATTACCAATTAATTATTATATTATATAATTAATTACAATAGTAGGTAATTTAATTCAATTTAAGTTAAATATAAATACATTTAATTTAAATTAGATTAAATTAAAAATAATGCTCAAATATATTGCTAAATTAAAGATTATTAACTACTCTGGAAATGATCCGATATCTGTGTATAGTCCGTTCGCGCAGACCTGACGCCTGATACCGTTAGCAGACGGGTTGTTCCATTGCAGTTTAGGGAAGGGCGTCTTGCCGTAACTGGTTTTTCCCGCGCAAAAAAAACAGTTCGGGCAACGCCCTTCCTAAGCTACCCGTCTGTCTTTATGTCAGGCGACAACTGAAACGCAGACACTATATATATATATACACACACATACACAAAAATATAAACATCTCTTTTTATATATCCATTAACTCTCATTTGTATCGGTTTCTCTCTTGAGACCAGGTGCACTAAAAAACAAATTAATTTATTTATTTATTTAATTTAAATTAAACTACACTTATTTTAAATTAAAAAAACAAATTATTTTATTTAAATTAATTAATTAATTCTATAGGCCGTTTCGGTTAAGTGCAGTTCGGATGATCGAGTTCCACCCCACGTAATACCGTTAATTCCATGTTTCTGAAGTTAATATTACGTTATATTAACTTTGACCCACTTCAGCCAGTTAACTCAATGGCGTTTCGTAATTCTTTAATATATGCAAAATTGAAGAGGAAGGAAATAGATTGTAGGAAGAGCAAATAGGCGGCAATTAGATTTTATATGCGATACGATTATATTTTCTTGTAAGACAATTCTAATTACAATCCCTGTTATAATTGCCTGAACGAGCGATACGATCCCAATCACCTATTAATTAGATTTCCAAATGGAACAGTATAGCACTAATATGCCTCACCACCACAATTGCGTGTTAATTTTTCTGGGTCCTTATTTCTCGCCCACCCCACTTATTACGGAACCATGTGATAGCAATATCAGTGCCGCACCTCCTATCTAATGAAGCATGGAAAGACTGCATTGTAACTTCGGGTGTTGATTAGAACAATAAGACCTCGGAGCAATGACCCATATAAGGGTTCGTTACAATCAACAAAGGACAAATTAAAGAAACTTCCGATAATGAAAAGCACATGGGTTTTTTTCTGTGGTTTTTATTATTTAATGGAGGTGTGTGGGTGTGGGTGTGGATTTATACTTTAACCGTTAAGTGTTAAGACGTCACGGGTCACCAACGCTTCGAGATCGGCATGTCCATGACTTATGGAGCGGTACACCGATGACTTTTTGAACCGAAACCTAGACATGGCGGCTGATATCTTTTTGTTTCAGACGATTAATAAGTTGCCAGAGTCTTCAAGAAAAAATGTTGAGCTTTTCTGCTGCAAACAATAGTATTGTTACAGATTCTTGTAACAACTCCTTTCATGGCTGGTTTCATTCAGAGGTCTTTACAAGAGTAACGCCGTTATTCTTTTAAATATGACGTTTGATTCATCGGATTTCGTAATATGTATGGTTCGTAACTTTCGAAAACAGTCGTCCATTTCATCCATGGTACGGTAAATAATACCCGCCCAAAACATATTGCCACAGGTCTATCACTCAACATGTTTATATATTTGTATATGTCAGATACATTTTTGATTTATTTGTATACATCGGGTATTTTCTTATATATTTATATATGAGTAAAATACCGTAAATCACCCTAAGATGGCACTGCGGGACATCTAGGGTAAGATCGATAACGTGATTTCTACCCGCCCCACACTAAGCATTTACAATCCACAGCATATATATATATATATCATACATATACAGCATATATTACAATCCACAATTATGTACAAGTCACTGGGACCCCCCACCCCGAGTCGGTAGATACCGGGAACATATTATGATTACATCACTGCTTTATTGATTTTTCACTTGTAAAGTCATAATAACAATATACCATTACATAAAAAGGTTAAACACTGGTAAAATAGCAATGAAAAAGATCACTCAAGCTTTCGGACGCATCAGCAGCAGTCCTTCATCAGGAGTAATGACAACATACCACATAACAACAACCACATAACAATAACAATATACCACATAACCATAAATAATAATAGCGACAAATATATATTAAAAATACATCGTATGGGTTATACATGGAAAGGTTCCAAGAAAATATCAGCGAGGATATAATACGCCTGGGACCTTAAAATGATAATCTGATTCCAAAGATTTGGAGCTAGAAATCACCAGAATGTTATTACCCCTTCATTCTTTTTACCTTTCTCTTTCCATTTCCATCCCTATCTTCCCATCTCACTTCTATGAATTTTATTACTAACTGTTAAATAACAATTAGGATCTGATAACCGACTGGAGGAAGGGGATTGCCTTTATAGCATTTCGTGAAACTTCTTATATCCTATTAAAATTGTTAAATTTGACATTCGTTATCAGTGGTGTAGTAATTCAAACATTATGGGAAGGGGGGGGGGTTGAGCTTCCCTTTCCTTCGCCAGCGCTTGTTACTTATAAGTTAATTTGTTGCTTCAATTTCAATGGAAACGGCGCTGAGTTTTAACCCACGGTCTCGGGTTCGAATCCCTTAATAGGCAGGTGACGTCCCCATTTTTTCTTCTGTAGAAAACATTAATCTACGAGTGGTTATGGGTTAATCAAATAAACGTGAGCGTCAACATAAAAATTCCACACAGAGTACAATTAAAATACTCGAATTTACTCTCTTGTGTGAACATTGTTCATAATTATAACGTTTATTGTTCATTAACGTAATTCAGTGAAATGTCCAATAATGGAAAACCATTTATCATCGATTGCCATGCTAATAAATATAATTTTTTTTATCATTATTATTGTTTTTCCCACCTGCAAAAGTTTGATTTTCTTATAGCTTGTAATTAAATAATTTCAGCCTCATTTTAATTCTATTCAATGATGTTTTTACTGTCTAATTTATTACTTTGGTTTAATTTAATGTAATTTAATGCTTATAACGTCTAATTTAATGCTTATAACGTCTAATTTAATGCTTATGACGTCTAATTTAATGCTTATGACGTCTAATTTAATTTGATGCTTCGACTCGAAACATTACTCGGAACCTTTCATTAATCATTCACGCTTTAAACCAAACGTTTTCTGTCACTAAGCAGCAAAAGGTCTTTTCATGCGCCACGGACGTTTGGAGAGGATTGGGGGTGGGGGAGAAACAGCGATAAAAAAAACATTAAAATATAAAAATAAAATTTTTTGAGTCCAATAAAATGTATCATTGTTTTCCCAACGATTTAAATGATAAAATTTTTCTTAAAATGTTAATAGTGTGCCACAACAATTTTAGTTCAATTAGACAATTTTATTCGGCATGCCATGGTGATTTCAGGGCCTTGTTTAGTATATTGCGAGTTAAAAAAAATTTTGAAAATTTGGAGCAATTTTGCATAATGTATAATCGAAATTATACAATGATAAACTTAACAATAAATGTAAAAGTAGTGGAAGAGAGAGAGAAAGAGAGAATTATAAACGTTCCTTATGATATATATAATATTTAACTTAAAATTATGTCGATAAAAGGTTGTAAATACAAAAAATTAAATGAAAATTGTTCTTTGAAGTTGAGGCCCCTGCAAATATTTTATTACCATCCTTATGGCATTACTAACATTAATGCCTCAATTTTTCAACATCTATACTAACATGGATACTTCAAGGGGTTTAATTTCATAGATGACAGATATCTAAATCCTTCCGAAAACTTTGAAAGTCCTGGAGCATCATACTCTTGGATGTTTTTTTAGGGTCGTCGTTTGAGAAGATACAGGTACTTCAGTACCGGGGCCAACCCGAAGCTTTTGGGGGCCCACGATACTGAATACATTTTTATCGGGGCCCGGTAAAAAAATCGGTTCCGGGCCCGTTATTGTTAGCAGAGGCCGTACTCTCCTTGCATCATAAAATTCAAACAAACATGAAAATCAAATGTTAACTTGGAAAACAATGCACCACACTACTAAGAAAATAATAAATTAACGATAATAATAGTAATAATAATAATATTTTTCCTTTAAAATTCGTTATTCCAACACATTGTTATTTAATACTTAAAAATTTTCGTTTACACATCTCATTTGATTTTGGAATTTAATTTTGATGTAAATTTGACATTTTCCAGTGTCATTGTCTTTAGGGAAACAGGATAAAATGTAACCAGAAGAATTGTCTATTCGTGTTTTGCAATGTTAATGTTTCTTTATGGCAGTTGTATGAGAAGGGTGTATAGCTTTTTCCGGTATTTAGTGCATGGCTGGGGAACCTTCGGCTTTCCAGGCCATTGAGTGTGGCCCTTTGAACGAATCCAACTTTTAAAGAACAAATCCTTTTACTTTTATTAATATATTTTTGTTAGTCTATTTTTTTTTATAAAGAATCTTCTTAAAATGAATATATTTAAAATAAAATAGAGGGAAAGGAGATCCCACGAAATGATAATCATCTCGGATTAATCAATGAAATGAAAAATTCACTTACACTATCATTTTTTTTTTTCCTTCCATTCAAACCTCCGTTCTCTCTCTCTCTCACTCACTTCATGCCAGCTGACAACGTAAACGCTGGAAATGATCGACTGTTGTGATTTGAGAGGCAATATGAAGAGTGATGGTATGTGGTCAACCCTTGTTCAGACTACCATGCAGTTAGCTCGCATGATGGTCTAAACTAGGGGTCGGTATAACATTGCTAAGGGTTCTGTGTTCGTTCGAGAGTAAGTGGAAGAAATTAATTAAAAAATCAGCAATATAAAATAATGGCTACGCAGTTAAATTTCAGCCAAAATATCTGGAAATTTTGGCTGAAGACACGTTTAGTGTTTCCGGTACTTGCTTTGCCGTAACTGGGGGCGTCTAGGGGAGACCAAGCTATCTCTAGAAAAAATTTAGCCCCCCCCCCCCCCCCCAGACCTCAAGGAAAGTTACGTCAATGAGTATTGGTAAAGTAGACTTTTTCAACTCTAAGTAGAATTGTTAATATTTTTGAAATATTGTTGTCATTGTGTACCATAGGCGTACGCAGAAAGTTTATAAGGGGTTGTTATAGGCCTAATGGGAAGTTTACGAGCTACAATTCCATATATACTCATATGTAAATATACAAACTTGTATCGCAATGGGAGGGTTAGGACCTCTATTAACACCCCCTGTGTACGCCAGTGGTTGTTGCACTTAACGTATTTGAATTGCAAAAGCTTTCGTGTGATGATTGGGTTTGAAATGGAGAAGAACAGACAGCAATGTTTTTTTTCTTGTCACGAAGTTCTCTTTCAGAGAGATAATGTATTACAAAAGTCATATTTTACTGTTCAGTTACTTCACCTATCTGATTTCGATTTCACATTGCTTTGTAAATTTTGGGATGAGCAGCACATGTTAATTTTGATTTCGTTAGATTTTTTGAGAGTTTTATGTTGGTTTACGATCTTATTTGAGAACTGCGATATAGAGCAGTATGAAGCTAGAGGTGACGCATGTATTTTTAATTTAGATAGGAAAACGTCTACCAGTTTAGGCACTGGAATTTATTGATTTTGTGGCGTTAATTTTTATTTGTTTTGAATAAGTTAATGCTATTTATATAAATACATATGCTGCAACGTGCATTTCGATCAATTTAATACCAGTCTCTTTGTAATTTGGTTTAAATAGTAGTCCATGTACTACACCATTCTGCGAAATAACTGGCAACAGTAAATAGTTATATACGTTCGTAAAGAGATTATATATTGTCCTTCGTAGCTCAGTGGGTAGAGCCTCCGCCCGGCAAGTGGAAGGTCGTGGGTTCAGGTCCCACCGAAGGCAGAAATATTTATTTTCTTTCGAACGTTTCACCATCTAATCACGCCATACCATCGGCGTTGGTATCACTACGCCAATAAACGTTGATTGATATTGTTGTTTGATTTAAGCTAATGCTATGTATTATTCGGACATACCTTTTGCCATCGTTGGTAAAAGGTAGATCTTGATGGACCCCCACCCCCAATGAACTAAAGTTGGCAATGACTACTTTGGTAACATCTGGTACTAAAAACATTTCCCAATGCTGAAGGTTCTAATCTCCTTTCTGTGTTCCTAAAACCCATTATTTATTAGCTATATTTTGGTGTATATAGAAACAAATTTTCGTAAAAATTTATAAAAACATCATCAAATTGAACCCAAAAATATTCATGAATTCGGATATACCTTTTGGCCTTTCATTTGACCTTCAAGACAAAAGCAAAGACTCACCATTAGTTCAACAAAGACTCTAAACAACTTCTTATCCACGGATGGAAGCCACATTCAATCACCTTAAACTATTCACAATGTCGTGAGGATGTTCGGCCAAATGAATTTGTGTGGTCAATTGGATTTATGTTCTCTTTAAATTTGCAAAATAATCTTCAGTTTTACTTTGGACTTCCGTATGAATTATAGACGCTTGACCTTTTGAACAAACCTTTCGCATGAACTTGATTGCTTTAGCTTACGTCACTGGAATTTTAATGCCTACATTAGCCTTCTTTACAAAGACAACGAAGCTGGGATGGATTATCAATGGTAATGGTTGCACCTTAACCCCATTGTACCCCTATAGATACGGGAGTTTAAGGTCCATCCATGGGTCAAGTTTGGCTGTATCCGACTCATATGTCTGATTTGCTGAAATCGCGGTCAAGTGATTTCTTGAGCTGACTTACCACCAGCTGGACATGGGTGATTGCTTGCAAAATTAATCGATGGTCAAATCTCTGGTTGGAAAACCGATTAAGAAAATCGTTTGGGAAATCGTCGGAAACAATGAATGAATGAATAAAAACCACGGAGGAGTTCTATGTGTGTGAGAGATTACCGTAAATCTAATCTCAACTTAGGTATTTGTTCGGAAAGACTTTCGAATCATGGTTATGTACCGAAGGTGCCCTGTTGTCAAAAGTTTAATGTTGCATGATGCTTCAAAGCATCCAAGATTATAACCCTTTTGTGCGATGTAAATCTTTTGGGACTACAATTTGTCTGTTATTACAATAGTGAAACACATATCCGTGTTTTACATTTAGGGAATATGGTGCATTTCTTTCTTACGTTCTTCTGACGTTATCATTTTACGGCTCAGTTACCTAACCCATGGTTTTATACCAAATAATCTAGGTTGGAATGCCATCAAGTTGGAATCAGTTTGGATACATGCTTATTCAGGGGTCGTCTTAATCCAGTGGTTCATCATTAAAGGATTTGATAAAGGCTAATCTCAAAGGAAACATAGCATGTCTTTTTATTTCTCCTATGGTCTGAGGTAGTGGGGAATTAATTAAGACAGTAAAACCCCTCATAAACGGACACTCACCGAACATAAAAATTTGTCCTTAAGAGAGGGGTGATCGTGAAAGAGGGGCATTATAATTTGTAGCAACATCAACAACGCTCGTGACTTTTATATAAAAAAAAATTCGACGTTCTTTTAATATAATCATATAATAGAAACAATTATGTAGAAGTTTTTAATAATTCTAAAACATGCGAAACGTTATATATAATCAATGTGTTTATTGTTTCTTTCAACTTGTAATTTACATTTGGAGTCAGATATATACTATGAAACCTTCGTTAAAGATACATATATTGGTAAATATAATACAATAATTATAAAGGAATTTCTTGCCGTAGAATTTTTATCTGACCGTTAAAACGGGATGACCGTATCTGAAGGGTGTCCGTTAAGAAAGGTCTCACTATATATATTAGAACATTATATTTAGAGAGATAGCTTAGAACAACAAATCTGAAAGAAAGGAATATAGCTTATAAAATTGTTAAAATAACCTGTGAAATGAATGTTAATAATTATAATACTCAATTACATAAGCATGGACCTCGCAAATGCATAGTACAGTAGAAATTTGATTATCCGGACCTCGATTCTCCGGATCTTCGATTATCCGAACACGCAGAGCTCAGATTTTTTTTTTTTCTTTCTTTTTGAAACAAGCGCCCCGGTGCGGAAGAGGAACAGCTCCCATGATAACGGAAGCCCCTTCCACGGTGAACGTGCCGGCTGATCGGAAGGTTCTTGTTATGTAGTTTAAAATCTTTGAGACGTCATAATTTTTTTTACATAGATACAATATGTTTAATATGCATCAATAAAGTTGTTATACCAGTTTTAAATTTTTTTTTTAAATTTTTCTTGGTTTTCCGATTTTCTACTTATTTATTTTTAATTGCATTCGATTATTCGGATTTTTGCTAATCCGGATGTCTCCGGTCCCAATTAGGCCGGATAACCGAGTTTCTGCTGTATAACGATATATTTCCGCATATGTTATTTATAACGAATGTAGTAAATATATATCATAATAATTTTTTCTGCATGCATCATTCATAATAAATATAAAACCCAAAATGTTTTCCAGATCGATGAATTCTACTGCTTACTGTGTTTGAAAGCGGCGACCAGAAGCTCAGTAAGTTTATGAAAAGTGTAACTTAAAATTATAATTACAATTGAATTTCATGTACATTTAATAACATATGTGGTCTAAATGTAAATACAGTAATCTATCTCTCAATAATATCATTCTAAGTGACGATTATTTCTATATATCGATTATTCTGATTATTTTGATTTACATATCGATTAGTTTGATTATTTCGATATATATGTCGATTAGTTTGATTATTTCGATATATATGTCGATTATTTTGATTTATACATCGATTATTTTAATTATTTTGATTTACATATCGATTATTTTGCGGTCCATAGAATTGCACGCATTCCAATCAACGCCGCTTTTTGTTTAAGGACTTTTTGCACATATTTTGTGCACCCTTTGTTTCAAAACTGAAAATGCTATTGAAGGTAAAATAAATTCTAAAATCAATCGGAAAATACAAGCCAAAAAAATGAAAATGAATTCGGAAAAAAATTTCCCACTGCTTCTTTGGGAACTACTGTGCGAGTTCCTATTCCTGACGTCGACAAGGGGCGAGGTGATTCTCCCAATATATTGGCAGTTGTAATGAGTGTGACAGAGGATGGTTTCTACCGACTTGGAACTTCTGAAGGAATTTTAAAACAAGTATATGCGAGATCACAATTCACTTTATGCCCTAAGAACTTGCTTAGAATTGAAGATATTCCTGACCACGAAATTCCTCTCCGGTCAGTTGTAATTGCTCAGTCCAGTGGAAGCGGCCAAAGATTCGTCAAATGTATGTGTAAAACAAAGTGCCAAAATATGAAATGTCTTTGCATGAAAAATGTAATGAAATGTAATTCAAAATGTAATTCAAGCCTACCATGTTGCAACAAGTAGGTTAATTTTAATTTCTTATTTTTTATATGAAAATTTTGTTTCCCTTAATAAGAAAGGCATAAATTTTGTTTTGTACAACTTTCATTTTTCTTTACGTATTTTGAATAAATTTTTTTAATGGCACTCTCATTATTTTTTCAGAATAACATTTGTATTTTTGAGGAATGCACGTCATTTATATAATAGCCTTATCAGGACCTTTTCTCATACTTTGCCTAAATAGCATTTATCATTCTATAGAATGCCTAGGTATTATATACAATGCCTAGGGAAAGTATGTAATAATTCTCATATTTCATACTTTGCCTAAAAACGTCCCTCATTATATTCATTGCCTAGGCATTTTATAGAATGCCGGCGTTTCATACTTTGCCGGTAACATATATATAATTACAAAATAGGATAATTAAAAGAGTGGACACTCGTTTACCATTAATCGTAATAATTTTATGTTCGTTTCATTTTGTTTAATTTGGGCCATTATGGTCATCGTTATCCTTGAGCCATGAATCGACCAATCCTATATTGTTTCTGTTGATTAATCATTACCCTTCTCTATCATTCATTCGTTCAACTCCAAAGCCAAGAGAAAATCGCCAATTTTTTCGTAGTGTCGCCAATAGGCGAGAAAATGTACACGGCAGGAATAATTCGTGGAAACAGAGGAACCAACCCGAATTACACGCAGTGCCGGATTTATAAATGGGCAAGTTGGGCACTTGCCCAGGGCGCAAAATTTTTAGGGGCGAAATCTTTTTTTTTTGATTGTGAATTATATACAGAAGAATTCTGTCGATCAGCTCTCCCCGAGAAGGCGCCCTCCACCATTATTTTCTAAATCTGAAAAACTGCATGAAACAACACCCGCCCCCCAAGGACGAATCCAAGCAGGGGGCCTGCTCCCCCCTGAGAATAATAAATTTACATTAAAAACGATTTTTTTTTAAGTAAAAAATACTTAAAGCTAAACTCACAAGTAAAATTTTCAAGCTTCGCGCCCTCTCTGGAATTTTATTCTGCATCCGCCCTTGCCCCCCTCCCCCAATATCAAAAAAAAAAAATCCAAAAACTCGTCATCAAATAAACTAAATTTGTTTATAAAAATATCATTATTATATCTTATAATAATGCACATAAGGTAGGCTAATCATAAATGTCGCCCCTTCCCTATCCTCCGAGATTTTTCGTTGCATTTGAGGGGGCGGAACGACAGAATTTTATTTATTTCTGCTGTAAGCACCGGGGTTATGGGCGTAACTAGCTTCGAAGTCTAGGCGGCTAACTTTTTTCTAGGGAGAGATGCAAAACCGTACACCTCGATGGTCAGAACAAATTTTCTAAGGGGTTAGCCCCCTAGCTACAGCAATGGAGGCGTCGCCAAAAATCGTTGTGCCCAGGGCGCCTAGTACACTAAATGCGGCCTTGATTACACGTACACCTTTGCGTGATAATAAACGATGATCACTGCAAAGGGAGGGGCAAACAGCAAATCACGGTTCTGCCGTGTTTTAAATTGCTAGATGCAAGAACACTTTATAGCATCATTATCTACCACGAGTGAAGAATTAATTGCATTGTGGGTAACTATACTGTTTAAGAGATTGAATCTGGCTGGTCATTGTTGGCCTGCGGACAGTAACGGACTCATAGGCCTAAGGGCAAAATGTAGAAGCTTAAGGCCAAACCTAGAATTCATATAGTCTGTTCAAAAATGACCATAAATCTAGAAAATATCAACTGGAAGTTTAGGCACTAAAAAAAAAAAGGCAGAAAGGCAATTATAAAGTTTAAATAAGCATTAAAAAGGGCACTTAGAATTATGGAAAGACACAGATTTAAATCAATGAAAAATATGTAAAAGACATTTAAATAAAAGAAATATGGTAAAAGACATTTAAATAAAAAATATGGTCAAATCAATGAAACAGGACAATTAAATAAATTCAGGGTATAAAGACCGGCTATAGAAATTTAATGCACATATTTCCTCTACTGTCTTAAAAATATAATAAAAGAAGTTGGCGTTATTGAAAAAAAAAATCGCACATTTTTTAATATTTGAAATGGACAATTTTTACTTACAAGACAGTTTACAGCGATATGCTTTTTTAAATTTTCAAATGTGAAATTTTGATATCTATCAGTCAGTAGGATTTTACATTGTGAAAAAGATCTCTCCACTTCAATTGAGGTTATTGGCGCATATCTAAAGCGGCATGCCATGGTAGGAGAAATAGACATTTCTATTGTAGCAGCACCACTTAGAACGAGTGCCGTTGCTAAGGGTGGGATGGAAGGCCCACATCAAGGGCGCAAGCAAGGAAAGGCGTAAAATCGGCTGAAATAATTTACAGGTAAGAATATGTCCATGGCTAGGGGTTGCAATTTGCACGGTTCTGCCATTGGCATGTTCATCTAACTACGGTGCTGTTAGAACTTTTCCTATATTCTTAATGGATTCGAAGTTCTGATTTGCATAGATCGTTTTCGCATTTGTTCTTGATAAGTTTACCAGGGACAGACATAAGGTCTTGTAAAATATTGTGTACAACTCCTAATGACTCTAACGAAGGGATATTTCTTTTTTCCAAAACATTTAATAAATTCTGGAAATTTTCCAAAATGTGTCAAAATGAATGTCAATTTATTTTTCACTTTGGAGCTGAAAAATAAAAATTTGCTTCTTTTTTATAGCTACTATTTCTTCATCAAACAATCTGTTGACAATTTCAGCAATTTTGTCAAAATGTAAGCAATGATATGAGACTGCTAATATCCAAGTTCTCTTTCTTGTGAGAATTGGTTGCGGAGTTAACGAAACGTCCGGTGCCATTTCCTGGAAAGCTTGAATTTTCGAAGGAGTTTTCACGAATATTATTTAACGTTGGAAACGAGAACATCTATTTCAGGATAAAGACTTCTCACTTGTTTTGCAATCCTATTCAATGTATCTTAGATGAAGCATATGAGGAAACGAAACATTCAGCATATTTTCAGCTTTTTTCATACAGGGGACTGAATTCGTCAGAAATAAGAAAACTCTTTCCAAAATATGATTAAATATAATCAATATCCATAAGAGTACATGGACTTTTCCATTTGATAGTAAATAATAACTGTCAAAATTACAAGAACGTCAATCAAGACATTTAATTTAATATATATTTAATTGTTTAATTTAGTTAAATAATTATCTTAGTTAAATAATAATTATTTACTTTAATATTTAATTGTCTATCTTAATATAATATTTAATTGTCTATCTTAATATGCAATTGTTTACTTTAACATTTAATTGACGATCTGTAACTTCCTTCTTAGCGGGATACTAAAGAATTTTGTATCAGTGTATCTATTAGTAAATCAGTTTTCGGCTGAAATTGAGCAAAATTGAAATAAAATTCCTTTATATCATGTCTCATGATCTCACCTGCATGGGTTACATGATACAAGAAATAAATAATGGAGGATGAGAAATTAATGAGAAGAAATAGACAACAGATGCTGCTTATTATCTGACTACTCAGTTTCTGCATCGCTGATTTTTTGACCACGATGCTTTGATCCGCAAAAGTACCGATAACTCCGCGATTTGTTCAGTACAGAAAGATAAAATGGTTTTCTAAACAAACTCTGACAGAGGAAGAGTGGATGGATGGATGAACGAGCGAACGAATTTCAATTATATTTCTAATATAAATGCTAAAATTCCATCGTAGTCTTTGGATTGGTTTCTTAGGCCTTAAGAGGTTCGGATTCCTCGGGAAAGTGTAGGTCTCGACGTAGCATGACCTTTGCCCTCGTTTCACCGCAAAAGCCCAAACGAACAAATAATAGAGATCTTGTGTGGATTATGCCCACCTTCAATATCTGAAGTCAGTCACAAAAACACAAATGTCTATACCCTTACAGCATTTTACGCCTTGTTTGTCGCAGAATCAACCTTGCAGTCCTTGTTCCATAAAAAATGCAACCAATCAGCAACGTTTCACATTACTGGATTCAAAGCTTATTGCGTAATGTGATAATAATGCACGAATTCAAGCAAAAGTAACTACATAAGAGCGGCCCTGCGGTGGCGCAGTGTGGTAACGCGTTCTCCTATTGCGCGGCTAATCCGGGTTCGACTCCCAGCAGTGCAAAAAGAACGCTTACTCAGAGATCTCATAAAAGATCGCACTGCTCACTGTAGTCCGGGGTTTGGTTCCCCAGGCCTTAAGAGGTTCGGATTCCTCGGAAAACAGTAGGTCCCGGCGCAGCATGACCACTGTAGTCTTTGAGCCGTAAAACCAAAAAACAAACAAACAAACTACATAAGTAAGAGCAACTACGGGTACCTTCCTCCACCCCATACCCCGACTGAATATCTTTTGCCGTAAGGTGATAAAATAATAACGCGTTTGCCTATCTTTCAGAAAACCCGAGTTCCGATCCAAATGGTACTCTTGCTATTTTTTCCTAATCTGTAGCCAGAGGTTTGATCCCATCAGAGACAGATTTTCGGATTCGTCTGAAAACTGCAGGTCATAGTGCGGCATGACTGCAGCTGTTCTCACCCTACATAACACAAACCTAATAATATACTATATACCAATACAGTCAAACCTCGTTAAGACGAACACGCTTAAGACGAATTACTTTTAATACGAACTGATGTCCCGCCAGATTGTATATCATACTATCCTCTCCGGATAAGACGAATTACTATTATCCCGCGAGAAAGCACGCTGATTAGAGGAACAGGAGGACGTGCGCCATGTGCTTTTTGCCCTAACTAATTATATAGCACTATTTCATTAAAAACGTCCAATTTTACAGGGAACAATAAGTGGCATTTCCACTTTGTTACCCTACCCCAAAGATTGTGACTTTGAAGGCAACAGGAAAGAGTTTGGCCAGTTTCAGAAGCAAGGGCGGACGTTTCTTTTACACAAATTGTAAGTTGTAGGAGTGCGAAACACCCACGCGTGAAACCTCGCGGGTTAATACAAACAGATTTTCTGTTCCCACCCTTTGTGTTCATCTTAACAAGGTTCGAATGTATACTATATTCCCTACTTCGAAGAAGACTGCCACTGATATGCCATTTAGTTTTAAATTGAAACTCAAATGACTCAATATACTTAGCGGTAGTGCGATGGCATAATAGTTATGACTTAATGGTACAGGATAGATAAACGCGTTTATCTACCATTCGAAAGATCCGGGTTTATCTCCCATTAACACTTAGCAAATTCTTTTTTTTTCTGTTGATTCTAATTTCCGAGGTTTTGTTCCCTAAACGAGAGGTTCGAATTTATTGGAAAACAGAACGTCCTGGAGTGACAAGACCTTTGCTGTCCTTACTTCTATAAAACACACAAACCTAACTGGAGCCTCTAGAATTCTAGGCCGACGCATCATCCGCCATTTTATTGTACAACTCCGGTTTCATACAGATACAGAATTTATTTCTTTTGTACAAATGATCTAGGCAGTGCCCATGCTTTACGCTTTGACGTTCATTTACAAGTTAATGATAAAGTTGGGGAAGTGGGCATTGCACCGCTAGCGCAAGTGAAATAGTCCAAAAAACAAGTTGAAACGTGTTGGTTCATTGTCCAGTTTTCTGTGATAAGAAACCACCTGTAAGTGGGAGCAGTAAAATGCTCTCACCACGACGACGACAGCACGAGGTGGGTTAATTATTAAAAATCCGCAGAGCACGATGTTCATTATGCTTCAGGTATTCTATAAGCCCACTAAGACGCAAAACCGAACGTGGCCTGTTCCTTTTGGAATAGATTAGGCATGGAAGGCAATACCTTGAGGGTTCATTTACCTTGGCGATAAAGGTTTTCAGCATTGGCGCAATGATCGCTATTTTGGCATAAAAATAATCAATCCCCGATTATAAACATTGGCGGAACTTTTAAAATATCGCCAAAAAGTGTAATCTGAAACCACGATTACGTGATATAATGACAACAAAACGGCGGATATGCGTCGGTTCCCCTTTTTAGGAGCCTTAACCGAACTTAAAATATTATTGACGTACGGAGCAGTTGTTTCGAAGCACGATGTAAGGGAAATGCTAATGATGCGAATGTGGCTGATGTTTGCCAAAGTTCTGAGTACATTACTTAGGTACTGGTATCATTGGAGAATTCGGAATATGGTATAAAACAGGATGTCACGATTATTTTATGGTTTTCAATTTACTTAAAGATGATCATTTGTTTGAATAGGTAGCTGTTGAACAGATATCCAATCACAAAACAGGATTGTCCACTGTGGCAACGTGCATCATGAGCAGTCACATGAAATCAAGGGTTATAGCTATCGAGGTAAGTAAATGTTGGTCAGGATGTACAGTTCTTCATCATTGTAGGTTGGTTGTACGTCATCGATAATAATGATGACTAGAGCACGGATATATGTGTATATGCGATTACACATTTTAGCCATATTTAGCATCGATACATATAAATGCATAAAAAGATGCATTTTCGAAACAGACGCATATTTTAAAGATTTTAGCAATGTTAAGAATTTTATTATTTCTATGTCGGAAAATTTTCATTACAACGCTGAAGATAAATTTCCCTCTTACTTTTTATCTAAGCAGAAAGGCAAAGGAATTTCTAAGAGTAAAAATTAATTATGTCCTATAGAGCCTCAAAAAAAGTAAACAAAAAATTTAGCTTTGTCGTGTAAGAGTAACAGTTGGTTGAAGCTCAAATTAAAAAAAAAAATACATACTTAGGCTAAAATTCTACATCATTGTCTATTAACGATACAAATGGGTGATAGTCCATCACGGGTAAATTATCGGTGATAGATAACCCGTAAAATTTTACAAGTGCTATCCAATAACTTCTATAGCTCTGAAAGGACTCTTTTGGCCATAAAAACTGCGAAAAAATTTGTTGGATCATAAAAAATATATTTTATGATAGATGACAAAGCTTAATCGTTCAGAATATTGCGAGAAATTGTGATATGCAGTCATGGAAAATGCGCTGCATAGAGCATATCATTTTATGTATATCGAATATTTTTACTCGACTGCTAATAAAAGTCAATTTGTTTTAAAAACACAGGACATATGATTTTTAAATAAATTTAAAAAAAATTAAGTTCATATTTATTCACTTCAGATGCACGTTTATTTATTTCAATTGCATATACATGCATATTTTGAAATTTTCGGTACATATTTCCATGCATATTTTGCTGACATTTTAGTGCATATAATCCGGGCTCTGATAATGACACGATTGTCCAATAATAATAGCGATAGCAATTCACTACTTAAAAAAAGCCGTCTTCACTCAGAACCAGGGCTTAAATTGGGCCGGAGCCCATTAAAGCCAGCCTTCGGTACTTCATTTTTGGCGATTATTTAAATATTAGCCGGAGCGCCTACAGGGTCATGAATGTCGTCAAAACAGTAATGAATTTGTGATTAAAGTCATGAATTTTGTTGTCCAGAAAAATGGACATAAACAATTGATATGATTTATCGATTCTTTTGCAGCCATTCAATTTTTTAATCGATGTATCATAATATTAGGGCTCCTGCACTTTTTTTTTGTTAGAAATTGACTACTGATCGGAACTACACATATATAAAAAAAATATTGTCCTTGTTACCTTACATACCTGCAGTGCCGTCTTAACGTGTGGGCCAACAGAGCTCAGGCCCAGAGCTCCTACGCGAACAGGGACCCCATGTTTCCAAAGTTTCTTTTTATATATATATTCATATCTGAACTATTCGCAGGCCAAGTCATGGTTGTAAGAGAAGTTTCTTGTAAATGTTTTTTGACTAATTTAGCGAGATGACCGGGCGCATTATCATCCTGAAAAATGATCTCATCCTTATCCTCAAACTTACCTTGCAATGTGGGTATTAAAAAGTGCTCTAAAATTGAGCAATAAAACTTCAGCATCAACAGTACTTTCAGGAATGAATAACCTTACAGTTCCTTTGGCTGTGATGCAGCTTCATATTATAAAATACCGCGGAAATTTTGCTTTAGATAGCAAACAGTCTGGATCAAAATTTTCTCCCAGATGTCTCCACATAAATTTTCCAACGCCATCGCTGCTGGCATACGAAAACACGACTTCCTCCCAGTCATCAGCGGTCCAATACCGATATTTTTTTGCCCATTGTAAACGCTTTTGGCAATGAGCGATTGTGAGCAGTCGTTTTTTTTAGCTTTACAGAAGGAAAATCCACGCTCATTCAACCGATTTCTAAGTATTCTGCCAAAGACGCTCATACCACCCAAGCTCCATATACGATTGAGTTCTTTTGACGAAGACATGTTTTCGCAAATTAGTATGTTGTGAAGATTTTGTCGCTTCATTGTTTTTGTTTAAACGACCACGTCCCATTTTATTTTTAACACTGCCAGTGGCTTTAAATTTTGCCCACAAATTGGATATCATACCTTGAGAACATCCCGTGATAGTAGCCACTTCTTTCTGTTTTTTGCCTTCCTTTAAATGTTTAACAATAAGATACCTCACATCATCTGAATATTCGCATGTTGGAGTCATTCCTATTCGTTTCATTAAGGGAAATGTAACGATACAATTTTCCGGCGTAGAAGCTGTAGCGCAATAGTTCTTCTGTGGTACTATGAAATAGAATGAATAAAATGTGGTACTATGAAATTTTATTTTCACATACTATTTCAATAAATTTTGTAAGTATTACACAATTTTTCCCACATAGAAAATGTATTAGATAATTTTTTCCAACGTATGTTTTTTTCTTCACTGTTTGTTACCACAAATACTACTTTTACATTATGCAAATTTTCCCATTATGTAGTTTAAATGCTGAAAATAATGCGACTTTGCTTTAAACGAATTCAGCAACATACTATTTCTACAAAATATATCACTTTTGAACCATTAAGTGAACTTCGAAAAATATTAGACAATTTTTGCCAAGGGTTGTAGAAATATATGACTACTTATATCAAATTATGTGCCCCGCAGCCGTCCTATATTGGAAGTATCGGCTCCCAGTTAGTAGTCAAATGTGCAGCAGCCAGACCCCTAGATGGAAGGGTGATACAACGTATCCCGCTGCTGTAGCGTATGGTGTCGTGTTGGCTGTGGGGCTGAGTTTCAGTTTTCTTGTTAAACTGCAGGTTCAGCTTGTCAACACATCTAGCCAGCGGTGTGAACCAAAGGATATATTCAGTGTGCTTCTTTACCATACTACATATTTGTGTGTGATGACAGAGAGACCTCCATCCAGCAGTGAATTGATAATAATTGCTGTTGCCGTTGTTATTGTTGATGATATAGGATTACATTGTCGTGAGGTCGAGTTAATATTCGCTGCCAATATATAAGGGGTGAGGAAAAAGGTATGTAGATATCGCTGCCACCATGTGCGTAGGCACAACCTCTCGTCCTGGCTCGTCGATGAGGCGTTTATTCCGTGTCTCTCCCTTGGTATTCCAATGTGTAAGACAGCTTATGAACTTACTGAAGCACAAACGCGGACACCGCCATAACTAATGACTCTACTTTATTAGTACTAAAATCTACGTTATGATGAAAATAGTATAAGAACGTTGTATCACCCGAATCGGGGCAAACTCACATAAGATCGTGAAGATGCATATCAGGTGGGAACTATAATGGCTGGTAACAATAATAACGATGGAAGGATGGCCCGGGCCAGAAACTGGATCCAGAGGCCATATGTCTTCACAGCCCGTTCTCTCGCGTCTCTCTCTTTTAACTCTCCAGATATCTCTTTCCTAACATCCTCTCCTTCCTTCAGGAATTCCTCGAGGGGTCTGTGTTACGTTAGATTAGGACGAGGCGTGACGTCACGTCACATGTCTTCTCCGCCGAATTAAATCAGTGTGATGGGGATACATTCAATGCCCATCACATACATATCTACCTATCTCGTCTTCTTCCATTGTGGACTCAATATTAAACAGGGTTTTTTTTTTGTCCATTTTGTTGTTTGGGAAATAACTTTCCCTCCAGGAAATCCTGCTACACGAAGTTTAGCCAAGCACTTTTTGATAACTGCAGATATGCATAGAAGTAACGATTGTTCTTTCTATCGAATGTAATTTCATCATTACTATTGTCATAAAAGTTGGATGACCGACTAACCTTGGCACTATTCGCATGTAGATGATAAACGGCATTTAACGTTTGAGACAATCCTTCAAACAGATAGAAAATTAGCGTTGACTTTTATGCATATATAATTGTAATATAAGAATTATAGTTATTCTATGTGTATATAATGCGATTTTGGTACTTTAAATGATAAATTTCTTTTGTCTCTTTTACAGCTTTTGACTATAACGTGCAAGATTCCAGAATTGGGGGTGGCGAACGTTCTAGAATCTATGACGACTGTTCGAATTATATTCGGAGAGTCTGTTAGGTTCAAGTTTTTGGTGTCGATGCTCAACAGCAACCTCGGATCCAATATTGGAATTGAAGTAACGTCAATATTTTTAGTTTATAGATAACAATGGTTCCATAGTCCATAATATAATCCATGATCTTCAATCATGGATTCACACAATGGATTATAGTTCCGTAGTCCATGATATAATCCATGATCTTCAATCATGGATTCACACAATGGATTATAGTTCCATAGTCCATGATATAATCCATGATCTTCAATCATGGATTCACACAATGGATTATGGTTCCATAGTCCATGATATAATCCATGATCTTCAGTCATGGATTCACACAATGGACTATGGTTCTATAGTCCATGATATAATCCATGATCTTTAGTCATGGATTCACACAATGGACTGTGGTTCCATAGTCCATGATATAATCCATGATTCTCAGTCGTAGATTCACACAATGCCGGGTTAAAGTTTCTATGGATGCTAGGCTGATAGGTATAATGAGTCCCTAAAGAAGGTGACGCGCCTAACCAAAGGAGTTATTTTTTTTAATATATAAATAGAATTTTGGCGTTTCTAGTAAAGTTCCAAGATCCCGGTGGAGCCGTATGATGTAAATTCTCAGCAATTTAAAAGGAAACATCAAGTAGATGAGTAGTGAGCGGGTCCCATTTTGGATAATACGGAAATTCAGTTTTCGGTGTAAAGGTGCAAAGAAACTACAATATTTATCCAAAAATACGATATGCTCATGACGTCACGACTCTCCGCTTGTGGGATGATTTACTCATCCTTTCCCTCCCCGCCCCCCATTGGAACTATATGCTCTGGATTCATAGTTATACTCTCCCGTGAGGCTCCAGCACTCCCAATAATTTGAAATAAATTGCAATTTTACATATATTGTAATATGTGAATGTTCATAATATATGCTTGCATCCCCCATAATTTTAAAATCTCTACGTTGAAGCCCGGGTTTAACTATTTTAGTAAAAGCCATTAAATCTTCTAATACCTAACCACTAAGGGGGCATTTCGATTTGGAGAGGCGAATTTATACAAAATATTTTTAAGATTGCGCATTTATGTGTCAGCTGCGACATACGATATACCAGTCGGTACACAACAGAACCTTTCTAGAACTATGCAAATGTGATTCATCTGTATCAAAACCCGACGCTAAAGCCCCCTCTGAATCCGAAATTTTCACTTCTGCACCACGAGGTCAGATATGATCATAGCCGGAATAGTGGATGAAAAAGATCAGACTATCACCACCCTGCTTTTTCCTTGTTGTTATTTTGTTTTTATTACCACATTCTTGAATAGCATTTGTATTGGTTTCACTGAGAATGGAGTATACTAGAAAACAAATATGAGCGGTTTGGCCAAAAGTATTGAAAGGGTGTCTTAACAATAATTTTTTTTAAATGCGCAAACGCATGGTCGGATTGAGGCTTCACTGGGCTCTAGACAACGTTCTCTCCGGGCCCCTTGTAGCTTAAAGTGGAGTGATTAGTGCTTTAAAGGAAATAATTATAACTGTATAAAATACTTAATTTTGCGCTCTTCATTTTTTTTTTCTAGATAGCAACAATGTCATTTCTCAACACGTTATTGGATCAGATGCCAAAGTTGGCAGACAGAGTTAGAATACAGTGCGAACTTGAAGAAGCCGGTTTTAGCGTGCAAACATTGCAAAAAGTAAGTACTTTAGCAAAAATTGTGTTTTAAAAATGAAACGTAGTAAGATACTCACATTGTCCGCAATGGTGGATTTACCAATAGACGAAATGGGCTGATGTCTACGGTGGAAAAGTTTCGAAAGCGAAAAGTTAGCAAAGACATGGCTAAAATTATCTGTAAAGATTTAATCTTTTTCTATTTACCTACCCTTTGTATAGACTTTTAGATGTTATGTTCAGAGAAATACTTAGGTCTTGGAAAATGGAGAGGTGCCCTGGGCGCTGCCTCTAGAGAGGCTCAAAAGGCGATAAATTCGCCAATACTTGCGAAAAAAATTAATTTGGAATAACTGCGCCATAGGGAGTTCTAAATTAAGAATTTGACGAAAGCGCCAAAATCTTTGTTACGGCTCTGCTTATATTTGGTAAGGTTAGGCGACAAAATATGTTAATCTACAGGTGTCAAAATATATCAGCTTACAGGAGGGGGAAAAAAATCAACCCATAGGCGGCAAAATGGATATATCTGCCTTTGATTAGCCATATCTCAATTCTTCTTCTATATAGAAGGTCACGTGACCGCGTCATGACCAAGATGGCTGCCAACTGGTCATTTATGACATCATTATATTCAATCATTCAATTTCCCAGTTACCCTATCTTAGTCTCCAATTGCTCCGTCCGATTAGAATTCATTTATCAAAATTTTATCGAACCGTTTATTTGTGGCTTTCATTGTCAATAAAATCGATGTGAAATTATTTTATTCTGCGAAAAAATCAAGTCCATTGATTTATTTAGGCTTATTCCGGCTTTCAGCTTGAACCTTTATTTCTCTCGACTCATAGGAGTTGATCAAAAGAGAAAACTACCATGCTCCAGGATCGGACTCGAAACAGGGGCCTTTGGACTACTGTCTCAACGCCATGGCCACCAAATTACCGATACCACCATGTATAGCCTTTAGGTTCATTCCAAAGGGATAGAGCCGATATGAAAACTGCACGGGATAGAAAATAGACTTAAAGTTACACATTTTATGATATATTTTATATAAAGATATAATGCGTAACTTGTAATGGGGAGAAAATCGTGCATTAAAATGAAAGAAATCTCAGAAAGCCTGGAAATTTTGACCAAAGCAATGCCCTAAATAAAACAGTCACTTTTATGTTCGTTGCTGAAAACGAAAGATCAAATATGTAAATGACAAAATCACGACTGTGGGCTCGATTGCGAGACGTGAGTGCATCAGCAATAAGGATTAAACACGGGCTGCGCTAAGCAGCGGCGTTTTCAGATTTAGATTTTGTCAAGAAATCAGGCATTAGTCATATGACAAGGAAAAAGAGGCTTAATACTAGGAATACAGCTGTTTATTCACGAAGTGTATTCAGCAGGACGTTGCATATACGTGAGACTGAAGAAGAAAATACGCATGTGTATGTCATTTCCACATCATGTAGCAGAAAATTACGTGAACTTAAATGAGAGTAAAAGAAAATTCACTGAATACAGTTCAGAAGTTACCTGCAGGGCTGTCCTGAAGAAAATTATTGAGAGTATGCAGTGTTGTCTTAATTAAAGAGTATTGAAATTGCGGGGTAACTGGACTTGGTGACGTCACAGCGCCGAGCTGACTGTCATTTGACTGGTCGTCTATCCAAGCTCAGGGTGGCAGTTACCACTTTCATCAGTTTTTCATTCCTCTCCTGGTCGTACGCAGGATATTATTTTGAGGCTTGGGGGGTTCAGGATGTTTTTCCTCATTTGTTTCCATTCAAGTTTGTAAATGACTAGAAAAAAAAAAAAAGGCTGAACTTTGTTGAAAGTTGCCCTAAAACCAGAAAATACAAAAAAAAATTTTGAGAACCTGAGAGCATACGGCGCCTACTCGGAATTTTTTAAAATGTCCTGAGAGTACATGGCGCGCACACCTTGCGGACATCCCTGGTTACGCTACCACAGAAACTGCTATTTTGCAACGTATGAGTAACTCGATGAGCAATATGAGGTGCAAGGACAAACCCTATTTTATAAATGGGCACGGTGGGCGCCAAATTTTCAGGTGCGCAAATTTTAAAAGGCAGCATTTTTTTTTTCTGAAATTGCAATCTATCTACTGTAGAATCCCGTCAATTCGCTCTCCCCGCGAAAGACCCCCCTCCCCACCATCAAAAAGAAGAAAAAAGAAAATTCGTTATCAAATAAAACGCATTTATTCATAAAAATGTCGTTATTTTATCTCATAATAATGCACATAGGGGAAATCATAAACCTCTCCTCAACTGCTCTGTAATTTTTTACCAAATTTGAAAGGATAGGTCGACGGAAGTCTTTTTTTTTTAGCAGAAAATTGCCATAAACGCCACATTCCCTCTAGACTTTTCACAACTTTTCCTTGCACTGGGATTCGGCGGATATATAGTGCGGCGGAGGAGCCTCCAAAACTGGCTGTGCTCAGGGCATCAGGCATACCGAATCCAGGCTTGCAAAGGGTTCCGCTATCCCTGCATCGAAATAAAACTACCCATCACTGTGCACTCGTAGCATTTTTTACATAAAAAAAAAACCCGTGCTCGACAACCATTGAATATTGTGCACAAAAAAAAAAAACTTCATCAGGCCTAGTATCACATGTCACAAGTGGAGAAACGGACGGATGACGAAGTGCCGAAAAGGCAATTTGGACGGTCCAGATGGTTGAAACACCATTGGCATGATTTGCGGAAGAGGGCTAGGGTATTTCCAAAACGACGGCAAAATATCGTTTGCGTTTTATGGCGCAAGAACAACTAAGGTTATGCTTGTATTCTAGAATCTTCAAATTTCCGAGGAATCTGAACCATTATCTCGGTCAGGGAATCAACCTTCGGACTAGAAATCGGTCGAATAACAGGAAGCATTCGATATTAGTTGGATCAAACTCGGATGTAGTGAACATGGTGAAACATCACTGGAAGTTTAGATGCTGAATCATTACAGGGCGTTTCGGAGCATCACTTTATACCACTTGTTAAACAATTACGTAGTATCAACTACCAATTTCAGCAAGGTTAAAAAAAAAAAAACTGCTCCTCCCTATATCTCAAATATGACTTACCATAATCTCTTCTGCCATTGCGTTACAAATAAATAAATAAATAACATACAAATATCACATGAGAAATTGTTTTTCATGAGTAATACTTAGGTTATGAACTGGAGAGCATTTTCTCCTGATTCGGTGTACATGGGGTAAATGTGCATATGGACACTATTTTCCCAGTGTATTTATAGAATTAAATGCGTGTTTGCGTGTTTTTACGGCGCAAGGACCATGCTGCACCGGGACCTACAGTTTTCAGAGGTATCCTAACGTCTTAAAGCCTATAAAATAGAGCGTATTGAAAAAAAAATAAAAATTTAGCTATGAAAACGGGCTAGGTGGAAAAAGTTATGGTTGCAACCCCATATGATGTATGTGAAATATTATCATCCTGTGACAGTATCTTTAGGTTGCGAAATTTATTCAAAATTTCGTGTTTTAGGCCATTTTATGATAAAAATTAAATACTTATAATATTAAAGTACGGATCAGTTTTTCAATTTTTTTAGTTGATACTTCATATTTTATAGTGTTAGGATCCATAATGTAGACTACTCGCAAGAAAATATTACCTTGGGAAGAATGCAGTAGTGAAGAAAGGTACAGAATAACTATAAGAACGCTTTAATATTAGAAATACTTAATTTTTATCATAAAATGGCTTAAAACACGAAACTTCGGACTAATTTCGCAACCTAAAGATATTGTCACAAGATATTTAACACACATCATATGGGGATACAAACAAAACTTTGCAACTTAGCCCATTTTCATAGCTAAATTTCTATTTTTTTCGATACGCCCTACTATAGAAACAAACCATGGGCGTCTATTGGGAGGAAGAGAGCCTGACCCCCCCTCCCCCCTAACCGTTGTGTAAAAGTTTTACTTATCCGATTCTGCTATACATTTACTTTTAAAAGACTTTACAGTAATATTGTAAAATAAGTACTGTGTGACTCATCACTGTTTGTCAAGCAGTATAAATTATTTTTGTAGTACTTTAGTATTATGTACGTTTATTAAAATGTTTGATAGCCTTGAAAGAAAGCAATGTTTTTTCTTTGCGCCTCTTCACCTAAAAGCACTCATGTGGGCGCTACTGCATGGACTACAACGAGCAAATGGTCGATAAGCGCCTAGTTTTGACGCCGTTGAGCGTCGACAGTGAGATAGCGGCACATTAAGTGAATTCATGTTAAGTGGACTCCTATACTACAACAGGGCTCTGCAATTTATAAAAATAGACGCGCATATTGAATCATACAACCGGCGTAAAAAATGCCATTGCTGTTGTATGGGCCGACATTTCCAATTAGCAGCATTCAAAGTTGGTAAAATCTATACCTAAATCAGGGTTCCCAAGCACTGAAGAACCTGGAATTGTCAAGGAATTTGAAAACGTCCCTAAAAGTCAGATGGAAAACAAGATTTGTTTGGTGAAACCTGAAAAAGTCAGGGAAAATCCTTCCAACTTCCGTTCTGAACAGCTAAACAACACTCAAACATGAAGCTGTTTTCCCGAGAATGAAGTTCAAATCAAAGTTTCGTTTGTGATTAGCCAGGGGATTTGTTGGAAAAGTCAGGGAAGAAACCTGGAAAAGTCAGGGGAGAAACCTGGAAAAGTCAGGGGAGAAACCTGGAAAAGTCAGGGGAGAAACCTGGAAAAGTCAGGGGAGAAACCTGGAAAAGTCGGGAGAAAAACTTGGAAATGTCGGGGAAATCTTTTCTCCAAGGCGTGCAGGAACCCTGCTACACGTGTATGTTAAAGTTTTAAGCGAACACGTTGATTCAATTGGTTACCAAAATGTATACAATTTCCACTTCAACTGTAGTACAAATTCCACGGGAAAATATCGGCCCACTGCTCTACATTGATGTAACGTAGCGGTAACGCATTCGTTTATCGTGCCATGAATCCGGATATGACTTCGAATGGTGTCGTGTAACGCTTACCGTTTTCCTGCCCACCGTAGTCTGGGGATTCGTTCCCTTAGCAGCAGAGGTTCAGGATCTTTTGAAAACTGTAGGTCTCTATTTAGAACGCCCTTTTCTATCCTTGCGCCATAAAAACATAAACAAAAAAATTAAATGTTTTTAATGTTCAGATATTTGTCCTTATAGTACTCAACGTATCAACATATGATTTTAAACTAACATTTGTTGAAGCTGTTTATTTCCTTTGCCAATATTTATAATTTATAGCGGGTTTCAATAGAAAAATCACGCTTTTGGTTTTTTATCTGTCTGTCTGTAAGAAATAGAAAGGGTAAGGTAAAGGTCTTCGTAAATGCATTGATGATGGCTATTGTTAACGTTAAAAACCTACCGAATGACTTGAAAATTAGAGTTTTCAACTGGCCAAAATTTATTAAAAAATGGAAAAACAATAATTGATTTTATGTTAATTGAAACCAGCTAAGTTTGAATATCGACTTTAGGCGATTTTCTTTCACTTGCTTGTATTGTAGTATAAACTTTACTTTTTGTATTATAGTGTGTTTGTATGATAGTGTTTTTCTCCTTACAGTTTACTTTCACCATTAATATTGTAACTCATTGTCTACATTTTTTTTATATTATTTTAAAATAGTATAAATAACCTTAAAATATATATCACACTTAAAGAACATTGCTTTCAGTATCCTAACATCTCATAACACCAAAAATTATATCGATACTTTATTGTGAATTCGTCTACTTTTTCTTATTCTTTTATCCCAGTTTTTACCATTATTTTTACCTTTTTTTTTTCATATTATTAGTTTTACCTCTTTCTTGCTATATTTTTTTTACTCCTTTCTTGATGACAACTAATTGTCTTTATCGCTGCCCTTTTATATTAATTCTTGCTTTCATTTATTATTTTCTGACTTAGAATCTGAATCAGAATCCTAACTCGGTCAATCAGCGATTGCGGGCCGAAATTGAGAAGTGGCAAGAATTGCAAGTCGACTTACAAAACATTGTTCATAAACAGCACGAAAATATGAAGTTAAAGAAAGAGGTAAAAGTATATATATATGTGTGTATTAAATTCATACAGAAACAATAAGCATGTGTATTTTTGAGTGTCTGGTTAAGACCTACAGCGGCTCTATGCACACGAAAGATTTTAGTGCCCCTATGTATTCCCTTGTAATTTGTGTGCCCCTTGTAACTCAAAAGATACATCATAATAAAAACCACAAAACTGAATTTACTTTTCCGAAATGAAACAAAACTTAAAGTAGGATAGAAAATATTTTGTTTTGCATACTACCATATTATGTTTGAACATTCCTTTCCTGCTTTTTCTAATTGCGAAGTCTTCAATTAGATCTTCAGAACTAATGTTACTTAAAACATCTGCTCCCAAAGCCGTAGACTGAATATAATTTCGGGGGGCTTCAAAAATTTGTAAAAATAACACTGAATAAAGGTGCGTCACATTTGTCGTCAAGAAGTATACAAAACTCCATACAAAAATAAATAAGAAAATACCAATTTTGCCTTCAGACATCATTGTAAATTTCAGCTTGCAGTTTTGTTATCAAACAAAAAAATTTTTTTTGTAATATCCCCGTTTTGAAGAAAATGGTTTCTATATTTTTTTCCTTTAAAGTATTTTCATATTAGTAATCTATAAAATGAGATCTCGTGGTTAAATTTTGATAATTTTTCAACGTTTGAGAGTTTTATCTCCCCGTTTGACAAGTAAATACATATGCATATTTTTCAGTGCTATTACAAATTTAATTTCTGGGGGGGCTTGTCCCTGAGATCCCCTTCCGGATATAGTCATGTCTGCTCCTATGCTTAGCAGAGGGAAGGCCACCAGATTGTACTTTGCAATTTTTTTTTTAATGGAGGAACCTCATTTGCACAATATGATATATGCATTGGCGTACGCAGGGGCAAGGGGTTGTTAGTGGTCATAATCCCCCTCCCATTCCGAGATAAATTCCTATATACAACATACGAATACATGAAGTTTTAACTCAGTAATTTTCCCTATAATCCTTTAACTGCTCCTCCCGCACACACACACACTAATGAACTTTCGGCGTAGGCTATGGGATCCATTGTAAATCCAGCAATGAAATTTCTGTGGTACTCCTCGTCCCCACAACTTTCTTGATGGCGTAAGCACTTGCTTATTTTATTTAACGAATAATTCAGCTTTGCATCTCTTTTACTAAAACTGTAAGCTCCGCGCTTATAGAGAAAGCGCCGAGCTTACGGTTTTATAGTCATCACATATAGTCAGTTTTATAGACTAACATTTTATAGTCATGAGAGATGGCAAAACGTTGAGCAAGAGCTCTTATAAAAATTTTGATAAAAGCTCATTAATGGGAGCTCACTTTTAGGTTTAAAAAAAAAGCACCTATCAAGTGCAGTCCATTAAATAAGCTTCGTAATTTATTTAATTTAATAAAGTAATATATTTTAATTATATAATTATTTAATAAATTTATTTAATTTAATAAAGCGTAATTTATTTAATTTAATAAAGCTTCGTGGGGCTGCTAACGAGAAGTGTGGAATTCATATCTCGTCCTTATTCTGTTAATTAGCGTAACTAGTATCGAGGTCAAGGTAACCCCATCCCAAAGCCCTACACGCTAAATTCATTTACGTTTTTC
>QLNU02014802.1:55317463-55336972 GCA_006491805.2 Dysdera silvatica
AGCGATTCTTCGATTCGTCCAACCAGCCTCTTTCAATCCGATAGCACAACCTCTTTCAAACTCTGACATATGCTCGTAATGAGCACGAATCTTTCGGCGAGGCATTGTTACAGTCGACGTAAGATATCCGCAGTCAAAATGCAACAGAAATTTTGACCACATATTGAGAATCGCTCCTTATATACACCTGCTGAATGCGCAGTTCCGATGCGCTGGAGTTCCCGCTATTCATTCATTGGACACCAAATTTTAATCATTTGCATGTTCGGTCAAAATGTCTTTGCATACGAAATTTCATTACAATCGGATAACCCCTTCTTGGTGCGTCGATTTTGTTTTGTTATAGAGTGTATTTGGTCAATAGATCACGTAACTCTTTGAAGTTCGTCATCATTAGTATTCAGGTTCATCAATACTAAATAAATATTTTTTGGACATTTGTAAAGATACGAGATTAAAGTAATGCCCAAATTTTAATAATAAAAAGTTCTTTTGGGCTGCAAAATTGGGGGATCCTAGAATCGTGCCTGCTGGCCAATACGTAAGTTCAGCATTGCCCCCCCACCACTTCTACCCCTCGCCTGTAACATACAAGTGCACATCTAATATGATTTGAAAACGACACTTTTTATGGCCACTTACTTCAAGGGCGTATCCAGAAAATATTTTCAGAAGTGGGGGCGCAATGCTTGAAAACCAATGTAGAGATCTATAATATGTAAATTTGTTATTCTCAGAGGAGTGTGTGCCCTCCCCCTAGATCCGCCTTTGAACTACTTACAGCTGCCATACAAACCAGTTAGAGTTACAGTAGTATGCTAATTCGGTCTCCAAATTTGGCGCAAAGGGGGTTACGCTTTCATGTCAGATTATGAATGAAAGAGTTAAAAAAATTATTATTAGTTTAATTCTTTATTATGTATTTAGTAATCCGGCACTCCTCTATGCAAGGAGTGACTGGATTGGCGAGAGTCTACTATATTACACAGTCTAATTATAGTTACCTGGGATTACAGCGCCGCCTCCGGCGGCCACCCTTCCCAATGAAACCCTTGCACAATTCCTCCCTCCTCCTAATTGTAGTTACTACACAAACTATTTACAATTACCCTATCAGTTATGATGGAAACAAAGTTAGTGTATATGCTGAGGTTGATGAGTTTACCTTCAGGTTAACAGAAAAATATCGAAATTTCTTTATTGAATACTAGTATATACATATTCAACGGTGAGCCTTACCAATGAATATATGGTAATATTTATAAATAAATTTCTGGTAATTGATTTTTTTTTTAAATATTTTCAAAAATAAGAACGGCTCACGATTTTTTTTTTTTTTTTAACTCAGCAAATTGCTGAAAGTTTGGCGGTTCAGCACTCTACCTATACATGCCATAAAAATACAGATTCTAAAAAAATTCTAAAGAATTTAATATTCGTTATTGATTTCGTTTTACCAGACAAGTATGTGTATAATAAAGTTAAATTAAAAAAAAATATTTGAAAAAATTGAGAACAGGCCAATGGAACCGTCTTGGTATGACGTAATCATTTTTTTAGCACTCCAATTTGCTATATTTTGCCTATTGTATGCGATGGTATCTAACGATACCAGTGTACTCTTGGTACTTTCAATTCCAATTAAATACTTTGTAAAATGAAGTTTTTGAATTGGAATGAAGAAACTGCACTGCTGATAAAAAAAATAAACTGCCACGGATTTATTTTTATTTAAAAAGCCGTTAATTTGGGTACTGCCTGTCTACCACAAAAACTCTTCGTGGAACCAAGCCTAATTTCAATAGGAAATGAAGACATGCATTCACATTGATGCATCCCCAATTGAAAAGCTAAGTTCTGCATAGAGCTCTCGCAGTAAACACACCGTACATGCATAGGCGTGGCCAGGGAGTTTTGGGGGTTATAACGCCCCCATTGCAATAAAATTCTGTATATTTAACATAGGAATGTATGAGTTGTAGCATTGCCACCCCACCTCATTGAGCCTATAACCCCCTTTATGAACTTTCTGCCTACGCCTATACGTATATGTGCATATATATATATAATTTTTATGGCGTTAACATGTGTAACACATCATTCCTGATAACGCATATGGCGTTATTTACTTTACTCTATCAAATATTGGTGTCTTTGATTTTGAACACCAGTGTATAAACTATGGTATTCTATTTATAAGCATTGTTTTTCAGACACGTGCTATTCATTCTCCACATGATGATGATGACGACGAGCACGATAGTGGTGGAGACAGCCTTCCAACTTCAGAATCAAGTGGATTTCAGTGCGGCTACAACAAATCCTCTAGCTCTCAGGTGCAGAGAATTCCACCAGAAAGCCATGATTCAGAACTGGAAGAAATCCTGATTGATATTCCGACTATTCAGCCTGGTTCAATCTTTGAAATACGGCCTGAATCGTCCATGAAGAAGCGAACCAGCAACAACAGAAGCTCGTCACACGATCCTGATATTCCGCCTCCCTTGCCACCGAATCATCCAAAACTTTCCGATTCTGGAATCAGTAGTTCATTGCAAGATTCGGATGCCGACATCAACATTGACTGGCACTATCCCGAGATTCCCAAAACCGAGAAACCGAAGCATCAACTTAACAACAACAACAATGCGACAAGAGTTCGTTTCTCAGAATCTATAGATCTCAAGCCTTCTCAACATTCAGCTGAAAAAGGCGGAGTATCTACAGTTGTCATACTGCCTCCAGGGAGAAACAAAACAAAATGCGCGGACATTGTGGGCGTCCAAAACTGTGGAACGATCAAAAACAGCAACCATCCAATAACTGTACAGAGTACAAAGAAACTATTTTCGACAGGATTCAACAAAAACAAGGATAAGAAAAAGTCCAAAGGCTACTTCTCGACCCGTAGTTCCACAGCTAAAAAGAGCAATTCGAAATTGTGGAACAACAACAGTCATAAGACGGATATCAAAACTGTGACGGAGATGGGCAGCAGTCTTAATGGGATGATTCATAGGGAAATTGCTAAAGCGATCCAAGAGCGGAATGCCCTCTTTCAACAATAGAGAAATAGGATTTTAATAAGCAGAATATATTATGGAATGTACTTACGAAGACAAATATATATATTTTTTTTATCTCTAAACGTTTCACTCTAAATTATGAGGAAAATTTTCGGAAGACTAACTAGCCGTATTCTTCTTTGTAACAAATACCGCAACTTCCACTTTTCCGCTGCAAAGTAAGGAAATAAGACATGCTCTAATGTGTACTTTTACTAGTCTCCTTACTATTGGTAAAAAATTTTATACCACCGTCTTACCATTGGAAAAGCCAAATAAACGAACCACACTCTCACTACTGGCCAATAACTAATTTGCTCAATCGCTCTACCAGTGCTAAGAAACCAACACAATTATGAGTTCCAACCTCCTTGATCTCGTCTTTGACCGCTTTGTTTATTTTCTTTTTAACCATTCAACCCTGGATTGCTGACCATTCTCTCTTCCCATGATTATTGTAACTTAAGTTAGATATAGATCTCTTCTGAGAATTCAATGATGCTTGTTGCGGCCAACTTTCCCAATTGCGCCCGTAATACTGGCACCACCTGGTAATAATCTCTTAGCCCTCTTTTCCTTTCTATTTGTACCTCTAGTTATTTTATCCACAATCGTTATTTTTCTCTGGAGCAGTTTTCTTACTCTCATCACTATTTTGTAACTTGTTACAATCCTTATCTGGAAACACAGAGCTGGCTAACGTTCTGCATTTTACCAACAACTCGCTATTCATATTAGTGAAAAAATACTTTGTTACATCACTCTGTAAATCGCCTCTCTTACCTTTTCAATAAAAAAACTACAGTGACTAACCAATGCTTACTACAATCTTTTCTTATACAGTGACATTTTTTCCTAGTTAAACCTTCTCCATGTTTTTATTCAACGACATTTTTCTTTATTTAGCTTCAGTAAGAAACAAGCTAGTTAATAAACAATCGAAGCAACTAATACTTTCTTCATCTGTTTTCTAAAAAAAATCACTTCCTAATTATGACAGATGAGTTACCATCGCATATATCAATTTCTCAGATTTAGAGGTAGAGCAGCAACTTCTGTGGTCTCACGATTCGTGTTGTGAAGAACTGATTAAACAGCCATTTGAGCATTTCTTTCTTCGTTACGAAACCAAGCAGCCAAATGTGGATATTTTAGCATTAATACAAAGGGATAATCTGGTCAGCTGTTCTTTTGCTCGGTTTGTGCTTTTATAATCTCTTGTTATATCCTTATTCAAGAAGATATCAACAGAGATTTGAATGCATGAAGTTTATAATTTTCTATCGACAGAACTGTAGTGATTCAACTAAAGTAACATACTTCTGTTCCTTTAGTTTGAGTTGTAGAAATTAGCTTCCCTTTGTATTCAAAACCTAGCAAAATAAAGTGTTTTTCAAAATCTGCTTATGAAATTGAGCACTTTCTTGAGTTTGTGTGTTTCAATTTTTTGTAGGACTGGAGGACTGTATCCAGGCGAGGATTTAGGGAAAAAAAAAAGGTGCAATCGCCCCCTCCTTGAATGAAATTTAATATTAAAAAGATACAAGGTAAAAGTCCAATATGGTATCATTTCCAAAAATGAAATCATTAATCGCACCCCCCCCCATTTAAATGACCTCTCAATCCGCCCCTGATGGTATCTGTCAAAAAAAAACTTCAAGCCACTTCCAATGATCATAAAATAAATGATCATTATCAATCCATGGCATATGGTGAAAGGACCTCGAGAGATTTTGGCTTCAAGCTCGCTACGTCAACCAGACATGATGACAAGCTGGACCTATAGTTTGACGAGGAATTCGAACCAAACATTCAGAAAATAAATTCTGTTTGGAGATGCTAAAAAACGTTCTATAGTTTTCTATAGTTGTTTGTTTCGTTCGCAGTAGCTATGTTCGTTAAATTTTCATTGTTAAATATTTAGCACATTAGATATATCATTGTTTGTGTAATTTGTTACCTCATTAAAGTGCTTATAGTAAAATTATTACTATGAATTCTGAAAGGGATGAGAGTTTACAAAATTTCCCCGGTTTCAAGTATTAGAAAGCGTTAGACAAAACTAGTAATTACTGCAAAGTTTGTTTCATCATGATTGCCCTAATTAAAAAAAACACCCTCAATTACTGATTTTTTTTTTTTATATTTCGAGAGTTCTTAGTTTTTCTTTAGAATTTCCTGTATTTTGTTTAAAAAATCTTGCCGTGTTTTGCTTTTTAAATCCGGAGTCTGCAAAGGTCATGTTCGCTGAAAACGTTTAAATTATGGATTACACAATTGTTATATCAAACAAAATTCATATTTCCCCCCTCTAAATCCGGGTTAGCTATATGAGAAGTCCTACTGTATATATTATATTGAAGGCCATGTTCAAACTTCAATAAGGGAGAGTTTAAGTATCACATAAGCAATATTTTGGTCATATCAGCCCTCCCCTCCAAGCAAAAATTAACATTGGCTAACATAGGAAAATAAGACGAACAATACCCCCCACCCACCCCACAAAGTGCTTACATAATACTTGAATTCTCCCTAATTTCAGTTCAGTGGCACAGCAATTCAAAAATTATGAGAGGCACAAGTAGTTTTAAAGAAGAAAATGTGGTGTGGTTAAAAAAAAAAGTTTCGATAACCAATGGGGGGGCGAGGGGGCTTGAGCCCCTCCTTTTACGCCATTGTTTCAGTTTCATCGGCAGGATCAATTACAATGTAACAATGAGTTCTAAGAAAACAGTCAATCAAAGTAGACTGTTCTGTGGGGGAGTTAGGGGGGCTATGTGATGGATAACTGGTTTTTTAGCGATTGCTTGCCAAATACAATAACACCGGCAGGTTATGTACAAACTTGAAAAACAAGGGCACCCATACTGCTACTCATACTAATTTTAACTGGTCCATGTTAAACTAGTGAAACACTTCTGGAGATCAACTTGTCATCAGACAGTAGTTCGTTAGCTCCCAGGAAAACCTTAATATCCAAAACTGTTCACTTCAGGGCCCTGTGGTAGCATAAAAAATGCGATTGGCTATCTAGCAAATAATCCAGATCTGATTCCAGAAGATACTTGCTTTTTTTTTTTCTACGGATCCATAGTTTGGGGTTTGATTGTTTAGGTGAAAGAGGAGTTAAGATTCCTAGAATAATATGGATACTGTACTAAACCTAAGAAACAAAGATGGGATAGAGAGCAACAAGACTTTATCCTGGTACTACAATGACCATAATATTGAGTCATTGTTTGAGGAGTAAGGACAGATTGTGACACGATCCAATGTTCCAAGGAATTTGACCCCCTTTTCCTCCTTGGGAATCAAACTGCACACAATATCAGACAACGGGTAAGTAGAAAGACAGCAGACACTTATTACAATTCAGACTCAAATCTGGATTTATTGTATGGCAAAAATAAAAACAATAACATTATGCCATTGTAGGTCATCGGGTAATTGAATTGGCTGCTATGAGTGATTGGTATACCTGCCTATAACGATTTATACCAGGTAAACATCGTTATAGGCAGATTTGACTGTACTCTGTTGCTAAAAGAATGACATGGAAATAGGGAAAAAGTTTAATGCATCAACGTAACATAAATAAGAATAAATCTGTTTATACAACGGTCGATACTATTTACAGTACATTTAGTTTGTACATAATTTTAATAATACTTTTTGCTATTTTCATGACACATTTATAAGTGCTTTTTGACACATTCTGAGTTAGACTCTTAAGTATAGTATCAACGGAAATCTAAAAAAGCATAGTTACAAGCTTCCCACAAACTGTCAGTAATGGGGAATGAGTCTTTGTACAAAAATAAATAAAACCATTATTCAGCTTTCAACGAAAACCGTGAGCAATTTCATTTCTTCAAATACGAGTTTTTGCAGGTAAGTGTGTCCTTACAAATCGGCGTGATCCAAATTTAGAAACTTCAAGGAACCAGCATGGCTCAAACGCTTGAAAACGGCAAGGTGGTTCAGAAAGTAACATTCAATTGCAGATTGACGGTGAGCAAACGGAAGTATAGTGGCTATTATAAAAAACATTCATAGATTCTGAAAGTGTGGAAATTAGTTAAGAATAAACACGTTCCACATTGGTGTATATTTCATTTAGAACGTCGCAAGATGGCGTCCGAAGCCTCTCTGCTTTCTCTATTAGAGAAAGGTCTCGAAATGTTTTTGCTCTCCAAATCATGGTTTCTTCTATAAGAGATAAATAACAACGAGTTAAGAAACAATACTTTGGGGGGGAAAAAATTATCTTAAAAGTTTCATCATCAGTAAAACATCAAAAAGTTTTGAATGAAATTAAAAGTAACTAACGTTGAAAACATCCTTAAACCTCCCTCTCGACTGCATTTTTTTTTTTTTACTTTTACACTTTAAAAGGTTTTAAAAGTGGTTATATAAAGAGGTTGGGCACCACAGTCTAATTAACTAACGTGATGGACAGTGGCCGGAGCACTGCCCGGTGCTGAACAGATCTCATGGATGGTAAATGGGAAACTACATGGTACAACGTAACATTTAAACAAACTCCACAGATGAAAAATGCTTAAACGAAAAATCGAAGCGCTATCCAGTGATGAACTAACTCTGAGGATGGATCACAAGTAAAGAACTACATTGGCGTGTCAGCTGGCAATGAACTGATCCCATGGATGGTAACTGGAAGGTCACACTGTGCAACATAGTGATGAACTAGTTTCAATCTGTGGAGTTCGTTCATTTGAATGCTAAGTAATGAACTAACTCTAAGGATTACAACTAAAGCATTGTGAGTGACTGGAGTGTACCCTGGCGATGAACTGATCCCATGGATGGTGCCTGATATAATAGTAGTGGCTGAACTAACTCCCATGGATTATAATTGGAGTACTATCTGGTGATGAACTGATTCTGTAGATGGTAACTGGAGGGGTACATGATATAACATCTCCTGAATTAACCCATGGACTGAAACTGGAGCATTACCTAGTGATGAAGTTATTCCATGGATGGTGCACCCTGTCTGGGATTACAGTGCCACTTTCAGCGTGACCACGCTTCTCAACACCCTGACCTGCCTAAATTTGGCTCCATGGATGGTAACGGGAAGATGACATGGATTAGATAATGGATCGTAAAGGCTGTCACATAATTAGTGTGGTGTGATATGATGTCAAGTTGCACAATGGGATGAATTTTATAAATTTAACCCCTGGGTAAAAAGGTTTTCAACGTTAAAAGTTTAGAATAAAGGTACACTTAGCCATTATAAAAAAAAAATTCAACATACTATAATTTCTTTCTCTATGGCAAGCAGAACGAATACTCATCATATATTCGTCCTCCACATCTTTTTCAATACTTGGAATACGGCTTTTATATTCACTCTCGAAATTTTCCTTCACATAATATGGAACTTCTAAATTTGGGGTTAGTCGTTCAACAATATATTTTCTAAAAGAGGAGAAAACAAATGCAAATCTCTAGTTAACATAAATGTGAAAGTATATATTTGTGTATCTACAAACAAGAAAAATATCAGCACACATTAAAAAAAAGTTTAAGTGCATGCATAATGAAATATGTATATGCATATATTCAGTGAAATATGCTTATAATGATACTCAAGAGAAAAGATACTGTTACAGGCAATTTAATGTTACAGATAAGGTTGAATATGATATACCCTTTATCGGTCCGGTCCAGGCAAAAATAGTGTTATAAACAGATATCACTGTACACTAAGGACGGATCCAGAAATCTTACAAAGTGTGTGTATGTGTAGGGGGGGGGGAGATTAATTTCCCACTTCTATATTTAGCCAAATATCCGTTACTTTTCGTTTCATTTTCCATAATACAATCCAGGTTAGTTGTGTTTTTATGGCACAAGGACAGCAAGGGTCATTCTGCACCAAACAAGGTGAGAAAGTGCACACAGGCTTAAAATATAAAACTAAATTAAAACTAAAGTGGTAAAAACATGTTGAAAACAATTCAACAAAGGTACGAAACAATATAAAAAGAACGTATGATCCTGGTTAGCGGGGCATCACCCCCCACCCATGGATCTAATCAAGCTAGACAGCTTGGCATAACTACTAATGATTAATATGCTTAAAAACAGTCACACCTTGTTCGAGCTTTAAATTTAGAGCCATTCACACTTTAAGTTTGACTATTACTTGACAAGTGTTGTGAAAAGCCATTAAATTTTACGTTACTATATTGGAAACATTTTAAATTCCAAACATATAGTATATAAAATCAAACAACAATGTCAATCAATCAACGTTTATTGGCGTAGTGATACCAACGCCGATGGTATGGCGTGATTAGATGGTGAAACGTTCGAAAGAAAATAAATATTTCTGCCTTCGGTGGGACCTGAACCCACGACCTTCCACTTGCCGGGCGGAGGCTCTACCCACTGAGCTACGAAGGACAATATATAATCTCTTTACGAACGTATATATATTGTTGCCAGTTATTTCATATAATATATAGCTGACAAGAATGGTATGCATAAAGAATTAATGGCTTTAAGCTGAAAGATAATCTGTAGGCTCGGTGTTGGTGAGTATATGTGGAATTGGATGGGCCACAATAATCTAGTATGGCATCCCATCTCTTTCGAACTGGTGAAGGATAGATACCTATTTATAAAACAAATTTTATATTACAATTATGGATAGGACAAAAGGGCCCAAAACAACCCTGTCATTATTGTCATAACTAGCCTCAAGGTCTAGGTGGGGCCATAACCCGCAGACTTAAATTCCCCTCCCCCCCCTCAATTGCTATAATCAGATTTATTCAGAAGGCTGAATTCCTTATTTACCCCTAAATCTCTTGTCTGGTCATGCATACATGGAGGACAATCAGGTGCCACTAAACGTTGAGGGTACTTTCTCTAGGAGTGGAGCGTTATGCAAAACAAAGCCATGTGGCATCAGCAGTAGCAGGGCATATATGTAGTGGCACAGGCAGGAAGTTCATAAGAGGAAGGCATAGGCTTAATGGGATGGGTTACAGAGCTACAGCTCATATATTCCTATGTTAAATATACAAAATTTCATTGCGATGGGGGGTTACAACCCACAAAACCCCACTGGATAATATATGCAAAACTAAGACACGAATTGAGGTTTCTTTCTATTATCATTGAGTGTTTCTATTATCATGACCACAGTTTAAAAAGTTTCAGCTGTTTTGGAAGAGGCAGTGCTATCTTTAAAATTTTTCAATTGAGTCCGATGAAATTTAAAACAGGGTTGACACAATTCGGTGATATAGAGAATCAAAGTGTATATATATATATATATATATATATATATATACACTATTTCTACGACATTTTAATGAAAGAAGCATGGATCATGATTGAATATGAAAATAATATAGTTCTAATGTAGGCATCGCAAATTTCTTATAAAAATTCTATAATTTTTCACAAAAGCACTATTTGCACTAAAAGCACTTTCCACTAACAACTCTCTCTTTACTTGTTGTATATGTAAAATAAATGAGTAAAGAGCAAACTGAAAAAAAAAAATCAAAACACTTACGAATTTCTGCTCAAGCTGTACAAAGGATCTGAAACAAACAGGTTGCTTAAAAATGATATAAATACAAGAACGAGCAACGGCATAATTTGTAACAAGACCCCTCTTGAATCCTGGAATGACAATGTTAAATTAAACTAATTGTCAATAAAAATTAATTAAATTAATAGGGGGCATGCATGGATTAAAAGAATCAAAATGATTTTATAATAGAAATAAAATACAGGGTACCAGGGAGGAAATTACATAAAAAGGTTAAACACTGGTAAAATAGCAATGAAAAAGATCACTCAAGCTTTCGGACGCATCAGCAGCAGTCCTTCATCAGGAGTAATGACGATGTTATGTTTCTGTCTCTTTTTTATACTTGAAATTTCTGGAAAACCCTTCATCAGAGTAGTCCCGCAGAATGGAAAAACCCAATGAGAACCAATGGGAGGCCTCCAATAGAATCATGGAAGAACCCCAATAGGGACCAATGAGAAACCCACACTGCGGGTTACCTAATGTTGGGGAAGTCCCATACATTTCAGAGTAAGAGTTGTTTATAAGTTTCTGGAAGTGGTTGTGATGTATTAATGGCTTTCCCGTGTAGTTTGTAAGTTTCCCAAGATTCTAAGAAGAGTCTACTATTCTTGTTTGTGATGTGACGGTGTAGTATTTTTGTTGAGTCCCAGTCGGGTTCGTGTCCGTGTTGTAAAGCGTGTTCTGCCAGACGTGAGGCTATGTCTCCTTTCGCGAGTGCTTGTTTGTGTTCTTTTTTTCTTGTTTTGATCATTCTTTTTGTTTGTCCTATGTAATGTTTGTTGCAGTCTTTGCATGGTATTTGGTATATGGCGCCTGTGAGATCTTCTGGTGGAACTGGGTCTTTAACTTTTGTAAGTTGTTTGCGAAGTGTTGTGACAGGGGAATAGAATGTTTTGATATTTGCCTCTTTAAGGATGCGAGAGATTGTTTCGGAAATGCCGTGAATATATGGAATAGATATGCGGGTGTGAGATGTATTGTTTAAAGATGTACTATTGGGTCTACAGTTTCTGAGAATGAATCGTTTAGGGTATCCATTATTTTTAAGTGCCGTGTGTATGTGTTTTGTTTCTGTGTTTGAAAGTGTTTCATTACTGCAGTGAGAATTCGCTCTAAGACTTAATGTTTTAACAACGGAAGCTTTGTGGCATGTTGGATGATGCGATTTAAAATCGAGATATCTGTCTGTATGTGTGGGTTTACGGTAAACTGAGGTGAAGATTGAGTTATCGTGAGATCTGTGTACAAGAACGTCTAGGAAAGGGAGTTTATTGTTCTGTTCTGTTTCGTATGTGAATTTTATATGTGAGTTTAAGTTATTAAGGTAATGGAAGAAGCTTTGGAGTGTATTAGTTTTAAGTACAACAAACGTGTCGTCGACGTATCTTTTCCAGAATTTAATGTTAAAATTCGGTGAAGATAAAGCAGTTTCCTCAAATGACTCCATAACCAAGTTAGCTACAACACTTGAGACCGGAGATCCCATGGCAGTGCCAAAAACTTGTCTATAGATAGAACCATTTGAGGAGAACACAGCAGAGTCCAGACAAAATTTCAACAATGTGCAGATGTCGTGAGGTGTTAGTGAAGTGCGTTCATGTAGTGTTGTGTCATTTTGGAGGCGTGTAAGTGCGGTGTCGATTGCAAGTGATGTGGGAATGCAAGTGAAGAGAGAAATTACATCGAATGAGACCATAAGGTCGTCGTCGTCAAGTTGTAGGTTATTTAAAGAGGTGCAGAAGGATTGGCTAGTAGAAACAGTGTAGTCGTTATTACCGATTATAGGAGAGAGTAGACGTGCAATATATTTTGATAGGTTATATGTAGGAGAGCTGCACAAGCTAACTATTGGTCTTACGGCACTTACACACCTCCAAAATGACACAACACTAAATATAAAAACAAAATATAAAAAGAGACAGAAACATAACATCGTCATTACTCCTGATGAAGGACTGCTGCTGATGCGTCCGAAAGCTTGAGTGATCTTTTTCATTGCTATTTTACCAGTGTTTAACCTTTTGTATGCAAAATGATTTTCCAAGGAGGAGAAAATATGAGTAGTTCAAACAATCTCTTAAAGAGACCAAACGATATCTCAAAAACATATATCAAAAGCCTTTCAGTTTCTGAATTACCTAAAAATTTTCATGATATGTTCTTTTTTTATACTATTCACAATTATATATATATATATATATATATCAGACAGTAGAATGATATCTTGGTACAATGAAGGGTCACAGACATGATTAGCTTTGTTTTATACGTTACAGGGAGCAATTCGAGATAAATTAAATGGCTTTGCAATATGAAGGTCCCATATATTGATTTCAACGTACAAGAACCAATTCTCTTAAGTCCAATATTTCCACCTTCTTTCAGGATCGAATACATAGACTCAACATGACTGCCAAACTTGGTTTGGAATTCAAACCAAGGATGTAAATAATTGTTTTGCTGTAAGGTTGCAGTAAATGCATCTTGTTTTGGAATCCAAACCAAGATGTATTTGCAGCAAACTAAGTTTACAGGGAGTCAAATCTCGCCGAGTAGTGGTTATAAACGGGGGCGCAGCAATTCAAAAATAATGATGGGGTTTAAACAGCTTTAAAAAAAGAAAAGATTACATGATCTTATGTTAAAGAGAACAAATATACTTTTGTTATCGAATGGGAGAAGAGGGGCTTGAACCCCTCCTTTTCTAACGTCACTGGTAATATCTACTGGACAATAGGGAGGCTAGGAAGCAAGCCATCATAAAGTCTTCATGGTTGTTTCACACATAAACAGAAAGCAGTACAGACCATGGCAAGACATCTAATGTTTGTATATCTGATGTCCTAAGACTCCCTTTGCATTATGGGTCATCTGAGGCAACAAAAATGGTTGAAGCAGCTTCTGAATCGACACATTTAAACATAACCAAACTTGCTAGAAGCTGATTTTGTTAGTGTTCTATGGTGCAAGGACATCTAGGTGACGGTGCACTGGAATCTACAGTTGTCTGAGAAATGTGAACCTTGGTTGCTCGGGGAAGCAAGTCCCAAACTACCGTAAGCAGAAAAATAGAATGCATTTTGTGCTACCATTGGAAGTAAACCTAGGTTAATGACATCATTATTTTTATTTGTTTCTTTTACAATGCAAGAATAGCAGGAGTCATGCTGGCCAGGACTTACAGTTTTCCGAAGAATCTGAACCTCTTTACGCATAGGGAGCCAACCCCCGGACTACAATGAGCAGTTAGTCGGTACAGTCTCAATTATATTAGGTGAGTTCACACGTTCCTCGTTGGGTTGCATACTAACCAGCGTGTGAGCGAGTTGCAACTTGCTCAGTCATTCAGTAAACATGCACAGGAGCTCAGTAGATGGTTACTAATAGCAATTTTTCTAAACTGGCTTTCAACTCCACCCGCCCCTTTCGAGGGTTTATTTCAGCCAATCAAATTCGAGAAAACTCGAGTGAGTAGCGGGTAATGTAGCCCATTCCTCAACATCACTGGCGTTAGCCAAGTGAGGGGCGAGTTAACTAGACAACTTTATTACACTGAGCGAGTTTAGCAGTAGTAAGTAAATTTTAACGCGAGGAGCATGTAAACTCACCCAATGTAATTGAGGCGTAAGCGTCTTTTTCCAGCACGGCTGGGAGTCAACCCAAGGATTAATGACATAATAGATGAACATGTTACCCCTGTGCTACTGAAGGGATATCGGTGAGTTATATCAAGTGCAGCAGATCCAAAGATAGTGGCCATCATCATTGGAATGCCGCCAATAATAATATTAAATGTATATATATAAAAAATTGCATTATTCCATAACCTGGCAAAGTACATTTATCATAATAATGATACTTACCTGAAATGATATCTATTTTATAAAAAGTGTAATTTCAATTCCTGTAGTCCATTGGTTTGTTTCGTGGCCAGGACAACTAAGTTTGTGTTGAGCTGGGACCTAGTTTTGCAAGGGATCAGAAACCCTGTCACTTAAGAAAGCAAAGCTCAGAACACAGATCAGCATAAAAAGTGGTGAGTGTTCAATACCAGTAGAATTTAAACCCTGGCTTTGCGTGTGGTAGACAAGCCATATGGCTAAGTCCAGTTAAAGAAGAGCCTAATCCCTTATTGGGTCACACTCTGGATTTGTGTTTTTATGAATCTCCAATTTACAAATGATACATATTCATGGACTATTGTGGTTATCCCAAAAGGTATCTCATAGAACTAATGTTACTTTCCACTTATGAACTCCCAATTTTATGATTTCTTTTGGGCATACTAATGTATTTGTAAAGTCGAGAACCCACTGTATACGGTGAAAGTCCTTATTAAGACATAAAAATTGAATAAACCTCTTGACGACGAGCATAATGATGATGATGATGGGTATGGTTAGTTTGAGGTCCGTATCGCTGCCACTGATTCCCTCGTCTGACGTATGTTGTCCCAGCATTAGTAAAACCTATGAGAAATAGCAAGTTATATCAAAAACAGCAATTCCAATTAAAACACTAATTAGTAAATTAGGTCATGGCAACATTAGTAGATGCAGAAAGTTTATAAGGGAGGGTTAAAAAGCTGCAACGTCATATATCCACATGTACATAGGGTGCCCCAAAAACATTGACCGCAGCTCTAATTCCTTAAATATCGATTCTAGACATATGTACTAAATTGGAAAGCGGCGTAAAAAAAAGGTGCAGAATTTTATAAAATTTATTAAAGTTGCAGAGGATTATTTTTTGAAGAAATACGAAATTTAAATTTTTATACAGTCCCCGTACACAAAAATTTCCAATAAGTGAAATGTGCCCCATAATCCAATAGGTCAATATACAAAATTTCAGCATTCTAGTGGATAAAAGAACCAGAGATATCAAGACCCAAAATAATGTGACCTAGCAACATGGCTTTTCCTCTTCCCAGCATGTATCTGTTGCTCCCTTCAAAAAGTGGTGTAAGTCAGTTATTTCAGGTTTTTATATCTCTTGTTTTTTTTCCACTAAAATTTTGTATATTGACCTATTGGAGTATGAGGCACATTTTACTCATTGGAAATTTTTGTGTACAGGAACCGTATAAAAATTAAAATTTTGTGGTTCTTCACAATTTTAATTGATTTCATAAAATGCTGCACCTTTTTTTGTGACACTTTGCAATTTAATACGTGTGTCTAGGATGAATATTTCAGGAATTTCAGGCTGCGGTCGATGTTTTTGGGACACCCTGTATATGTACAAAATTACATCGCGATGGGAGATGATGACCCCCTTAAACCCCTCCTTGCATATGCCAGCATATGTCATGATAAATATCTTATGAAAGAGTGAGTACTTAAATAAAAACATAATCAAATTTAAAAAATAAAAACAGTTGAAATTTTACGGAGTACTTACCAGCACCGAAAAACATGTTAAACAAATCTTCATGACTAATATCCCCTGAAAAAAATAAAAAATAAAATAAAATAAAAATTACTAAATTTTAAAATTTTAAAAAGAATGACACTTCATGCCAAAAGTCTTAAAAGTCCAATGATTTTTATATAAACTCTAGAGATTAAAACATCTAAATTTTTAACATCAGAAGATGGCTATGAATGTATTGTTTATAACAGCGGTTTACGACTTTTTTAAGTCACAGAGCAAAGCACCTTTCAAAAGAAAAATTATTTGCGGAGCACTATCATCTTCACTCTTATGCCAAATGTGTACATTTTTGATGCTTTTACCTAATCATATTGTTCAAGTCCTTAGTTGACATTTTACTGCATAATGGTGAAAACACAAATTTGTTTTCGAATTTGAAATTGCTTACATTTGAATCTAAACTTTTTTTTTTTTAATTAAAGTGATTAAAAACTGGAACCTTAAATACCATTTTCTAAACACCTCAATTGTGCATACATTTTATTTATTTTTTATACTTTTCTTTTCGCATAAGGGCGATGGTATTTTTATAAACATAGGTACCACACCCAATGACGGTATTAACAACAGAGGGTATTTTTAAGCATTTGGGTATGTAAAACATCGTTTCATTTCATACAAAGTGTTACATTTCTTACAAATTTCAGAGAAATGGGAGAACTTACGTAGTGACATAAACAATTAAGCATATAATTTTGATTCAGCGACCAGCAGGAATGTATTATAAATGTGGTTTTTGTTAACTTTTTTAGCAGGAAATCCAGAGATATTTTGTAATTTTTGAGTACTGAAGCAGTTGGAAAGGTTTTGCGCAGCATGAAATGCTCCACGGAGTACACTGGAATTCACTACTAAGAACCACTGGTTTATCACATTGCACCATATTATCAAATGTAATTGGATCTCATCAAAAAATTTGCATAAGTGCAACGGATACAGGCACACAAAGGCCTGCTCTTAATAAAAGGACAAACATATACGGCTGAAGAGTTTTAGCATGCTACCAGCATATTTTACATAAATATGTTGCATGGATGTGAACTTTCTGAATTCCATCGTGGGCAAGTCATGGAATCTCGTTTGAATAATGTTTTGATATGCAGAATTAGTTAAACTAAACATACCAAAAATTGACTAAAACATTGTAAAGAAATGGAAGCAGAATACTATAACTACAGCAAAAACACATTCAAGAAGGTGGTACAAACTGGTGGATCATGACACAAAAGCTCCGGTAAGAATTATTAAAATATTTTGTTTTCTTCCCATGCCACTTCCATTGATGTTAATATAGGCAATGCTCTTGTGGTTCAGTTAGTTATATAACTCAGTGAGTGTCACATTTTAAGTTATTATAGTAGGATTGCTACATCTAAGCCACAAATTACTACCGTTAATTCTAAGCACCATTTGGATTGGCACATTTCATATCCATCCTTGACTACAGATGCTTGAAAAACTTTTGTTTGGAGTTTCTTCACTTTTCCAGTCTGATGAACATGCTTGGACTTGGTAACAGCACAGTGAATGGCTTTTGTCGGACTATGTTGTTCCAACTTCGAAATTCGGTGGAAGGTCAATAAAGATATACAGTTGTTTTTGTGGACAGAGTTTGGTTAATTAATTCTTATACCATAAATTGTTTTCTGAGGAATCCGAAGCCCCATTGCACAGAGAACAAAACACCAAACTACGGTGTGTGGAAAAACAGTATGCGTTATATGACATCAAACTAAGGTTAAAAGCATGACAGATGAAGGCGTTATCAACTATGTCATGTTAATTGATGCTCTACTGCAGTTAAATTACTCTAAAAGCTTTGAATTACAAAAAATATGAGCCCCTTCTAAATTTTGGAAAGTTATTTTGGATCCCAACTTTTATGAAAAGAAGCATTTAACCCACAACCAGTAGAATAGCAATTCAAAACTCATGGAGGGGGCTCAGGTAGCCATGGGGGACTCAAATGCATTTAAATATGATTTTGTGATGCAGCTTCTTCTTCTTTGGTATACATAGATTTTAATGGGAAGGGTGACTGCCATAGATGGCACTGTAATCCCAGACACGTTTGTACATTTAGTGTTTATAATGGCAAGGGATAAAGGAAGGAAAGTCGATCATAACTGGAATACGGAGATGCACTACTTGCACTGGTGTCATCACTCAAGGTCAACTATTAGATCAATTCACTTCAGAGAGTGAAAACGATTCACAGATGGAACAGAAGAACACCCAGAGTCTATCTAATGCTTCTACAGGAGTCCACCAATCCCTGTATGATGAGTTTAAGGTGCCACTGGGTGGCAGAGGACAGGTGGAGACAAGTCCCAAATCCAGAGTGCACAGACATTCATCCATCCTTATCCAGCAGCTTGGACAATGTCCCATACACTCAAAGGCAGAGTTAAGCCCCTCTGAAAGTGACAACTGCCACACAAGCAGGAACCAAGGCTGACCAGTCCCAGACCGGAATGAAAAGACATCCACATAGCTCCAGAGCTGAAACCGATCTCCCGCGATATAACTTATGAGAAAATAATGTGTTTTGATATCTAATGTAAGGATTGAGTACCACCCCTTCCTATACCACTGCCTAGAACTATCATCAATATTTAGCCCATGACTACACGCACATAGTAGTGATATAATCTTTTAAGGTACGTATTTAAATACACATGATGCCAAATTGAAATCATGGAAGATGAAATATACATTTTAGGTAAGAAAACACATTGAAGACCTACCAGAAATTGAAACAGAAATCTACTGATAAAAAAAGAAAACAAGTGGTGAGGACATTACTATTGAAGTGAAAAAAAACATATAAGCAATGGGCTGAACATATTGTAAAAAAGAACTGCTCCATAATGGACAATCGCAATACTCAATTGGAGTCCAAAAGGCCACCGAGGGTCAGGAAAATATCCTCAGACAAGACAGAAGGGTGAAATAAGAAAACAGATTGCTCAGAATGCAGGCACTCAGAGAAACTACCATCCAAAAGTGATCGAAATGGCAAATGATGTGGCAGTAAGAAGAATTTGATTCCATCAAATGTGTAGTCATCCACGTATCATATAATTGTATAAGTAATATATAATTTCTTGCTAAGCAGTTGATACTTAACCCCAGACAGCATGGGTGGGGTACTGTGTACCCCAGTGCATAAATAAACAGTTGGCACATGCACGTTTTTGATGACAGGCACTAGTACCGCTATGTAAATTAGTTTTTCACCAAGATCTTGCCAAGGTAGGTTGTAAACATAGCTAGCTTCCGTGGATTACGTGATTTGGTATGTTTGGGGTTTTGTGTACCCACCTAGTAGTAACCACCTATTAGTATTGAACTGAATTAATCTAGTGCACGTTTCTCTCAATGGCTGGTCTAAGCAACAGTCACCTCACCCTAGGGAAAACA
>QLNU02014802.1:55346249-55365102 GCA_006491805.2 Dysdera silvatica
GAAAACTTAAATTTAGTTTGTTATTGCTTTGGCTACTTTTTATTTTGATATGCAAAAAGCACATATATGTAGGCAGAAAGTTGATAAGCAGAAGGGGGGGGGGTTACAGAGCTATAACTCATATATTCCTATGTTAAATATACAAAATTTCATTGCAGTGGGGGTTAACACGCACCAAAATCAACCCCAGACTATGCCTATCAAAGAGCAACACTAATTTTAACGCCTTCGATGATTTATCGTGTAAAGAATTTTCACGTTGACTGGGTCAATATTTTATTTTTCAAAAATATAATCTATAGCGCACATTTTTTATTTACTATTTACCAAGCTTTATCGAATGAGAAACTTAATGTGAACATATTTATAGGTAATTTTCAAAAGTCGTTGCCATATGCTGTCCACCTGAGAATATTTTTTTCTACAAGTTATAAGAAAATTTTAATGATTTTCTTTTTTGTCATGATTATTAACAGACAGTTGCCAATAAAGAAAGAATAAATGGCAACACATTAATGAATTTTTTTTTGAAGAAATTAGTTGAGGGGGAAACTGAAAAATCACTGCCCAAATCAGAAAACAAAAAAAAAAAAACCTTTTGTCGATTTACTTTCTTAAAACTACAATTTCTTCTCAAACGTACTTTATAATTGTGCTACCTGCTCTAAATTACATACTAAAAAGGTTTTAATAACCGGGTAAAAAGAATGCAAATTTTGAACTAATTAAACACCCTTGTCCAGAAATTGATGCCATGTCTGTTACCATACGTCATTTGCAATTTTTCGGACTACAAAATTAAAATTTTTGAATGGCAACACTTCTTTTCCATTGAAGCAAGCTTTGAGAAAGAAATAGAAACACCCATTTGGAATTTTCTGTTGTGGAATGAAAGATTAAAAACCTTTTTGTGGTGAGTATTTTTATTGCATGTCATGACTGTTACTCTAATTATTTATATAAAATATACTTATTTATTTATTTATTTATTTATTAAATCAACTGGCTAATTTAGTTCATGGGGTGCTTAGTCTAGATCAAAATTAATATTTCTGTTTTGGTTGAATTATTTAGCATCATAAATTTTTTCTTCCTTGAAATGTCATGTATGTTACCAGTCATGTCTGTTACTGTATTTAGTACCAGACATGGCAAAATTGGTCAACCTACTTCTTTAAAAAAAATTAGTTTTCATTCAATAGTGTCCTTTAGTTTATTCTTTCTTTTTTGGCAACTGTCTGTTAACAATCATGGCAAAAAAGAAAATAATCTTTAAAAATTTCTTATAATTTCTAGAAAAAAAAGTTCTCAGGTAGGCAACGAATTTTGAAAATGACCCATGTGTGACAACAAAGTAACTCTGTGTAACACAGTACGACAACATAATAAACATCACAATTAGTATTATAAAATTTGAATTTTTAAAAACAAAATGTTTACCTCTGAACTGCTTCTAATTGCTCCTCTGTGTACTCTACTTTCACATCCTTACTTTCGTCTGACATATTCAACTTCGATCCCCGGTGCCGGGGATATGCAGGTTCTGCCATATTTTTATCACAATGGCAAGATAAATATTCTACAACTGTAAATAGCGATGCCTAATTATCAAACTTTCAAATTTTATTTTTGACATTTTAGCAATACAACGTAACTAGAATAAACTCTAGAACAAAATTTCAAACATCGTGACTGGACTTGCGTGGTAAAAATAATAAGCATTTTATGATAACCTTTATAATTTTTAAGTCCAGATCAGTGGTCACTGACCTCTGCTCGGCAACCCTGATTTCAGGTGCTCGTTATGATATTCCCAATCCCCCCCCCCATTTACATTAACACGTTTTTGTAACATTCAGTATTTCAGGGGTGATTATGTTCCAAGATTTCTGTAAATTCCGGGAATTTCAACTGGCCTTGTCCAGGATTTCTTTTTAAAAATCACACAAATTTCGATTTGTTTCATATAATTTTCTATATTCCTTCGGAAATCAGTGTTTTTACCAAAAATATTACGCAACTTTTTAGGGAATTTTCTGGTATGTTCAGGGAATCTGGTTTGGACTGACAATCACCATTGGTATCTAAGATCAATAATTTTGTAACAAATGATGCATAAAGCGAGAAGTTTGTTGACCTAACGACTTGAATAGGACTAAACACAGAAGAAATTGTCTACAGTAGATATAGAGAACTGCAATTTATGTTTTGTCATCAGCCTAAGAATTGGAGCAGTCAATTGAAAAGAATTTATATAATTATTATACATTTATGCATATAATGATTTAATAGAATAACATCATGTAACAGTATGTTAAAAACATGATTTTATCTAATATAAAGTAACATGAGTTATTAGAGCCTAATTTTTTAAAAACCTTAAGAGCTGTCTTGGTAGCTATGTACTACTTTTTTTAGAACTAACTTGACTCTTTTTAAATTGTGACAATGTATCTATTTTTACACACTTACATAATTTTAATGTGGTGTGTCTTAAAATCTTAAGCATGATTTTATATGATTCTTTTTTTTAATTTACTTTATTGATGCTTTGAGGTAAAGGGTAGAACAACGAGATGGAACAGCAATATCTGACCAATGATTCAAAAGCATATCATTTGTTAGTGATGATTTGCCATGTTGTTATATATACCATATCATAACAGTGTCCATATTAAAATGCATGGAAATGTAGAAATTTTTGATAGCATTCATATATGCACATGCGTGGGTGCCCATATGGGGGGCTCGAGCCCTCCCTAGCCGTTTAAAAATTTGATTTGCCCAAACCTACTATGCATTTATTTTCAAAAGTTTGACAATCACATTTTAAAATAAAGTACTTTTCATTACTAATTGTCAGACAGAGTCAATTATTTTTGTAGCATTTTGGTATCTTGTACATTCACTAAAATTGTCGACAGCTTTGAGAAGGAGGTAATAATTTTTATCAACCCCACCTACATGTACTTGTATGGATGCCCATGTATATGGAGGATTATATTTTACAAGGAATATAAAATATGTAATATAATGATGGTCAGTTGTAGTGTGTACAGAAATAGCTAGCCTATTTATATATCGGTTAGCACTGCAGGTCATTATATTTTGTTTTGCTAATATTTAAAAATGATATAACAAACACTGGTTATTTTAAGGTAGTAGTTACTTCAAATTACCTTTGTAACAGTTTACAACAAGATGACTAAATGTAAGTTTTTACAGTTTTTAGTAAAATATCGATCATGTTAAAAGTTAATACAAATTGAGAAATGGGGATACTCCTAACAAGGGAACCTATCAACCTGCCGATCGAATTATATGTATTGTGGGGATTTTATAGAGCTTTAAACCATTGTTCTAATAGTATACTCGTTTTTCTGTAAAACTTAAGTTTTGAGAAATGGCGGGGATTCAAACTTCACAATTTGGTGACATGTTATGGACGAACGTCATGCCTTTAAATGTCAAATTTTTTTAGGCACAGAGTTCGGATTTATGCTATTGGTCTGTTTCTTCCTTATTGGTGGATAAATTACTAGTTCTGGCATGTTAGCTTTTGTTATAAAAGGTTGAGTCTAACATATTGGTGTTTTTCACAGACTATAAAGCCAGCGTATATTACATTGATGTGATTAGTATAAAATTTGAAAAATATTTTTCAACATTTCAACAAATTGGTAGGTAATATCCATAATGAATTTGATCAAAATATTGAAATCGACTTTAGATCTGGCAATCAAGAAATATAATATACAAACATTAGTAATAACAGAAGAGGAATTAGAAAGAAATAAAGATATTTGGCTAATATTGAGCAGTTGACATTCAATAACATTGAAATATAAGTTAGTTTAGATTTTGAGGAGGACCCTCTTGAAAATAAAAGTTTTGAGTTTGGTGAACTGCAAATTATGATTCTGATTGGGATTATAGTCAAGGCACGTTTAAAAATGATCAGGTTAATATCTGTTTGGACAATATGAAAAACATCATCTAATTTTATGACACTTGCAAAAAAAAGAAAGAAATTTCGGCAAACCAAAAACAGATACCAGTGGGTTAGAAATAGCAAAAATATATCTATATTTAGGAAATATATTTCAGAAAATGGTTTGAATTGTGAAAAATTAGTAATTATCCAGAAGGATATGTTATCAACATTCTTTTATTCAAGAGAATGCAATTTGCCAGTCCATAATATGGATTTGAAAAGGTGGGCTTATTTGAAAGCCAAGAAAATTAGGTTGACAAATTTCGAAGCTTTGAATTTCATTATGCATTATTTTTAAAAAGTATTTAAAATTGTTTCAAGATAATATTAAAAAGAAATAACAAAAATTAGTATTTATATGAGTATTATGTCTATTTTTACCAGAGGCGTGGTGGCCTGGTAAGGTTAGGAGAGGGGATTCACAACTAGGTAACGATTTTCTGCCCGGGTGGACATGTGATTTCTTGAAAATTTGTCCTGTTGATGGGGGGACTACCCATTCCTTAGCTGTTCGATGGAACTTTTGGTTATTGAATTTTCTTTCCAGATATATAGTAATTAATTATGTCTTGAGTTCAATACCCTTAAATAATCTAAAGGGTATGTGTAAATTGTAAAGAGTTTAAAAACTGTTAATTATGCTGGTTCGTTGTTTTTTATGCATACAAGGCAACCATAGTCTTTCTGCACAAAACAAGAATTATTAATTAAAAATCCCTTTTGAAGGGATAGGCCAACGATCTGAAATGGTGGTAGCTATTATTTTGTTATTCAATGATAATACAAAGCGAAATGTAAACATTTAAAACCCATTCGAATCAACGAAATACAAGCAGACAAAAATCAATTCGAGTATTTAATGATGAAACTTTTAATGCCATGAACAAATTTCTTAGTATATAAGATAAACATAGTTTCAATCATCCAAGGATACTTTTGTTAAATAAATAAAATTATAAACAAAATTTCTAAAGCAAATATTTCACAGTTACACAATATTACCTTCCAATTTTATTAAATTTCCAACTGAATTTTAGTATATAGGATAGAACACCTATACTTAGCGGATATTCTTATAAGAGCTAGGACATTTCTAAATTTTTTAATTCCTCCCTTACAAAATTATCAACTTTGCTCGAACATCTTTCGGTCTGATCTTAAGCTGGGATTTTTGCTTCTTCCCAGGAATTTTTAACACTACTTTAAAACACAATGAAAGCCGGAGGCTCAAAGTATTAATTTAAATTAAAGAAAATTGAAGGAAAGGAAATTATTTTACTTGCATATTAAGGCGTCCTTGTCTTGGCCAATTTTAGGAAGAGGTCTTAACACCACCTTTAGTAAGGGACTTTCAGACGCACACTGTTCACTTGCTGGAAGTCTTTTCTCCTGCGAAAAAAGACGCTGTAGAGGGTTACCAGCCAAGGTGATTGCACCATCCAGTGACATCATTTCTCTCCCTGCCCTTTAGCAAGGGAGCAACTTTTGGGATGTGCGATAAAGCTGGGTTCTGACAACCTAAACTTTTCCTGGACCGTAACTGTGATGTTCAAGTTCCGTGATATATCTTAGTGATGTTATGTTGATCTAGCACTTTCTCACCACCAGTTCTTGGTCTGAGTGGTCAGAGCGAAGTCCTGGCTAGACTCACGTCTCTTCAACTCACTTTGAATGTACGCTTGGGAGTTCTGAATCATTCTGTAGATTTACCAGATGTAAACTTCAGCCGTATCCTTACTAGCATGTGTGTCTGGTTTATTAAATGGGCCAATTTTAGGGGAACATAAAAAAGTCAAAAACGTTGAGGTGGATCTGAGATAGAATTTAATAAATTTATAAGTTAAGTAGAAAAGTATCGTTAATTATGGGAAGAAGAGAGTATAGGAATTTTTAAGCGATAAAACATTGACATAAATTCTGTTACAAGTGATGTTTCCTTTACACAAGTATTGAATTAGTTATTAGAAAAAAAGTCCTTTAAAAGATGATGTATTTTCTTCAGCTGAGGTGTTTTTTTTTACAGGATCTCCCAAATGTCAATGATAGATAAACTTTCTAGTTCTCTTCAACATATTTATGAGTTGTTAGATACTGGTTGTTAAAGGAAATCTTCAATCTTGGATATAAGGGCAGCTGTTTGGGGCCATGGATCCATCCAGTTTTTTATTACAATCTTCTTAAATTTTTAATACACTTTAATCTGAAATTTAAAACAAATTCGGCAAAAGCGAGAAAAATAATAACAAAACTAATACATTTCTATGCAGATTAATATTTATAATCATGAGCGTGTGTCAGTTTTTTGATTGGTCCGCCTGTGTGTTATTTTATTTTTTATTTAATTTTTATTAAAGTTAATGTCTAAATTTCAACCTCACATAACAACGCCTATGACTATTACCCTAACATATATGCTCGTCAATTAAAAAAATTAAAATATCAGATACGAAAGTGACAAATATTTTTTGTTCTTTTAATCATGGAAAAGAAATTAACAAACCGTGGAATAATTGCCAACTTAATCACCAAATCATGAAATTTAAACCCTCATCATTTCTCAAACTTTACGTTTCACAGAAAAAGAATTATATGGTTAGGACAAGGATTTAAAGCTCTATCAAATCCCCACAGTTCCGATTCTTAACTCGACCGACAGGTTGATAGGTTCTCTTGCAAGAAGTAGCAAGTTGACAAGCATGGCCATCCTTAAGTAGGGGCCAGTGGGGCCCATGTCTTGGGTCCCGCAAAACGTAATTCTGAAATTTTAAATATCTTAATATTGAAAATTCCCCCTAAAATATTTTTGCTTCTGCTCTCGCATTTCATGCCATCTAGTGCTCACACATTATTCCATTTTTTTTGTTCTGTTTTTTTTACTCGTATATGTATGGGCCCTCAAAATATGTTTTGTCCCACATTAGCTAAAGACAGCCCTATTCACGAGTGTCAATTTTCAGTGATGTTGATAATTTTAGTTTACATTTAACAGGTTCTGAAGGTAGTTACCAGATTCTTTGTTGAAATTTTATTGCCTTTATAATAGAAAAAGTGCATTTACACATTGATGCAATTCTGTTAAATCAACTCTATGTAAGACATTTATTATTATCAGTTTAGATTGTGTTTAAAATGTACTGTGCCATATCAGAAAAAACATGAAATTTTACAAGCATCGGGATATTTTGATCAAAACTAATATAAAAAAGTGTTTTAATTTTGTTAATATTGAAGGAAACTGTACAAAACCACCTCATAGGGACACATATGGGCATCATAAATAATGATTTATGATGATTTAATGAACAGAATTATGCCCCCAATAATCTTAAAAACTCTGCTCTTGGTGGGCACCAGTGATGTAGTACATGATTCTATGGGCTTTATGAACTGTTATCCCTGGTATTTACAAAATTATACAATTTTCATTTTTTTCCCTTTAAATTATCAATTTTGTAATAATAATTGGTAATGGTGTGTTTGTTTTTGAATTCTAGAAATAAATGAGTCATCAGAACTGTCTCTCTTTCAATGTACTAAAGACTAACTTAAACAGCTACTTTGTTAATTTTAATATAGAATTATGCAGTTAATATACATGTATTTTTTAATAAACAAACTTCAAAAATGTTTTTTCGTAAGTTTTTCTCATTTTTAACAATTCGAGAGAGTATCGATTCAGGGTTTAGTGATTCCAGAGGGTACAAGCCATGGTTTAATGCCTGAATGCATCTGGGGGTGGGGGGTCCCTCCACAACTGGACAACCACTGATTCAAGATAGATACTGGATGATAAAAAATCTGGTGTGACTCGTTTCAAAACCGCTTGCTTAGACTGGCAATTTTCTGCCACTACTAATTTTAAAAATTTAAAAGCGGTATTTAAATTCTGCAGATATTTAAAAATTACATTCCTCAATATGAAACTGGAACGTGGCCATCTTAAATGGCTGCTCACGACTGGCTTTGTTCTTCTAGATATGGAGTTTTTCTTCCAGAGATAGAATATATGTCTCGGTAATATGACCTTCCCTCCTCCCATTTTTCTGGACAATATGAATTACTGTTAATATGAATAGATTTTCCTTGGTGTTCATCAACGAGGTTCTGCTGTATCTCAGTGCTTGTACTTTAGTCCACATCCAATACAGGGTCATAGCAATTAAAAAATTACGGGTCAGGTCAAGCATCTTTCAAAAAGGTAAAGTAATTTGGCATTAAGAACAATGTACTTCGTTTACCAATGGGGGACTTCAGCCCCCCCCATAAGTCCCTTCTGTTTCTACGTCACTGACCCGGTATGTCTATTGCCCCTGGTTCATTTTTAATACATTCCATATATTCTATTTTGCATTTGTGATCTTTAAACCCCTTGACTAATCAATACCTTGCACATACTACATAGATATGAAAAAATTATAAAAAAAAAAGTAAGAACGATTTCACGAAAATATAAAAGGCCATTGATGTATGTGCACAATATAATATCATAAAGGTGAAGTTAGTAATAAATGTTTGAAGTTCCAATCACCGATCTAGAATTTCAAGTTTTTCAAGAAATTTTCAAGAATTTAAATAAATCTGGTTCTTATTTAAATAAAGATCAAGTACTTTATAATCTGAGAAAATCAAAATTTTTACGATCTCAAGTTTACGATCTTGAGAGATAACAAAATAAATCACTAAATTGTATAAACACTTCACAATATTTAAGACAAAACAAATTTACAAGTCACGAAGTACAAATAGAACTTTAATCAAATTTAATTAAATTTCATTATTTCATTAAGCAGAAATAAAATATATACTAATTACCATTTACACGATTTTGGAAAATCCAATATATTGAGTAAGCACGAAAGTAGCAGAACACATAATTACCGTCAGCAATAATACAGCTGGCTTCGTTGCCAATTTCATATTAAAAAAAGTAATAATATAAATTCAAAAATATCAAAGAAATTGATAACGATGGATAGGTATATAATGTTAGGTAAAATCAAAAAGGGACAAGAAAATAATAAAACTAATATTCTTCAAAATGCGTATAATCGCAGTTAAATTCGTTATTGCACACAGATATCTTTTCCTTCATCCCAATAATGTGTACCATTTTTAATCAATTAAAATAACAATTTTTAAGCTTTTCATTGCACAGCACACCAGAAGTAATGTACTAAAATTGTATAATTAATAATTAAAATGTATAACTAAAATTTTAATGTATACCAAGAAATTGTACAAAATAGTAAGGTATTTCATGTTTCAAATTTTTGGTGTCACGTTTGTGGACCGCTTGCAGTACATCAGTGTGCCGTGGCACACCAGTTGAAAAACGCTGAGTTAATTCGAAACGCATTTAGAATGTTCTATTATTTATTATTTTCTATGAATGTGTTTGTTTAATTCCACTATGACCGAGTTTTGTTTGTTTAAATAGCGTAAAAATTTTCAATACTGGCAATGCTTCCCAGCCGGGTGGATTGTGTTTTAGAAATGTGCAAAATGTGTTCGTTGTACGCAAGGAAAATTTTTATTCGTGGCTGAAAATTACGTCTTGATACCATTTTCGGATCTGGTTATCGTTTTTACAGTTATATTTCTTAGCTAATTAGTAACGAAAGCCGCAAAATATGGGCGATAGTGAAAGCGACAGTGGATCCGTTGATGGCCTATGCATGGTTCCTCCTTCGCCCCTAAGTCATGAGCAGTTTCAAAAGAGAATCGAGTCTTTGCAGCAAGAAAACAGAGTCCTGAAATTAGAAATGGAGACTTATAAATGCAGAATCAAGAGTTTACAAGAAGAAAACAAATATTTGCGTCAAGTTAGCGTAAACATTGTGAGTTTAGGACGCATCCCTTTTTTCCTTTTAAACATTACGACGTAAATCAATACGACAACAAATTTTAAAATCGTGGAAGTTTTAGTTGATTCCTAACATATATTTAGTGTTAAGAATAATTGAGCTTTTCGTGTAAGGTATTTTACAACGTAGTTCTCATTGAAGATACATTCAACATATGGTTGTAAATGGTCGCAGGCCCGTACACGGGTTTTAAAAAAGGGGGATGTTTTTGATAACATAGAGAACGGTTTTGATAGAAAATTTCCTCTCATGTAAAATTTCACAGCTAATAATAATATTCAAATGGGGATTTTAAGCCCAAGCCCTCTCTCCTGTGTGGTATTGAGTGATGGGCAAAGTGTACTGTATGAAAAAAAGACATCAAACTATGCAGTGTTTACACTTTATCAGTGGTAGTGGCATGACTTTAAAAGTGGATCATCTTCAATTGTTCAGCATGGCCAACTCAAAAAAAAAAAAGTCACATTTCATATATATATGATATCATCATGATGATTAGGAAGATATATGTACAAATTTGTAACTTTAATTTTATTCGAGGAGGACATGGTGAACAATTGCAGATGGCTCACTTTCGAAGTCACACCATGTCACCATACTGAATCATTGCTTCCTTATTATTCTTTAACATCTGTTTGTTCTCTCATCCAAATGTTTCTTTTTCGATCTCTTGTTTGTTCCAAACATTCACATTTCCATACTCTTACAAGCAGGGCCAGCCTTTTGCTGATATAACCTAAGTGGCTGAATCCAACCCCACGTTTCGTTGAAGGATTTTTATTTTAGTTATAAACCAAGATCTTTTTTTTGTTGTTGCAGACACAGGTAACTAGGATCTGGCTTACTCCTATTAGCTACCTGTCTTGCAACAAAATATATAATCTATAGATGATGAATTTTGAACGCCACAAGGCAAAATAAAGTCTTTTTACTTTATGGTCTAGTTCTTGTATCTGAAGAATATTTGATGGTAATACATAATACACGTTAATCACTGAATTTTTTCAACATCGTCCCAATCGATGTCAACACATGGTTGATGTTTTGCACATGTTTTTGTGATCCAAAGCTGTAAATAATAGGCTGCCTTGGTTAATATTTTTTTCTATGGGAGACAGAAATCATTTACATGGGGCATATACAATGTAAGAACACTCTAGACTACTACAGCCTTCCGCTTAAGCTACTCAAATTTTTACATCTATGGTGGAAATGGCAGAAATGAAAGATGGTTATGGTGTAACATGGAGATCAGCACCTGTTGTGTTACACCAGAGTTGGCAAGTTTCTGCCAAGGTGGTTAAAACCGTTGGTCATAACCAGTTAAAACTGCTGGTCATAACTAGTTAAAACTGCTAGTTATAACCGGTTAAAAGTAGTTTCTGCCACAAAAGTGGCAATAACCGGCAGGGACCCAGAAAATAGTTATTTCATGCGTTAAAAACTTATCAGAATACCCCAACTTGCAAAAGGGAATGAATTTTATTTAAAGTAAAATAGGTTTAGTTATGATATTTATAGTATTTATTCAAAGGTTACGTCGAAGCAAATTAACTAGCATTTAAGTTCCGGCTGATCTTTTCGATAAAGCAGTCTATACGAAAGATACAAAACAATATCTTAATTTATTATGAATAGACGAAAAGCTTAACGGAAATAATCTCCCAAGCCTGCTAATACTGCAGGCAATATCATCGCTATTTAAATGAGAGTTACAAAATCTTCATTTATAGTTGTTTCCTTTAAACTAGACCACCATATAGAAACTGGGACATTTTCCAAGATTTTACTATAGTAATATGTTTCAGGAAAAGGAATTGATTTTGCTCAAAAAGCTATAACGTAAAGCATAAAATTTGGGTTAATGACATTAAGGAATTTCCTAGTATTGTCTTCCTGCTCATGCGACAATTTAGATCAGATGTACTTTGGATGAAAACTAAAAACTGGCATATATGATGTTGAGTTATTGTCCGATTAAGTCTATTGTTTGCCCTTTTTTTTCATTCATTTCTATGATATTATCATCATCTGTTAGAGTTAATTTCATAAGCATCTGCAATAGAAAAATTATCTTTTCGAATCTCAAACAGGGTAACAGCAATAAATATTAAGAGCTGCAACAAGTCTTTTACATTTTTATTAATCATCTGATTATTTATGACTTGAACAGCTCCTTTATCACCCATATCATTTTCATGATTTGCAAGTAACATGGATGATTCTTTATGAATGATTCCAAGCTATCCACCTGACTTTTCTATTTTCTATTGCCAGGTATTTGTAGTCTCACAGTGTTTATGTATTCCTTAAGCCAAGCACCCTGTCTGTAATGATTTCTAAAATATTTCTAAACAGATACCCTATGCTTTATAACAGACTTGTGTGGTTCATTGGCTGTAATACAGCTTATCTGATTGGTCGTTCACCACTGATGCTTTTTCTTGCAGTCTGTTTGTCAGTCTTGTTGCTTTTTTATTTTATAATTAAAGGTTTAAAAAAGCGGAAAATGTAAATAAGATGAAATAGACCAAGTAAGTTAAATAATATGGTTTTTGTAACAAATCTTTGATGTACTCTAGTATTTTTTAATTATTTTAAAATACTTTAATTATTGAAAAAATTATAAATCTTCATAACTGGTGTAATATTCTAAATTATTGTAATAAAAATATATATTTGTAATCTTTCATTTACTAAATGATACAACACTATTTTAAGTACTTTTAAAAGTTTCTGCTAGTTTCTCCTACTTTCTGCCAGTTATAACCAGTTTCTGCCACTGGCACGGCAAAAACTAGTTTCTGCCAGCAGAAAGCCAACCCTGTGTTACATACACACACATATACATATATATATATATATAGCATCCATTTGGAAGTCATTCCATAATAACTACGAGAAAATTGCTACAAGCTATCACCATTCAACACCTTTAGGCTTCCTTGTTGGTATTTAATGTAATATAAAAATGCATACAACGTACATACAAGAAATTCTAAACTTTGCAGAAAACACTGGAAATTCACTTCATGGTAAAAATACTGCTCTGGTGATAAGGACCAATTGGCAAAGATTTTGAAGAAACGTTGAGTCTTCATCATGCTGAGCCTCTCAAAAAAAGTGGATCTAAGACATTTGTCTTGTTTGTTTATGCAATAATCCGGCCCTGACTTCAACGTATTTTTTTTTAGCTTAGCAATATTTGACACCATGACAATACAAAAGGGGGGGGGAAGAAACTTACATCCTTCCTATATATATATATATGCATGCATGCCATATAGAGGAATCTTCCTATATGTATATTATTCCTGTATATAGGAAGATATACATGGGCAATTCCAGCGTTACAGACGTAATATATTGCACACTTTAAATCTCCATATCTAAACCTAGGATAACTAAAAGAAGCTAGGTTTTTTTTTAGAAATAAACTGTGGTGGTATTTATGGTATCCCCATTTTATGTAAAGTTTCATCTATTACGTAAACTGGTAATAAAAATAAACTGTTATGGATGTAACTCAGAAAACAGTGTAAATTCCACGTTGTCTCAGTAATTCATATAATTCTGTGAATTATGCATGATTTTTTAAAGTTTACTTTCCTATGTCTGTTCAGAAGACTTTGAGCTTTTGAGAATAGTAAAGCTTTAGTAGATGTGACTTGTAGTAATTCACCTAAAGACAAATTAATTTATTACGGACGTAACGTTCTCTACCGTCAAATACTAGGTGAACCAACTTAAGTTGATACTGTAAAATATCTAAAAACATAAGCGTTTACAAAAAAATGTTTGAAACAAAAGTTGCTTGTTTTAAAGGGGGAAAGTGTTTTTAATCATCTGTATTTTACTTGTGGGTCGTTTTCAAGGTCATATGAAGATCAAACTCATCATTTTTAAGAGAAACCTATATTTCTTATTTATACTTAGTGTGAAAAAACAGTGTTTCAAACTTTTTTTTTGTAAAATGCTTTTTTTTTTTTAGATATTTTACAGTATCAACTTAAGCTGGTCCATCTTGTATTTTAAGAGAGATAGAGAGAGAAATGCTTAGAGAGTAAAAAGCTGTTATTAAAAAATATTTTAAAATCTAAAATGTTAAGAGACAAAAGCTTCAGAGTGTAATTTGAAAATTATTTACCCAGCTTTTTGGTACATGTAAAGGAAAATTTTCAAGAGAAAGGTGACTTTTACAAATCTAATTCCGAAAAACTAATATTTTTGTGTAAGTCTGTGGTAGATTTAACTAGTACTTTTCTTATTTGAAGCTTATCAATTACAGCAATGCTTTCTTCTGTAGGACAAACAAATTTAAGACCAGATTTCTTAAAAAAACTGTTGTAACTGTTGCGGTACTATTGCTTGGTTGCTGAATGATCTGTCTCACAAAACGAAGTGTACTTTTATGTTCTGAAGTAAATTCCACCAATATTCGTTTTCCAAATTGAATGCCTTCATTCTGCTCATCTGTGCTTGTCCCATGTAGCTACGTTTAATTACTGGTGACAAATCATTCATTCTGAAGTAAAAATTATCTCCTTTATCTGATGTAGTAGCAAACCTCACTAAATTTGTTGCATACGAGCACAATGTATCCGATGTGTTTTTGGCAAATTCCCAATACTCTCCCAACACTTCTCTAATTTTTCAGTTTCGCTTTTGATTTCTGCTTCAGGTATATAGATAACATTTATATTTTATGTTATTGGTGCAGCACACCGCAAAAAGGACAAAGCATTACCATAGGTATAGGCAGAAAGTTCATAAGGAAGGGGTTACAGAGCTACGACTCATATATTCCTATGTTAAATATACAAAATTTCATTGCGATGGGGGTTACAACCCCCAGAAACCTCCCTGGCTACACCTATGAGCATTACTGACAAACGCTTTTCTAGACTTCACTTTTTGCAATACACGATCCTTTATCATTCCATCCACTCCATCTACTGTTCTTTTGCCATGAAATATGGCAAAAGAGTACCAGTTAAGATGCAAATTATAATCTTGAATTCCATATGTTATATTACATAATGTAAATCATTGCTTAAATTTCTGGGCACCACCTTGGAGAAGATTTCGATGCATTCAAGTTAAGGAACATTTTTTTTTCAAGTCCTAAAACATTTTGCAGTTAAAAATGTGAAATGAAGTTTTATTGTACTCCATATAATATGAAAATAAAGCATATGAATATGTTAGCATGAATGTGTATGAAATTTCTATTTATATAGAAATTTGTTAATTTGCCCAGTGGATGTTTTGCACCCTATCTTTCTGTGTAATAGTGAAGTTCTCTCTAAAGTCAACTTGAAGTATACATTACTTTGTTTTAATTGATTCATATTGAAAATTTTAAGCAGCAAAATATCAAATTATGGTTTCTCTTAGAATTACATAGTAGTTATGGTTAATTCAACATGTGTTTGCTTAAATTAAGTTCTATAGGTATGTGTTATGAACATAACATTAATCAAGATGTTATATCCGTAACACAAAGTTGTTGACCCACTCTTGCCAGCACCGTCCAATCGCCGCATCGCTTCGACCCACATGTCCAGCGATTCTTCGATTCGTCCAACCAGCCTCTTTCAACCTCTTTCAAACTCTGACATATGCTCGTAATGAGCACGAATCTTTCGGCGAGACATTGTTACAGTCGACGTAAGATATCCGCAGTCAAAATGCAACAGAAATTTTGACCACATATTGAGAATCGCTCCTTATATACGCTTGCTGAATGCGCAGTTCCGAGACGCTGGTGTCCCCGCTATTCATTAATTGGACACCAAATTTTAATCATTTGCATGTTCGGTCAAAATGTCTTTGCATACGAAATTTCATTACAACTAGACAACTCCTTCTTGGTGCATCGATTTTTTTGTTATAGAGTGTATTTTAGAAACCTGCTCCCTCCTCCCCTCATATGTATCGTGGGTCAGAGGTCATGCTAAGCTATCAATCTCATTCCAGATGGCTCATAGCAGTCTTGTAATGTAAAATATACAAATGAACAAAAGCTCCATGGCAGGATTGTCCATCATACGTTCTGTAGGCCGCAATCTTTCCCGTGAACGGTGTTAATCTGGCCCTCCGACAGCTGTTTGGAATAAAAAAAAATTCCCAAACAAATTTTAAATTTTTTTTCAGGAAAAAAGGAAAAATGATGGGTCAATATAGATCAGGGATCTTCAACCTTTTTCAGTCCAAGGGCCAATTTTGCTTATTCTTGTAGGCCACACTATTGCATCTGCAATATTAGGACTGAACAAAGGCGGCTAAAGTGGTGCCCCGCCACTGCTGGATCAGCCTTTGTTGATAGTTTTTCCTTAGATCTCTATATTAATTTTGCGTGCCCACCCAAAAATATTTTCTAGATCCACCTGTGGGACTAAACGTACATATTACAATGTAAAATACGTATGGAAGCAAAATACATTTACAATTCGTTTAGTTATTAATATGTAAAGCGAAATCAAACCTTTTAGTGAGATTTTTGTCACTGCTTATTTTTAACAGTCCTATCAATATCAGGTCTTATTTTTAATATTGCGGCACTAAGAGTGTTTCCAAAGTGGATGTCAGTTTAACTTCATTTTTGAAAACATATACTTTTACAGATGCATTGGCGTACATAGTGTGGCAAAGAGGGTTGATGGTGATTGTAATTCTCACTGCAACGAAATTTTGCATATGTACATATGAGCCTATGGAGTTGTAGCTCTATAACCCTTCCATTGTAAGCCTGTAACCCCCCCACACACACACACACTTCTTATGAACATTTTACGTCAGCCTATGCGCAGACGTTGAGTGCTTCAGAATAGTAACGTTTTCAGAGCATGCAGTCAGATAGTGGGGAAGATGTTCATATCAGCATATTTAGAATAGAATTTGATGAGTCCTAAGATGAATTTTTTTTAAATCACTGTTGCACTACAAATCAATAAAACTACACCTAATCCCCATGTGCGCCAGAAAACTAAAGTAAAGCACAATTGGAGGGGGTCACACTTAAGCAGGTGGTGGGGGCCCCATGCTCTTGGGGCCCTGCTATCCCCTGCTTATGGTGACCATGACCTCAGCTGTCCTCTGTGCCATGAAGCAAACAAAACAATGCTTGTGGCATCATATTCAGCTACATTAAGCTTATCTACTAATGGATTTTTTTTTTTTAAATGGTACTTTTTCCAATTTGTTTATATCTTCAGGATAACAAACAGTTATTTCGACACTGGCTTTAAGGTTTAAAACACAACGCTGGATCCAACTTTTCCCTTTGTCATATAGAATAACAGTTGATGATTTCATGCAGTTTAAAACACGATTTTTTAATATTCAGCCCTTTATCGGGCGAAGGCAGAATTTTCTGCCTTCATTTCAGTGGTTGGTCTAAACGCCGCGGTTTTTAAACCTTACGCCAGTGCTCTAAATAACTGTTTGTTATGGAATCTCCTGGTGAAACTTATATCTTTAGGATGCTGGCCAGCTATATTAGTGAGACATATTCACTTATTTCTTGTGAACTTTAATATGAAATAGATTGTACTAAACACATGCTTTAAAAAGAATAATTTTTTTGACTGAAAATAATGAACAGGAAACTTAACACAATGAGTACTATCAATTTCTGACGAATACTTTTGCATTTTTTGTAGCAAGCAAAGGCTGAACAGGAAGAGGAGTATATCAGCAATACATTATTGAAGAAGATACAAGCTTTGAAGAAAGAACAGGAGACCTTAGCTTTAAATTACGAGCAAGAAGAAGAATGTTTAACAAATGATTTGTTTAGAAAACTTAATCAGGTAATTCGTTTTGCATCTTAGCTGTCGCATTATTCATATTTTTATTGGGGATTGTAATTTAAATTGGAGCTCGCTTAGCTTAGGACATAAGTGTGTTAGTCAAAGGTCATCAAAAACCATATGTGCATGGACGGGTTGATGAGGGTTATAATCCCTCATTAAGTGAATATATATATATATGTTACAATTTTGTACATTCATACATATAGAGAGCGAGTTGTAGCCCCCACCCCACTACCAACTTTCTATTTATGCCAATGGCATAAACCATGCTATTTCAACTCAGAAAGCCACTTATGTGAAAGCCATTAAAGACCTATTCTCTCTTAACTTTCTTATTTGACAATTTGGTATATTATATTAGACTTTCGTTGATTTTTACAAATCTTGCATCCAGTAAAATTACAGTAGAGTGTGGTTTATATATGCTTTTCGAGGAATTGACACAAAACGGCATAATCAAAAATCATGTTGGTGTATGATAGGTTCAGGACTTCATTTAAACGACCTGTAAATAGGAAATTTGTGAATAGTGCTCTGTTTTACTATGATTGCAGTCTGTAAGCTTTATGAGCAGTTTGGCCAATCTGTTCTGGCATTTTCAGATTATTTATTTTTTCGTTCACCATCGTAGTACCGCTACCAAAACTGACCAAACTGCTCCTTGGATGTAACAATAAACTATTGCTTTACAGATAAATTCTATTCCATATTGAATTACTTAGAAGTGAGTGAAAACTGTTTGGTGTAGCACCCCTACCCTTAACAGCTAAGGTTATGTTATGCCACAGAATTTTTATTCTTTTTCAGCTAGCAGCATCCCGATTTTTTAGAGTGTCATTTTATTTAAAAATAAAATGATTTGGAGTCAGAGATCATCAGCCGCTTGCTCTTTCCCAAAACTGCAGGGGCTAGATAACACTAACAAGGGGGGCCCACAATGAGTGCCCCGCCGATTTTGATGAAAGTATAGCCAAAATAAGGAAATACGTGTCTCGGCATTCGTGCCAATGCGGCTTATTTCCAGAGATATGGATTTTTAAAGATTTTGCATCCGATATATGAGCTTAAAATACGACATCCTCCGCAAGCCAATCGATAGCTTAGTTGGTAAGTTACCGTCATTGCAGCCTTGTACTTTGTGTTTTTGTGTTCGATGCATATGGAAATTGATCACTTTT
>QLNU02014802.1:55365202-55387488 GCA_006491805.2 Dysdera silvatica
CTTTGGAAAACCGTAGGTCTTTATGTACCATTATCTTACCTGTTCTTTGCACCATACAAACACATGTAAAGTAAAAAGCTTTTTTATTTAAGGCAATTGTTTTTAAAACGAAACAATTATTTGAAGTAGACGACCATATGTTTTTGAAAGAAACGACAATTTGAAATGAGAATGGCAGGATTTTAGAACCAATTGTCATCCGAAATAAGTGAATATTTTAGATTACTATTTTTTGGGTAAATAGTAGGGCTGGGATTTTTATGACCTAAAATATGATCAAGACTACCCTATAAAGTAACTACAAACAAAACAATTCTTTGAAAAATAGTAAAAAAGAATTAATATTTTTAGTTTGTCATTGTAAATTGAAAGATTTTATTTCATCGGTTCAGAATTGCAATGCATGATGATAACCATGTCCTGATTTTCAAACGAGAATACCTTTCTTTTATTTGCTAACAAAGCTTTAAATATTGGAAAGCTCTTTTCCACTTCTTCCGATACCCCAGGAGCATACTTAAACTTGTTGCTCATTCAATGTCTACGAAAAATTCATCACTGGCTTGGTAGAAGATGTGGAAAGGGTTTTACTTCTGTCGTTCGTTACATCACATGTATGAGTGTTCTAAACATAATCAACCCCCATTCTTTCATGTTTTTAGGTCCGTTTTTCTCTTACAAGTTTGTTTTTTCCTTCCAATTGGGTGTCATAATTTCACATATCTCCTCTTACAATTGCTTTTTAACATTCATGATGTCTTTGAACTCTAATCTTCCAAAGAGTCATCAACCACACCTGCCACATTATCAATGTTGGTCAATTTTATTGAAAAAATATTAAAAGTCTTATAGTAATGCACCTGATTCGATATAATTATATTAAATATATGTATAGTGATGTAAATTATAAACAATAAAATAAAAAAATGTGTGCAATTATGTGTCTTTTATTTTTCCTATTGTGAGTGCATAATATTAAAATAGAAGGGGTTGATAAAATGTCAGAAAACGTATTTTCTTGAAGGAGATGACAGCAAAAAAAAGTATCCTGGTCTAATAAAACGGAGGATTTTTTTTTTCTCTCATTGAATCATTCGAAAGATCGTGATTAGTCCTAAAAAATACGGTCACAAAAGTGAATTGTTTTGTCCACACTCATGTTTTTGATTGTAATGTCTCATTTTGCATAATCTAGGCCACCCTGCAATTTTGCGCAGTCAAACCATTGATGTCTGTTATTATTTTGATTCTTCAACCTTTGGGAAAATATTCAGATGGAGATTGGAGGTAACTTTTAATGATATGTAAATTTTTAACTTTTGAATAGTTTCACGTATTGCGTTATTTTCAGAGTTTTGGTGTATTAAGATTTTTTTTTTCAGACCCAACAGTGGATACTTGTATATCACCATCATCTATAACATCAGTGTTTCTCTCGCTTTATATGGCCTCGTTTTGTTTTACTTCGCTACTCATGAACTTCTGTCTGCTTACGACCCAGTCTGGAAATTTTGCACCATCAAATCCGTAATTTTCTTATCATTCTGGCAAGGTGAGAAAACTCTTTGGCAAATTGCTCAAGTTTATTTTAGCCCATATTGTAGTAGCATAGTTATTTCGTTTCTTTTAATGTCATATGGCAAGGTTCCCAAGCAGCCATGAGAACCTGACATTGAACTTGATATAGCTACTATTGTTAGACCTAAATTCCGTATTGAAGCAAATTCTCCATTTTAGATTGAGACTATTGAAAATGTGGACCTAATGTATTTCCTTGTCTAAATCCATGGACCTTTATGTTAACCAAGGGACCCAGGTTAGGATTCTGCCATATGGTGGCATAATTGGGACATGTCTATCATGCCATTAACCTAGGTTCAACATAACCTAGGTATCAACATTAACCTAGGTTCAATTCTGATGCTATCGCAGAGTGCATGCCATTTTTTCTACCCATCGTAGTCTAGGGTTTGGTTCTCTGAGTAACAAAAGTTTGGGTGAAACTGCATGGTTCGTCACATGCCTTCTATCTCCTGAATTTTTTGCAGTGTTACCAAAAACGATTGGCAACAGGCGAAGTCACCTTCCTTCCAACCTGTGAGAAATTTCCCATGGACGAGGGAAATTTTCTTAAAATTTTTACATTGTGGGGAAAAAATAAACTACCAAACTGTGGGAAATTCCAGTGTCTGGGATACGACAGAAAAAATTTCCCACACTGTTTTTTAAATAAATGCATGCACACGTATAATTAGGAAATCTCCTAAAGAAGTAGTAAACTACTCTAAATTTAACACAGTTTATTTTGTATCTCGATGTTTTTGAAAGCTGTGAAAATCTTTTTTCCACAGAACAGCCAACAGTGATTAAGGCCAGAGTATTTTTTGAAATCATCTTATTTTCTTATTGCCACTAATACAATCTTATCCCATTCGGCAGGTAGCTTTGAATATGGTAGCAGTAATTCGCTCATCCTTCCAATCAAAGGACATCAGTCACTGCAATTTTCCAATCAAAACAATTACTTGAAGCTACACAAAAAGGTAGATCTGTATTGGGCATAATTGAAGCAACAATTTTCTGAATCAATATATATCTTATTAATTTGTTCAATGAAATAAATGCACATATAATTAAAGTAGTCATTGTTAAAAGGGGATATGTTACAAAATCAATGTTTTGGGAAAACACCAAAAAAAAGCTTCATAAATTTAAAGAACTTTTTTTTTTACATTTATTAGTCAGTACAGTTGTTGGAATTGTATGGTACAATTTTTGTACTGTTTTACATCGAAAGATGTGTTTAGGTATCTAAATATAAGAACACATGAAAACTCATTTTCTCATTTAAAAAAAAAAGGGAAGTTTTGCCTCCTTTGGGAGACATTTTTTTCAGAAAGATTAGCAGCACCGATTCCGCCATGTTGAAAATGTTGTTGACTTTTTTTTTTTGGTTAGTATTTACTTTTTACAAAATACACACCTGAAAACAAATTACTCTTACCTGCATCATAGAAGGGTTGGTTAGGAGAGACTCCCCCCTCGTTATCCATTTAGATAGTCTTCGAGTACTCTTGGATCAGTATAATGTTGAATCACTAAAAACCTGCAAATTCTTAATTGAAAATACGACCAGAAACGAGTTACAGAAGTATTTGTGACAATTTCGCTGCAGCCAAAAAAAAAAAGAAAAAACCACAGCTTTGAGAAACATGAAGCATGTGATAATGGCGTTAAAAACTGAAAAGGGATGCTTAAGTATGACGTCATAAGCCTATCTACTGCAATTTTCGAAGATTTTCAGGAGGGGGGAGAAGGCATGTGTTGGACTGTGCAGTTAGAGAACAGTAGGGATGAGTTAGGTCAGTGACACTTGCAGAAACTATAAGTCCTGGGACAGCATGACCTTAGCTGTCTTTGCGCAGTAAAATATAAACTAAATTAATGCTAAGAATTCCCTCGGTAATACAGCATCAAATCTTACAGAAGTCGTAGGTCACCTAGATTATAAGTATCAGGATAGATAGGTGTGTCTGATAATCTTTCAATGTAAAATCGAAGAGTTTAAATTCTCATTTGGAAATGCAACGAAGCAATCTGTGTGAAATGTTAACAGGTTTAAAAATGTCGTATTTGTGTCCTGTTGTACTTTTCTAGGTTTTGTTTTGGCCATCTTGGAAAAGGCTGGTGTTATTTATCCGATTTTCTCTAGCCGAGTCAGTGTTCATGCTGCCAGTGCAGGCACTGTGTCTGCGGGAATCCAGAATTTCCTCATTTGCATCGAAATGTTTTTTGCAGCCCTGGCTTTGCGATATGCTTTTCCATACCAAGTGTATATGCAGGAATGTACTACCGATTCACAAGGCCGCTCTGTCACAATGCAGAGCATATCTAGCAGCTTAAAAGTAAGTTTTCTCGATTTAAAAAAAATCATTGATTGCTTTGTAACTGCAAATTCTTATGTAAAATTCCAACAAGGTCAATAAGTATCAGAGCCATCGTTATTTTGAATTCTTGCAACTGACAGAGTGCCGTTTAAATATTGACTAAAGGTGAATTATAATATTCAGATGTTTATTGCAGTTAAAGTATTCTATTCAAATGTTTATTGCAACTGAACTAACTATTTAGACGTGTATTGCAAATATGTGAACCTCCAGATTTGTCCAACGGAAGGCAAAGCAGCATACCATTATTAATTGAAAGTACCGAATGTATAAGTTCAATAGTGACGAGCCACAAATTTGAGTTATAAAATTGCATTTGATACTTCAGTTAGAAATGAAGAAGGGAAAGAATTTTTTTTTATTTATAAGTAAAACCTCTCTACTACAATAATACATGGACGGAGAAAAAAATTGTTATAGGGAGGGTTCATTATACAGTAAAACCTCTCTACAACACTATTATACGGACCGAGAAAAATTATCGTTGTAGAGGGATTTATCGTTATATCGGATATCATTGTTCAGAGGTTTTACTGTACATATATACATAGTGTTTCATCTAAAGCGAAATAGAAGGGCGCAACGCCCTGCCGAACCTATAAGCACCCTGCCCTTCAACTTGTCGGTCCATGTTCCTAAATGTCCCCTCCCAACCCTCGGAAAATAACGCACCATCCTTCCCCGATGATAATTCAAATTCTCACGTTAGAATCCAAAACGCGTGACGAAATTTGTTGGTTTGTAAAAATTCTGTAGTCCAGCATTTCATTTCTGTAATAACACTGGTTGTTTTGGCAAAACCAGATTGCTGACGAATATTTGTAAACAAAGCACTGTTGCCAGGTTTGTAGACTTTCAACCACGGACTACTGCGATAAACGTTAGCGGTTCCACGTATTTTTCAGGTCAAATTTTTGTTAAAATCAATTTGTTTGTCTTTAAGCACTAAATTAAGCATGTTTTACATCCCTATTTTATTACTCTTACTTGTCATATAGTATAGGATAATGTTTAACTAAATTATAGTTATAATAATTTAATTATTATTTTTTTAATCTTGCCATCTGGCAACATTGCCGTTAGGTCTCAATCACATGCACTTTCCCCTCGCCTTTCGCATATACTTAACTCGGAAAAGAAAATCCAAAATATGCTTACCTGTGAAAACAAAAACTAAAAAATTTAAAGAAACTCCCACTTCTCAAATAGTTAACGTGGTATGAAATGAAGGGTAGGCTACATATTACAGAAATTAAATTTTGAGATCCAGTCGGCTTGCCTATCATTATTCACTTCCATCTTATTTGTATGCTAGTCTATGGCCACATTTAAAAAATGCAATGTGTTGCAGAATAAAGGGCAAGTTTGTACTTACATTTTTAAATTTAATAACAGGGCATAGAAGTTTAAACTTTTTATTTGAAAACTGTAAATTCTGGTGCAGAATGACCTTTGTTGTCCTTGTGCCATAAAAACACTAATTGAAAAGGATGGAATACAGAAGGACAGTTACCTCTAGGATATCACTCTTCTACCATGAGGAAAGGGGGGGGGTATGTTTTGTAAATAATTTTTAAGAAGTTCAGTTGTAATTATATGTATCAACTGTCATTAGAACTTGATTTTTAATTTTCTAGGAGACAATGAATCCGAAAGATATAATGAATGACGCCATTCACAATTTTCACCCTCAGTACCAGCAGTACACCCAGTATACTGCACCAGCAGCGCCAGTAAGTCACTGGGGCACAATACATGAAAACCATGTTCCACGACGTTCCAACAATAATTCCCACCGTCAGATTTCGACTATCAGCCATAGCTACAATGAGAAGTCGACACTTCTGAGCTCCGATGATGAGTTCCAATAAATTATACAGCATATTGTCTCTGAAAATGATGTACAGGTATTATACGCCACTAGATGTTGTACAAAATGTATAGGTATGTGTATTTGTCGTTCGAGATATAATATTGATCGTGACAGCGGTACGAGAGCATTTGAAAGAAAAGCAAGAGAGAGAGAGGTTGGGTTTTTTTTTTTGTGAAATGAATGTTTAATGTGCATAGAAGCAACTATCAAAGTCGTTTATGTCTCTTTTTATTATTTTGATATCTGATTTTTTTCCTGAAAAGTTTTCAGCATTAAAATTTTTGCGAACTGCGAAAAAGAAATTAATTTGTTTTTAGTTATAATTTTTTTTTTATATATATATTTGCTCGATGCAGGTGTGAATTGAGTGTTGTGATGTAAATTATTAATGAGATTGTATGGACCTTAATTTCTGTAATGAATAATTTGCAATTAATGTTAATTCCTTGAAGCCACCATTAATGTTAGTGGTGCAATGTTTTAATATTAATTTTTTGAAATTATGTTGTCATCTGAGCTAACAGTTTGATTTTTGCCATAGACTCCTGTAATGAATTTGAAGGAAGTGTCCTCTGATATAATGTAGCCTACAGATGTTGCCAACTCATTCACGGAATGAATCTATGAAGGATTTTGCCTATGTATTATAAACGAGCAGACTTATTCAGTGATTTGATTGTTGAATGATTTGGCACACTGCTAATGTGAGTACACATTGCATTGAGGTATACATGATAAGCCAGCCACATTTATACAAAACTGCCGGACCTGTCAAAGATTTTTGGTTCAGGACGTTACTAGAAAAATTAAAAACTTTAAATGCCATTTTCTGCTTCTTAATGCCAGTTGATTTAGATTCAAAACTATATACACCACTGGCTACGAAAAATGCAGCACCAGGGAAAGCAAGAGAGATCAAAGCCGTATATATTAAATACATAGTTTATGTTATAACGATGAAATGCCACTATCACCTATGGTTTACATATATGCCATGCTTTTATTTACATATTCTCTCGTAAGCTAATCCAACTTTCAGACTCATCTGAAGCATTCTACCTGGTACTGCATTTTTAGTAGCCGCCGATGCATAATCGGAAAAAGGTTTCTTCAATGATTCCTTCTCAATGCAAGAATGTGTTAATCTGCACAGTGGTTTAGTCCTTATTGATCTGGGATATCATAATTACAGGGTTCCCATGGAACCTGGAATTATCAGGGAATTCGAAATCGACCCTAAAGGTAGGGCAAAAACTAAATTTTTGTGGTCCAACCTTGAGAAATCAGGGAAAACCTTCGTAACCCGTTCTGAATAGCTAAATTTCACGCGAATATGAAGCTATATTCCCTTAAACTAAAGTTCGATTCAAAGTCAGTCTAAAAAATCAAGGAAAAACCTAGAAAAATCAAGGAAAAACCTAGAAAAATCAGGGAAAACCTTCCTAATCTGTTCCAATTAGCTAAATTCCCTGAAACTGAGGTTCGATTCAAAGTTTCTTGCAATCAGTTAGGGAGTTTTATTCAAAAAGACGGGGAAACCTGAATAAATAGGAATTTCCCACACACCATGAGTGGGAACCCTGCTAATTATATATTAACTGGCTTTTTTATTTAAAAAAAATGACCCATTGTTGTATCAATGTTAAAAAAAATACAGGATAGAATTCTCCAATCATGCAGATTAATTGAAAAACCGAGCTGATACCATATAATGAAGTGCAGTAATGTTAGAATAGATAAGTAAAGGTCCACCTTGATCGGTGCAAGGTCAAAGGCAACCTTCTGTATGGAGGATCATGATCCGGTTTTTCTACAGTGGCACAGTGGTAACGTCATCATCTGTCATAACAAACAGTTATTTCGACACTGGCGTAAGGTTTATGTGTTTTTAAACCTTACGCCAGTGTCGAAATAACTGTTTGTTATGGAATCTCCTGGTGAAACTCTGTATTGTTTCGTTATCATCTGTCATGCCATTAACCTGTGTTCAATGCTAATGGCGACGCCAAATGTATGCCATTTCTTTTCTGTCCACTGTAGTTCGGACTTTAATTCCTTAGGCACTGAAGGTTTGGTTTTTTCAGAAAACTGTAGGTCCCAGTGCAGAGCAAACTTGAACGCAGAATGGCCTTAATTGTCCACAAACCATAATACGCAACCTATCACTCATAATCTTTATAATTGGTACTTTACTGAGTTCAATGTAGCATATGTTTGTGATTATTTGAAAAAAAAGGGGAGGGTTATTTAATTTTTAAATCCTCAAGGCTTGAGCATTTGTCGGAACATTGTAATGCTCATAAGTAAATCTCCATTTTTTTTTTATATTAAATCACAAGCTTTATGGACTAATAAATGAAAATTAATAATTTCATAATTCACATTAGTTTGGGCAGCTGAGAAGTGTATTTCTTTTAATTTTTTTATGTTTTGTTTATTTGCTCGTATTTAGTAGTCAAGAGCAGGCAGACTGCTATATGCATAATGTTGTGAGGATAAAGGTAATGTCATTTTTCATACGATTGTAAAGATGATTAGAAAAAACTTGCTAAACTCGTATTTTCAAGCTGGGTAATGGACTCCGAATTGAATTACAGAGGGAAAAGAATTCACCCTTACTCACACTGTAAAAAATCATAAATTTGATGTTTTTGTAAACTTTTAATTTGCTGTTGATTTTCTACATATAGTGGTATTCTAATTATTTGGATTAATTGTGGTTGAGGCAGGACCAGGTATTTGGAAAACAATGATCGTTGGTATAATAAATGCAAACTGTAAAGCGTGAATAAAGTCTTGACCTTAGATGCATAAAGTCGAGAGACCTCAATGAAGAACGAAATTCCAGTTAATTAGTATCCCACTGTATAATTTTTTGTTACATATTCACAAAAGGCAGCTTTTGGGGGTTAAATTGACAATGAATTACAAATTTTTGAGTTCTACATTTTTATGGACAATCTGAACATGTCTGAGGTTTACAAAATGTGCAATATTTATGCTTGCAGCTCATTCGCATTGCAACCGCGGCTGTATGCAAATTAGTAGATGCAGTCAAATTCTGTTATAACGACCTTCAAGGGATTGATAAAATTTTGACGCTATCACAGATAAATAATTCTAAAATGTTGGTATGTGGCATTAAATTTCATAAATGTCATTATCGGTTAATGTGCATGCATTTATACTAACATCTCTGTCGTAGAAAAAAATAGACTACTACAACAAGAAATTAAATGAATCAAATCCAAAAATGTTTAAACGTGACAATACAAGGCTTTTAAAATAATTTTGTATGCACCAAGTCTTGATAGAGAAAATATACCCAATAATAGTATTCCGAAGGTCTTCAGAATTTTGTCCTAATTGCCCTGTTTACACTACGGCTAAAGTTGTAACCGCATTTGACTGCATTATGTGTATTTTTTCAACGTTAGAGTAAAATGTATTTTTTGTTAAGCCAATATTGTAAATTATATTTTGTCACTGCCTTATTTGAAAATGTTTTTTAACTGCAGCTTTATTTATATTGTTTTTTATTCTATATTTTATTTTTTGTTATTGAATTTGTATATAACACAGTGATGTGTAAATGATTTTTCTGTAAATTCAATTGTATCAGTAAATTTGGTTGATTTACAAAGTATTAGGCTTGGTACTGATGATTTATAATTTGGCGTGGTTTGTTCATCGTTTTCCGCCAAAGTATTCTTTAAACCAAAGAATAGTATTTGTCTATTGATATATGTTCTATGCTTGGCTTAAACTTATTATTATTATGGCAAAGAGAAGGGAAGTGATTGTGCATAGATTATCTGGCTTTATTTTTTGTCACTTTGGCGACCAATACGAATTTCGCTCCAAAGTATTTGGATTGCTATTTAATAAACCGAAAAATTGTTTAAATAGATCATGTGTAGCAACTTCCTTAGTAGAAGACATTGTTGCTGCATGTCGGATTGTTTTTCCATAAAATGTGAATTCCGACATCTTTGTCAAGTCATGCCTACAATAATGTTCACGTACTTTTTTTTTTCACTGTAAAGTTGTACAAGAACAGAAATTATACATTGCTCTACCGGCCTAATGCATTACAAATACTGTTCTATGAATCTTTCCAAGCAGGTGGATACATTCTACTTTATGTCTTAGATGTTCCGTGATTGTGGTTGTATATCATATATAGCCCTCACATTAAATTCCTTGTTTCTTGAAACAATACATTCGTTTCATACGCTTATCCATAACAACAATGAAAGTATTTGATACAGTAATCCCTCCTGTTAATGGCTTTCGAAAGATGAAGGTAGAACTGTGTTAAACATAAAGGCATTGATGGGAATGTGCATAATTCTATGAAGCATGTGCCGGGACTGCCAAAGAGTGTTGTTAAACCGAAATAGTCATTAATTAAAATAATGTTACTGAAAGAGAGTACCATATGTCAATGCACAATTAAACATTGGGATGGAAGAAATAATTGTTTACTAGTATGCTTCCATTTGTAATGTATTCAGTCATACAAAATAAAAATACTTAGATGTTTGGCAACTGTGCCTACTTTTTCGGTTGGATTTGATTTCCAAAGGACAAATTATTATTTCATGGTTCAGCAGTGATGTTTAGTTTCCTATCACATCCTAGTAGCTTTTTTTTTTTTTTTTTAGGTCAAAAACTAAATTCATTGTTCGTTACTTCAAGATTCATATTGTACTCTCTGCATGTAGTTATAATTAATGGCATTCATCATGAGATGAGCAAGTTTGAAAATTATGATTTGTCCACGTTATTCCACAGTCCCTAAGTTTTAGACCTTATCGAGGCATTAGTATTGCTGTCCTCGTCTCATAAAATGCAACTAATAAACTTTTAATGGTGTTTGATATACAAAATGTTAAATGCCTGTCCACAGATAGCCCTTTGTCTTTCCGTAGCATGATAAGAAAATTTTGATGAAGTACAGTTGAATTTGAATTACCCGGCTAAATTGCAACTGATCCACAGGTCTAGATCAGTGGTCCTTAAGCCCTTTATCAGTGGTCCTTAAACCCTTTATCAGTGGTCCTTAAACCTGTTGAACCCTTTTCTTATTACATGCCTAGCCATGGAACTCCTCAGTATGTATTATGTAAGGCAACCTAACGGCCTATTGTTTATAACTGCTTGGATAAAAACATAAATATTAACAATAAATCCGTGCGAAAAGGTGGATAGCACTTTCCGGTTATTGCAGGATTTCTATAACGGATTTTGCAATTAGTTAGCTTATCTAATTGATCGTTATGAGGGGGGCGGGATAACAGAGTTAACAGATTTTCTTTAAATTTTATGTTTTACAAAGGTTCTGCAACACCCTCTTCAGAACTATTGGTCTAGATAATTAGATGTGATGCTATGAAAGGCAAGACAACCGTCGAGAGAAAGATCTTCCTACAGCAAAACAGTCATGGGGTGGAGGGGAAGCTATGAATATTATCAGAAAACATGGTAAAGTATTAAAAACCATGTTTTAAACGTATTAAAAGTATTTTTAAACTAATTAATTATTAAGTTTTAAATTAATAAATTTAATTAAATTTTTAATTAAAACGTTTTAAAGGTATTAAAACCATGTTTTTATTATTTAAAAATTCCGGATTTAAGAATCAAAACGAACACGATTCTTATAAGCGGTGACCACTGTAATAGATCTTTAGGTTTCCCTTAAATATTTATCGAGCAGTTCTGTGGGTAGGCATGGGACGAGAAAAGGGTTCTGTGGGACCGAATGTGTGGAAACCACTGTTCTGGATGAAATATCAAGATCTGAATAACTGTAGTTCCACTGCACTGTTTTCTTGTAATATTACTTCAATGTCAAGTGTCAAAGTATGGAACATGCTCCATGAAAGACTTGATTGAAATAGCGGAATCGTCTTTTGTAGCCCTAATGCTAACATATGTCCAGTACTATTTATAGAATTTCTGCTATGCTATTGTGCTTCATAAGAATGGCAACAGTTTCTTCCACAGTGTCATTCACCGTTGCATGTTCACTGTCTCCATGTCACTAGTTTTGATACAACGTTCAGAATACTTTACCATTTGGAATTCATTGTTTGTTTTTGATGTGCATTTCACAATTCAAAGAAGTTGCTTCTTTTATGACAAAATTCCACAAAGCTATTACAAGATGTCCAAAAAGCTATACTGCCATTTCCCATGTAGGTAACACACAGTTATATTATCTAAAAATACTCGTGATTTTGTTCCGCCTGAAGGAAGGTTAGAAGACCATGTGCAGAACTGTTTTGATAAATTATCCTCTTTTCAGTGCTTTTAAAACTTTCGATGTATTTAAAATAAAAGTCATATCCACAGAACGGTATATTGTTGAACTAATAACTAAGTTTTATCTGCTGTTATAACTCCCATCTTGTCCAGTGCTTTTTCTATGGGTAAAACGGCTTCATATAAAGTATCTCCGCAACCGAATATCCTATGTGCTAGTTTTTCTAAGAAAAAAAGCTAGTTGAAACTTAGCTCTTGGATATTACTAGATATGCATTCTTCTAAAAATGAGTGCTATGCTGTTGACTCTTTAGTGGTGTCATCATTAACCTTTTACAGGCCAAATTCACATTGCATAACTTTTCTTAAAGGCCTTTTTCCAAAAAGAACATTTTTGCGACTGATGTACTCTGTGTTCTTAATTGGGAACATTGTCATGTCATGCAGAGTTTCCGCAAACCTTTAATCGTCAAAGAATTTTAAATCCTTCCTTTAAGTCCGGGGGGGGCGGGAATAAGAGTTTTGGTCAATCCTGGAAAAGTCTGGAAAATTCTTCCTAACTTCTCTTCTGAATAGCTAAAAATCCTTGTGCCATTAAAGTTCAACCAATCAACTATCGTTGAATTTTTTTTTTCCCTGCAGAGTAAGTGAAAACTCTGTCATGGCTAGGTTTTACCGAAATCTATAGTTAAATTTCAGTTTCCAGCTTATGAAACGTGGAAACTGAAATTTAATTTTAGATTGAAAATACAAATTTGTTATGCAGGGGAAAATCGTTCATAACAACCTCCAAGGGAACATACATGACTAGTTATTATGACTGATAGTTGGTACAAACAGTATTGTGTTTAAGTTATAATATGGCATTACATTTTTATGCTTAATTATTCTAAAAACATTTATACTTTTTAATTGATTATATTCTTTAAAACAGATCAGTAAAACAATATAACTCAATGTTAAAATTTGGCTTCCAATGTTGTCCAAAAAACAAACTCACTCGACCCTGATGGGCTGTAAAGTCGCTATAGTTGATTACTGAATCCTCTGTACAGAAAAAAATTGTCATTATTAAAGATACCAACATTGTATATGAATTTGTTATAAGCAGCATGTTTAGCATGTAAACGAATAGGAAACAAAATTTCTTCTAGTGATTCCGTTTCTATATACAATTGATATTTGTAATTAGTATCATTATATTATATTTTCACTGTATTTTCAAACTTTGAAAAATGTTTACAAATATCACAACAAAATGGAAGTTATATTTTAAGCAAATAAGCAGAATAATGATGGTTAAAACATCTGTTAGTGTACTTTCTATAAAGGCTTTCATGTCGTCCTATAGTATTTTTACTATTTTCAGCACTTTGCGGGATATTCTGCCATGTTAAGTCCATAAAACTTGACGTTTCAATTCAACCTGTGTGCATCATCATCAGAAGTAAAATGTTAAAATAAAAAAACTTAAGAACAGCTGACCAGGTTCCCTCCGAGAACAGAGGGAGCCTGGTCAGTTGTTTTTAGTTTTTTGGTTTCAAAATTTTACATTTGATGATGTACACAGGTTGCATTGAAACGTCAAGTTCTATAGAATTAACATGGCAGAATATCCCGCAAAGTGCGGAAAATAATAAAAATATCTGTGTTTTCATCACATTTGCTTAGAAGGCCTTTTGGTGCTCTGACTTTGAAACTACCATCCAATTCTAAATCCCAAGATTTATTGTGGGAAACATTGTAAATGTCCAACTTTTTGCCTGTCTTAATTTAACGTCATGTTACTCTTTACAGCTCCCATTTAGCAAAATCCCCAACACACATGCTGTGGACACTTAGCACTTAGAAGCATGTATTCTGGATCCATCTCTTCTTGGCTGCATTCACTTCATTTTATTTACGCGTTACCACTTTATCTTCATCTTTTTTCCCCAATATGGTTAATGCTATTTCTTTTAAAAGGATTGTTTAATGAGATATATTCATGAGATTTTTTGTGTAGAAGGCATCTAGCGCTCATTGTTCTATTTAAGGCGTTCTCAAAAGATTCTTCTTGCTGTGAAGCTGAGATTGGTAGTTACACAACAGTTGGTTCAACAAGTCTATCTCCCATTCCTACGTTATGCTTTAAATTACAGTAATTTCTCTCATTAACAATTTTCGAGGGATGAAGGAAAAACATAGTTAATTAGAATATGTTTAACTCTATGAAGCATATGCCAGGATTGCGAAATACCATCATCAAACAGAAATGGTTATTACAGTAGAAGCTCTTTAATCCGGCAATTTTTGGTTCGACACATTCTATAATCTGGCATCGATCAAGCTGCTCGTATTCGGTTTTTTTCGGGTGGATTCGGTCGGTCTTTGACCACCCTGTAGGATGAATAAGGAGACGTGGAAGATGAAGCTAAAGTCTCGTGGAAACAGGCTTCTGATACATTAAATACATTTATAAAATTTGCTGAATCCAACAAAAGCTACAACTCTGCGGAACCCATAAATTTGTATATAATCTGTAGCGATTTTTTGAAGAAAAGATCAGAATCACTGTGGCAATGCGATATCTGAGACTTTTTTTAAACAGTAACGTCCATGTGTATTTTTTTTTTTTTTTTGCCATAGAGCAGCTTATTTTGACTTGTTTTAAATATCACTGCACTGTATTAATTTTTCTTTGGTATTCCCGTTAAAACCATATTGATATTCGATAATCCGGTAAAATCGCTAATCCATCACAGCCGTGGTCCCGAACGTGCCGGATTAAAGAACTCCTACTGTAATTAGAATTATGTTATTGAGAAAGATTGCTGTAGATGTATGTGGCTACAGTACACCTATTTACATCATCTTTGCACATTAATACCTGTTCACTGCGTGGAAAATATCAGATGTGCGCTGTAATTCGTTGAAACTGTAACACCACATGAATACAGATGTGTCACTGCAGCGGTTAAATGTTCCTCTGTCCGTTTTTCCTTACCGTTTTGATGAGTCATTACGAGTGTCTGATTTGGTATTTTCAATCTTTTCCCTTTGCTCTTATACTTTTTTTTCCACAAGTTCCTTTTAAAATTAAAATGACATGAAAAACATATTTTAAAAAAAAAATCCACTTGCATAGGTTTGGTCACTATTGCCCCACGAGATCACTGACTACCTTGGTTTTTAGAGTCATGTTCCCAGACTCGACTTTTATTTCTCTTAACCTAAATTTTCTTTTTTGTAATGAAAACAACACTTTTCAAAATTGCATCAGTTTGAAACCCCATGTAAACGTCTTACAAGAGTGATGATCATAATATGGTACTATTAATTTGTCGATGTTCAAATTACGATGAATTTTACATTGAGTACATTTAGCATTCCATACGCTCATCGCAAATGTGTTCAATTTTTTTTAGAAGACATTATTGGAAGTAGATTAATCATACCTTGAAGGCTTGTATTGCAAAATCCAACTAAAAAAGAACATAAATAACAAAGGAAATCTTACTCTGTCTTTAAGTAAACCTAATTTTAATTTTGTTTTATTCTTCAAGCGTAAGTTTGTTCAAGAAAAAATTGCAAACCAAATTAAGCAATATTTTTTATTTATTACATAATGAAATTCTTGAGAAGCTTTAGAACAGTTACAAAGAACTTTTTTTTAATTAAAAATTGAATATAATTTAAAACTAAATTATAACTAAAAGTGTGTGCTAGAAATGGCTCAAGTGAAGGCATTTTGCAAAGTGAATGAAAATATGTCTCTCATTTCACGAATGAGCGATCTGCATTAAATTAGTGAATGAGTTGAAATGATCCTTTAAAGCAACGATTTTCAACTTTTTTCATCTGACAACACGTCCAAACTAACTACTAAAATTCTAAAATATTTTTTTCCGCTGATTTGATAAAAATAAAAAATAGGTATAATTTGTATTGATCTACAAAATATTAATAGTAAACATCACTTGCAACTCAACATGTTGGGCTTCATCTGAATATGTCGATAAATGGTATTGTCTGACACTGGAATGTTTAAAACCATCTTTCCATATTTTCCGCTAAACATCGTATTTACGATTTTAAAGCATGCTTGTAAAAGTATATGCTATGATTGTATTGACTGTTTCCATTTCTTTACTTTAAAATTTCAGGGAAACGAAATTAATACCTGTGACTAAATAATCACATATTACATGTTTTAAAATTCTCGCAGCACACTTGTGGACCTTGTGCAACGCATAGCTTGAAAATCGCTGCATTAAAGTAAATGGAAGTAAGTTCCAGAAATTCATTCTGTAAAGAATGAGAATGGTTGAATACACTCAAAAACGATTACGTATTTAATTGCAGTAGATCACTACTGTTCTGGATTTGAATATACTCTTGTTTTGTTGAGCATGCACACCCAATTCTTATTTTTGCTTTGCAAGTGACGCACCAATCCAGCTTGGGTGCTTATGGGTTCATGTTAATCTGGTGGTTCTACGTTAGTTGTAAATCCATATACGATCTTTCAATCTAACCAGGTAACCCTACTTTTATTGTAAATGATGATATTCAGTTTTTAGTTACTCTATAAATCAATGGTGCACACTGTATTTTTCTCTCTTTGATGTGTTGATTTTTTTTTTTTACAATTTTGGAAGTGCGGATTTCGTTAACCAGTAATAATCTGTGTGTTTTTGAAAAGTAAGTTTGCATCTTTTTTAGAAGGGAAAAAAATACACTATGCCCATTACATATTTTCCTGATTTTTTCCCGTTTTGTTTCATTAATATTAATTATTTGTGGTGGGTTTGCTATGTTTTTACACTGATGGAAAAAAAATCATTTGTTAGGCTTTTGCATAAGAGACCAATTTCGTTTGTATCGTGTCTTAAGAATTTTGGATTGTAAATGTGTGTCCTACAGCATTAAAGGTGAAAAAAATATTGTCTTACGTTTATTGCATTTTGTTATATATGTGTGCGTTTGTTTTTAAAGATGCAGGTAATAGACAAACAGTGAATGCTTATATGTTGTTCCAAATTTAAGAATGCTTACTTTTGTCTCCTCAAAGTATTTAGTTCAAAAAATGGTTCGTGGTGTAGCCAACCAGTTTTAAAAAACAAAATTGAAATAGTTGTAAGCATCGTTGAATTTCTTAAAGTGCAAAACAACAAGCTAAATTTTGTGTGCTAAAAGTGTTTATAGCAAAATTCAAACAACACTTCGTGTAAGATGCTGACAAGTATCTTTCAATAACACTGATACACAAAATTGAAAACTAATCTACAAAAGTGGATGAAATTTACATATATTATTGGAAAAACACACCATATTATTGGTTAAAACGATTTACTATTGTGCATGATTTCAGAATTGCCAAATGGAATATGATCATTGTTAACCATTATTAGTATAAACAAATATAACCATTATTAGTATAAAACTTATGCAAGAACGTGTTTTATTTTTTGAATGGGGATATTTCTTTATTAAAATTTAATTACATTTGTCACTATGAAGGGTTAGTAACAATGTTGTAAAATGTTTGGTACTCATAACGAATATGACTTTGAACCTGTTAATGATCGTAAATGTACTCCTAATTTCAGTAATACTTGGAAGGTCCCATTAAGCTTCACTCACTAGTAATTGACACCATCCCTCCCCCCAAATCATTTCCAACTTTACTTTTCATCTCTTATCTTCCAAAGTATTTTTTCCACCAATAGATGGCACTGCTACCAATGAGTCAACAATAATGTGAAATGGCAACACTCCATATTCGCTTGAAATTCAGTCCAACTGCTTCGTGATGTAAGACGATGCAGTTCAAATGGATCAATAATTTAGCTAGCATTAAAAACAACAATTGTTGTTATTAATCTTTAATTTTCACAGTGCTACACGTTGCAGTGGTGTAAGAAATGGGGGGGGGGGCAAAAAACCCTCTACATTAGATAACAAAGCACATTGTTCTTGATACCAAATCACTTCTTTTTTTTTTTTTAAATCTGCTTGAACCCCCCACCATAATGTTTAGATTGCAATGCCTTGGCTGCATTGATTTCTTACTGTTATTTCCTTCAATATGCATCAGTACCAATACATGTGAACTACATATGACTTTGTAGATTATTGTTTAATTGTGAGCTTCAGTGCATATACATTGTGGCTTATTCAGTATCAAATGTGTTTTTGAAGAATTTTCTTATGTGATAACTTTTTTATAATTTAAGCATTATAAATTTGATTTTTGGCAACAGAAACTTTTATGGTGATTATTTCAGTATTTTCGTGTAACTTTTTATAACATCCATTTGTGTCTATTATAGGCGTGACATAATTAGTCAAAGATTTGTTTTTGAAACAAGAGAAAGCTGATTAATTTTCCTTCTGAGGATGTTCTCCACAGCCACTAATAACAGTTTGAGTTAACATTGGTCTCGATCGTTGTTCGTTGTAGAAACACATTTGGCTATATTAAATTTGGTGCGTTTACGATTTGCTAAATGAAACTAGACATGTTTTCAAATCACCTAATTAGTTAGAAAGTAGTCCTAATAGTCTGTAAAGTAGTTAGAAAATAATCCTCTTACTCATCCCGCAAAATTCTCTGTGATATTATAAATATTCGAAGTGTCTGATAACCCCATCTAATAGTTACTTTAAGAAGAATACAACTTTTGTACAGCAAAATTTACAGTTCCTACATTTGGTTAACATGTGTGCATTCTTTATTTTGTCCATTACCTGCATGTACATGTGCAATTGATATTTACATTGAATGAAAGAATATACATATATATTCCTTTATGTAACTATATATACTATTTTATTTAAGACCGTTTCCCACAGATTGTTGCCCTTTTGTTATCATTTGCTATGTAGCAAATTCCTTTATTTTATGTACGTTGTTTATTTTTTTATTTACCATTTTGTATTCTCAGTATCTTTATCGTGGCCTTAAGAACAAAATAGCTGCTCTTAATGCTTTCACTTTTTGCGTGATATATACTTTTGAAATGTTTCTATTTTATGTTCCCCTATATGTGTCAATTGCTGGTATTTATTCTATGTGCTGTATATGGAACTTGCATGCACTTTAAAAACAATGTACAAAAGAAATAAAAGATGTCAACTCTGTACTTTGTCTTTTTCCTGTGGTTTTTTACTAGGCGTGCAGTGCTTATATCATTAACCCATGTTCAACTCCCAATGGTGCAAAGAACGCTTACTCAGAGATCTCAGAAAGATCGCACTGCTCACTGTAGTCCGGGGTTTGGTTCCCTAGGCCTTAAGAGGTTCGGATTCCTCGGAAAACTGTAGGTCCAAGAAGTTCAGATTCCTCGGAAAATTGTAGGTCCAGAGGTTCGGATTCCTCGGAAAACAGTAGGTCCCGGCGCAGCATGACCACTGTAGACCTTGAGCCGTAAAACCACAAACAAACAAAGTAATGCTTATATGTTTATCTAGCCTGCTGTTCTCTGGAGTTTGACTTCCAACTGTGCAAAAAATAGAAAGTTTACTGACTAACTACTCATCCCAGTGCAAGGGTTGCTTTCCTAAGCCTTAAATGGTTCAGATTCCTCCAAACATTTAGGTCCCAATGCAGCTTAATCCTTGTGCCATAAAATTCAAACTTTCTTTTTATTTGAAAGCTATCCACATTTTATCAGATATGATCGACACTTTGTGTACTTCTTCAGTAACAATGGTGTTAGACATCCTATTCATATGGTATAATGGAAGAGTACCTGCCAACCATTCTGTAGCCTAACACTTTCATTGTCATTAACCATAAGTTTTCACTTTTTGATGAGACGTATGAACCCAAACAGAAAATCCATTACACATAGAGTTCCTCTGCTTTTATTGATGGACAAAATCATGTGTAACCTATTTGAACAATTCTGTCAACCAGTGTTGATTCCCCAGACCGTAAGAAGTTTGGATTCCTCGGAAAAATGTTGGTCTATTGCCCTGCGGAAACACGGTGGAAACACATTCTACTGTTTAGCCTTTAACCAGATTCATCCCCAATGCCATTGTAAGACTTGTGCCCATTTTCTGCCCACTGTAGTACAGGGTTTAGTTCCCATGACGGCAGATTCCTTGTGGAAAACCGTAAGTCCTTGTCACAGCATGGCCTTTGCGCCATAAAAGCAGGAAACTATTCTGCTCGTCATTTGATGTTGGGCTAAATTTTTCAATGTAATGTGCATTTTGCCTATCTCTACCAAGTACCTGGTGCAGAATCATGCTTGCTATCCTTGCACCATAAAAATTCAATCTCCTGTGCCATTTTATTTAGTAAAACATACTTAAATTTCTCGTAAGACATGAGTAGAGCATACTGCACTACAAATTATGCATAATGGATGGCTACTACTGTTGTAACGATTGTTGTTGAACGTGAGTAGGTAAGTGTAAAAAGTATTTCATGTGTATTTGAAATCAATTACATATAAGGCAATTACAGGCCTGCACAAAAGTTTAGACACAGAGGCAAATTATAAATAAAAGCGAGAATTTGCATTGAACTTCGCCGATATTGTATCTAAATAATCCTAGAACCAATAATAAATTGTGCAACTTAAAAGATTACCAAAAGTACTGAAACAAAATATCCCAACACCGTAATATTGGAATCTGCATGCCACAAATGTTTAGGCACATATGTCAGATTTATGCAAATTAACGGCGCGAAGTTCCCAAGTGATCGAAGGGGCGTTTCCCAGAGTTGTTATATAAGGCCTGAAATAATTTAGAATGCTTAGAACGATGCCGAAGTCAAAGCAATTTACGAATGACGAGATTTTGAAGATTTGGAGGCTGAAAACTAAAGGTAAATCTGTTACTCAAATTTCTGTTGCATTGAACCGTTCAAAGCGAGGCATTTATCGAGTGTTATCCCGGGGTGATCAGTATCAACCAAAATCACGATCTGGGAGGCCTCGAGTGACCAGCATTCGGGATGATAGACAAATACGAAGATTGGCTTCAAATGAAAGCCTGTCTGCAAATCAAATAAAAAACACGTTAGCAATGCGAGTGTCAAGAGAAACCATACGTAGAAGGATTGTAGAATGCAGGCATTTGAGATATGCAAAAATGCGCCGCAAGCCCTGCTTGCAATTACATCATAAACAAGCACGACTACAATGGGCAAGGCAGCACATATCATACAGTGACGAATGGCTGCAGGTGTTATTTAGTGATGAAAAAAAGTGGAACTTAGATGGTCCCGATGGCCTTTCGCACTACTGGCACGATCTTCGAAAACGCCCCTTAAGTCGGTTCAGCAGACGTCAAGGAGGAGGTTCAGTCATGGTTTGGGGAGCCTTTAGCTTCAATGGACAGACTTCTTTGGCGTTTTTGAATGGAAAACAAGATTCCAAGGCATACCAGGCAACTCTTGAAAGTCACCTATTACCTTTTGGCGAACTTTTATGTGGACGAAACTGGGTTTTCCAACAAGATAATGCGTCCATCCACACATCCAGGTCAACAAAAGAATGGATGAGCGCTAAAAATATTACAGTTCTCGATTGGCCTGCTCTTAGTCCTGACTGTAATCCCATCGAAAATGTATGGGGCATACTAACGAATGTTGTGTATGCCAATGGAAAGCAATATCCGTCCGTTTTAGAACTTAAAAAGGCTATAGAAGAAGCGTGGTTTAATTTTGAACCAGAAACCTTTCAAAATCTTGTGCTTTCAATGAACGACCGCGTATTTAATCTAATACGAAGTAATGGTGGCTACATTGATTATTAAAATTGTTCATTTCCTTATGCAAGTGCTAAAATTTATGTTTGTGCCTAAACTTTTGTGCCACATATTTTACTTATTTTAAGTTATATATTGCAGCAAGTTCGCTACTGATGTGATTTCTGTTCTCAAATTTTTAATTTGCATATTACATGTGTTCATACTTCGTAATATTAAAGTTCCTACTTCTTCAGTTTTAATAGTATTTTGTTATACTCAAATTTGTGTTGTGTCTAAACTTTTGTGCAGGCCTGTATAAGGCAAAGGAGATTGGTATTAGCAAAATCCCTTACAGATTGGATAATTTAGCTAAAAACACTTTTTGTTTTTCAAGTTTTAGTTATATATTTGGCAAACATTTTCTCCTGAGAAATATATAGTCTTAATAATTTTATATAAATTATATTAGTTTTGGTGCAAAATGGTAACTTTTAGAAGAAGTT
>QLNU02014802.1:55404747-55421201 GCA_006491805.2 Dysdera silvatica
ATGTCGAAACGAAAGTTATCGATTGTTTAGGAAACAGTTCCAGATTTATATCCAAGTAGATCCGGACCTATATCCCCATGATTTTGGGCCACACAGAACCTTTAAGGAGCTGTGTTGTATTAAAATTAAAGGTTGTTTTAATCTTGTTTATTTACAAATGTCTGGGAAATTTTCATTGTTGATAACCCTAAATATTGAAGGTGATGATCTTCTAGGAAAACCCTCATGATTGATTGACCGACTATCAAGAGGACCACATTCTTTGAGGCCCATTTTACCTTTCCAACTTAGGGCCCATGAAAACATTAAACCGGCACTGAATTCGGAAGTCATTAGTATTATAAAAATAATAAATATTATGCATCACACTTGTGCTATATTATATACTACTTTAGTATTTTCTACAATTTTTTAATGAAACAGGTACACTGTGTTTAATAGGACTGCAAATATAATTTAATGTATATATATATATAATAATAATTAAATTCATTATAATTAAGTATATTTTTATTTAATTTTAAAATCATCAAGTTTAATACTTTTTACTATCAAAACAATTTATAAAACCTTAAAGTATATTACTATACAGCCTAACTTCGATTTAATGATACCCGATTTAATAATTGTTTTTATTAGTCCGGGCTGAAAACGTCAGTCCGGACCAATAAAAACAATTAAATACAATAAAATTAATCCCAGTCCAATGTTATATTTTTTTCGATTTAACTTTTTTTTCCCTCGATTTACCGATAACGTTTCGTCAGTAGTCAGCAGCTGAAAGTAGAATTTCAATTAGGAAATCAATTTCAATTAAATGAACTCAATTGTAATGAATGCTGATTCACAATGTATAAAAACGTATTTACTGCGTTTTGACGTCAACGATTATCTTTTCGATGCATTTAAAAGAATCGAAAAACCAATGATAAATGCTAACTCCCAAGAAAAATTAAAACAAAGGTCAATCAGAGATTTCTTTTCAAAGTAGTAATTAGGTACGTACTTTTGTTTTATCTTTATTAAAATTCCACATATTCTTCAGACTCTTGCAACCATTTTTAGGATTTTCTTTTCCGATCGTTTCTTATTTCAGTTCCGATCAATAGCGCATCCAGGATTTTTGCTCGTGGGGGGGGGGTCAAAAATGTAAAAAAAAATCTTTTTTTTTATGTAATAGTTGCTACTTTTGACATATTTTACAGATAAATTTTTACCCCAAGGAACAGCCCTGAATGCATTTCCCCCCATTGGCGCTCATACGAGAACTTCTCGAGAGGGCTGAGAAAAATTAATGAGTACTTCTAGAGAGGGCTAAGAAAAATTAATGAGTACTTTTAGGGGGGGTCTGAGAAAAATTATTACCTCTTTCTCAAAGCTGTCGAGAATTTTAGTGAATGTACAAGATACCAAAACGCTACAAAAATAATTGATACTGCTTGACAATTAGTAATGAGCTAAAAAGTACCTTATTTTAAAATGTGACTGTAAAACTTTTGAAAGTAAATGCATAGCAGTTTCGGGAAAATACAATTTTTAAACGGCTAGGGGTATATCGAACTCCCTCTGCCCCCCCCCCATATGGGCTCCCATGGCCCTCCTTGATACGTTATTGGTTCCGATAAATGCGGAAATAATCGTTACATTGAATTAAATGCGAAAATAATCGTTACACAGAAAAACGATTATTTTCACTAATTCCGTGAAATTCATTAAATCAGGCTAGACTGTATTATGATTTAAAAAAAAAAATCTTTTATAACAACCGAATCTTTAAAGAACGTTATAACCTATTTTTATTCCATTTGTGTTCATGTGCTCAGAGCTTAATTTCTAACAAAAAAAAAGTGCTAGAGCCTTAATATTATGATAAATCGAATGGCTGCAAAAGAATCGATAAATCATATCAATTGTTTATGTCCATTTTTCTGGACAATAAACTGCATCATCTTAATCACAAATTCATTACTTTTTCATGACATTCATGACCTTTTTTGGCAATTCATGACCCTGTAGGCGCTCCGGCTAATATTTAAATAATCGCCAAAAATGAAGAAGTACCGGAGCCAGGCTCAGGTGGGTTCCCGACCAATTTAAGCCATGTTTATGTTATAAGTGAAGAAATCGAATTAATTTTATCATTTATCGATGGGTTTTATTTTTGCTGTCACTCAAAGCTGGTTTTGGTATTGAAGAAGGAAACGTCAAAGCCGTAAATCCATCAAAATATTTTCTCACAATCATAGATATTGAGCTGTTGTGTCCTGAGAAAATATTTGTGTAAAACCACAGCGTACATAGCTTTATAATATACGTTTTATCTGGTTCGGCGAAGCGCAACGAAAAAGTGAAAGTTTAAAATGGCGCATTGTTCAGAATCAAGGCTTTGTTTTTTAGGTCTTAGAAAAGCCGTTTTGCTTAAAATTTATTCTTCCGAAACCTCTTTTTCACGCTGTTGGTTTAAACCAGATTTGGAAGGCATCCAGGTAATGGAAAATTTTCTCACCAAATGAAAAATTATTTTTAGTTTCGGTTGAAAGGATGAGTAGTTACGGTAAATAATTTCTCGTTATTGTTTGCACCGCCGTACGCAGAGGGGGATTTATGGGGGTTGCAACCCCCATAGCTGTGAAATTTTGTGTATATATATATATATACAGGGTGTCTCAGCACCAGGGTTGCAAACATCTAGGAGAGGTATGGTACATCTAGACGAACAATATTTGTCATAGAACCTAGGGTCGCAAACCACTCCCAGCGCCAGTTCTAAAACCGTCCAGCATGCACAAAAGTATGGGGAAACTGGGGTTTCTATATAATGGCATGGTGACACGTACGTGTCACGCACGGTTGCACGGTGGCACGGAGGTAGCGGGAGGTTGCACAACTGGCGCAGATAGGTTGTCCGGTTGCACGAATGTGGTGCGGTCAGACAGGAGGTGGAGGGAGATGGAACGAGCCCGAAAGGCCTGGGAGGTTGACTGAATGTTTGGCGCGGTTTTTTCCTCCCAAGGATGTTTGGCGCCTTTTTCTTAACTCTACAAATTTTTCTTCTTTTTTAAAAAAACAAAAAACAAAAAGGAGTCAGATCAAAAAGTGGTCAGATGGTGAACAAGGAAATCTACCAGGGAATTCTAGCACGCTTTAGGGATGTTGTGTGCAGGAAGAAGCCTGAATTGTGGGAAAACCAGACTTGGATGTTGCATCATGACAATGCGCCGGCTCACGCGTCGCTCCTTGTCCGCGGCTATCTAGTAAAACATCACACTCCCGTTGTAGGACGTCGTTTCCAAACCATAGTGGAGATTCAGGACAATGTGACAAGAGACCTGCATGCCATCCCAGAAAGTGCGTTCCAGGAGACTTTCCAAAAATGGAAGAAACATTGGGAACGGTGTATTGCCAGTAGAGGGGACTACTTCGAGGGGGACAGTGCTTAAAGCGTTGTACAATGAGCAATAAAGATGTTATAGCAAAAGTTCGGTTTCTTTCTAAACACACCTTGTACATTATCTTGAACGAATGACATGCTTCCTTGAGGAGCCGAGTATACTTTACATAACACTCGGTCGATGGGGTACTGGGCCGACGTCTTTTCTAAAGCTTTTGCATGGCCTAGGGAAACCCCTGGACTCACTTTAATTTTTCTCACAAACAAGGATGTATGCTCTATGACGATCTTGTACTCCTTATCTTCTGAATCAGATACAAGGCAAAAAACGGGTTTGCTTCGGTTTAGCTTGATTTTCACATCCACCAAATTCAGAAGTAATTTGCCTCAAGATCTCGGCAAGTCCTTTATGCAGTATAAGTCTTGAGTAGTCATGAAACTTGATTCGAACTCTCCTGTTATTCCGATTATAGTGGAAATGGATGAAGCTTCCCATTTGTTCCATCAATGCTTTTACAACGTCATCTGTTGTTTCATAAAACCTTTGTGGAATATAACTTTTTATAAATTCACTATCGCCTCGATGATACTAAAATTTATTGAAGTCGTTCGTGATATTATACCAGGAATGAGAATAGATAAACTCGCTGAGTTCAACTTCCCATTCCCCCTTAAGTTCAATGGATTTGGGTAACTTTACGAAAAAGTGTTTTAATTTGTTATCCTCATGGTAATCGAGATTGTATCACTCGGTAATGTGAGGTAGAGACTCATCTTGCTGACTGAGGGAAATTCTCAAAGTTGCTATATTTTATACACATCCGCAGCAGGTAACCACTTGTCGAACTTCGAGGTGTATCGTCCAAACGACACGAAATACTCGATATGACCACACCTCTTTCTCTGTTTTAATACTTTGTCTATAGGGTATAACTCACTCTTTTTAACCTTTAGCAATTCCAAGACGTCCCTTATAAGACGCCCTTCGATCTCTGCTTCTTGGAAATCTTTAAGTTTATATACTACGGGGATCCTGTGTATATGTTCGCTCACTACGAAAATTTCCCGAGACCAATTCGAAGGTTCGTTTCTGCTTCGAAATGCGCACGATATCACCTACTTTGAATTTAAAAACAGTTTTAACACTTTTCATATCACTGTAGAGATTTTGTCGTACAATCTTCTCATTTCCTTTAGATACTTTCGCGGGTTCCTTTTTTATGCTTCGATGATACGTGTGGTTATAGTTGCACACTACTACGGCCCCCCAAATATTTTTCATTACCATATTTTTATAGAATTAGCCATTCCAGATAAAGTGGCGTTAAAATTTTTGTTTTACGTTCAATATTTCTCGAGGAAAGTCGAGTGGTCGGATTTTTTTTTTTGACCACTGTACATCCAGCACATACACGGGTAAGGAAATGATAAACAATTCAAGGCCGTGGGACCCATCAATGGCTAGGAATTGCACATTGAATGTTCAAATCAATAGTTGGTGACCCCCCCCCTCTCCACCCCGCAGCAATGTATGTTTCTATACGTCGAGGTAAGGAGTGATAAAGGTTCCTAATGTCATCCTAATACAGCGAGACATAAGCTGTGTATTTAGAAATTTTAGGAGCTTCTCCTTCGTGGTAAAGAGATATGAATTATTGAAGGATTAGTTGTATTGGAAAGAAAGCGGAAAGCACGGTGGTCCAACAAGGTGACCGTAACTCCCAGCCTAGACGGTTTTTACAATCAGGGGGCTGCAGTGGAAACCGAATATAGTAAAGGTAAGGCAATAAAATTGACAGTCGGTTTATAGGGGTTATAACTCCTCGTGGTTTTCGCTGTTTTAAATCCCGAGAAGAAGGAAGATGTTAGGGACGTACTCAAGTTGGGCCGTGCTTGTTTGTGGTTAAGCATTGTATAGGTCGTAAGGAGGAGCCATAGTTGAGGGCGGTAATTGTGATTTGTCTGGAAATATTGGTTGAGAAGTGATTGGTACGTTCTAGGTGATGGACAGGCCGAAAAATGACTGAGAGATGATGTAGGACGAGAGGGAAGAGAGAGACGAAGTAATTAGCCGGAGAGCTGAGGGACAGTGGGAGGAGAGTCGGAAAGAGTATCGCGTCAAGTGTAGAGATGTTCCGACGCCAAGTGGCTCGAAATTAGAAGTAAAGTAAACCTTAAGAGTGAGGTATAAACATAGTTGATAGCGACGTGAGCAAGTTTGTGGAGCAAGGGGCGTTTCCGAATCAAGAAACCGAGCGGATCTGAGCATTGATTGTTTACGACTGGCGTTTCCGAAGCAAGGAGCAGAGCGGATCTGAGAGCAGCTTGTTTAAGACTGGCGTTTCCGAAGCAAGGGGCCGAGTGAGGCAGAACGTAAATCGTTTTACGACTGGCATTTACTGTGTAAGGAGCATCAGTGGCAGCCATCACCAACCGAGGCAATGCGTTATACCATCAAACAATACAACATTGAGACATACCTGGAGCAGACTTGTGGTGCAAGGACGAGGAATCATCATGGGACACCACACGTGTATCTTTCCCCCTTTTATTCTCGAATGAGGTTGCAGAGTGCTTAACGTTAGGTTAGATTAAATGTTGTTTATATATACGGCCTAGAACGAGGGCTAGGCTAAGGAGGGAACATAGTTTAATGGTAGACACGCATTATCAGAATCAAACTGGAATAATTTATGCATATTGATGATTTACTAAGGTGAGCTATTGCTAGCTATTTGTCAAACAGCAGAGTTTACTCATTAGTTGATCTTAAACAACCTTCCTGTTAATCACAAAATTGGTAGTATACGATCGAATACAATCAGTCCATTTGATAGCCATTTCGCGCTATAAATATGAAATAGATTGTTGGCCATAATTTAATTGTTCTTTACGATCACGGTTGTGTATTTCTAGTATTTTGTTCATTTTACGAATGTTTCATGCTTAAATAAGACTGGCTCATTCACCTTTTGCCTTTCCAGCTAAACTTGAACCGAATGTTTACTTAAAGCCAATAGAGGTTTACGATACTGAGATACATTCTGCCAGAAATTCCTCGCTAGTTGTTGCACTAGATCTGCGACATTTTGCGGTGCCCGAATCTGGCGGCCTACCATGTCCCATACGTGTTGAATTGGCGAAAGGTATGGTGACCTTGCTCGCCAAGGCAGCTCACAGATATGAGCCATAATGGGGACTGGCATTATCTCGTTAAAAAATGAGCCTAGGCTGTCGTGTCATGAAGGGTAACGCAAATGGCGGCAGGATATCATCAACATATCGTTGAGTTGTTAAAGTTGGACGTAGGATGACTAGGAGCGTCCTGCTGTCGTACGAGATAGCACCCCTCATCATCATACTAGGGGTAATGGCTGTGTTCCTTTGTAAAACAAAGGGTGGTTGGGACCGCTGACCCTGTCACCTCCACACATTTATCCGATGGTCATCTTCTCCAAGGCTGAAGCGGGAATCATTGCTGAGCACTATGCGTTGTCAATCTGCTAGCAGCCATGAAGATCAGCTACGACACCATGCCAGACAACTCTGTCGATGGTGTGGGGTTAAAGGCAGACGCCTTAAAGGCCGCTGTGAACGTAACCTCATCTTAGCCGAATGTCGTGAAATGGTGGAAGGTGCCACGAGTGGTATGGAAGAGACCGTAGCACGTTGGATGGCGGACAATGATACAGTTGGGACAGCTTGGTCCTGTCGCACAACCAACCCATCTTGCCTCGTTTTCGTGCACGTTGGCCTTCCAGAGCCTTTATTCTGCCGATGAGTTCCTCGCAGCAACCATTGCTACCAACATCTTTGTACAGCAGTATCCGTATGGTGCAGGTAGCGGCTTATTGCTTGGTAAGACCAGCCAGTTTCACGCATCCCGACTATGAGATCCACGTTCGAAGTCGTCCAATTGGCTGAAAGGTCCAGTCGAGGATTTTGAATCAATCTCAGAAGCCCTGAGATTACTTTTTCATCTGAACTCAGACATCCATTTATCTTTTGTGCTACGCCTCAAAAGGTGAACTATAATAGCTCACCTTTTACTGGTCTTGTCAAGCAATAGGCCGCCACCTGCACCGTACGGACACTGCTGTTCAAGGGTGTTGGCAGCAATGGTTTCTGCGAGGAACTCATCGGTGGAATGAAGGCTCTGAAAGGCCAACATGCAATCCAACATGAATGCGAGTCAAGATGGGTTGGTTGTGCGACAGGACCGAGCTGTCCAACGGTATCATTGTCCACCATCCAACGTGCTACAGTCTATTCCATACCACCCGTGGCACCTTCTACCATCTTACAACACTTGGCTGAGGTGGGGGTTACGCTCACAATGGTCTTTAAGATATCTGCTTTTAACCCCACACCATCGACAGAGTCGTCTGGAGTGGTGTCGTAGCCGATCATCATAGCTGCCAGCAGATTAGCATCGCATAGTGTTCAGAGATGAATCCCGCTTCAGTCTTGGAGCAGATGATCATCAGATCCATGTGTGTAGGCGCCAGGGCCAGCGGTCCCAACCACCCTTTGTTTTACAAAGGCACACAGCCATTACCCCTAGTGTGATGGTGTAAGGTGCTATCTCATACAACAGTAGGACGCCCCTATTCTTCATGCATACAACGTACAATTTTAACAGCTTAACGATATGGTGATGACGTCCTACGGTCGTTTGCGTTATCCTTCAAGGCACGACAGCCTGGGGCCATTTTCCAACAAGATAATGCCAGGCCCCATACGGCTCGCATATCTGTGAGCTGCCTTGGCGAGCAAGGTCACCAGACTTTTCGCCAATTCAACACGTATGGGACATGATAGGCCTCCAGATTCAGGCACCTCAAAATGTCGCAGATCTAGAGCAACAACTAGGGAGGAATTCCTGACAGAATGTATCTCAGTATCGTAAACCTCTATTGGCTTTAAGTAAACATTCGGTTTAAGTTTAGCTGGAAAGGCAAAAGGTGAATGAGCCAGTCTTATTTAAGCATGAAACATTCGTAAAATAAATAATAATTTAATAAATGCCAAATACTAAAAACACACAACCGCGATCGTACAGAACAATTAAAATTATGGCCAACAACCTATTTCAAAATTATAGCGCGAAATGACTATCTAACTGACTGATTATATTTGATCATACACTACTAAGGTTGCTTAAGATTAATCTAATGTAACTAGTAAGTGTTGCTTAAGATTAATCTAATGTGTAAACTCTACTCTCTTTTGCTTAAGATTAATCTAATGTGTAAACTCTGCTGTTTGACAAATAGCCAGCAATAGCTCACCTCAGTAAATCGTCCATATAAATTTCCAATGCAATTAACCTTTCAATAATTCTTATCTCTTTACCACGAAAGGGAAGATCCCAAAATTTGTAAATACACAGCTTATGGCTCGCTATATCAGGATGATATTGGGAACCTTTATCACTCCTTACCTACACGTATAGAAGCACACATTGCTGCGGGGTGGAGTGGGGGGTCACCAACTATTGATTTGAACATTCAATGTGCAATTCCTAGCCATTGATGGGTCCTACCTACGGCCTTGATTTTTTTATCATTTCCTTACGGTGCATATGCTGGATGTACAGTGGTCAAAAAAAAAAAAAATCTGAACACCCGATTTTTCTTGAGAAATATTGAAAGTAGAACAAAAATTCCAACGCCACTTTATCTAGAATGACTAATTCTATAAAAATATGGTAATGAAAAATATTTGGAGGGCCGTCTTCATATTTAATTTAACGTCAACTTTATAATTTCCAATGGTAACACCCACCTTTTAATTTATTTTTAAATTTTATACATAAAATTATATGAATATTCCAAATTTTATAACTTCTGAATGAATGGTTGCTGAGTTATAAATATTTGAATTTCGCATCTCCTAATGTTAAATTTACTATCCACTTTTTAAGCGATATCTTTTGAAACAAGTAACGAATGATTCTAATTATTTTTGCACGTCATAGGGCTCAATTATCCAAAGGGATTTTGTATTAACTTTCTGATTGGTCAAAGTTATAAATATTAATTACTAATTATGAAATTAATATTTCAAACAAATGTGAATTGAAAGAGGGGTAATATTTTACGCCATTCGATTCAGCTGCAGCAAAAACATAAATATGCAAAATTGGAGTGCAATTGCGTTATTAATTTCGTTATTAAAGGTTCTTTAAAAAATTAACAATTAGTGGGCTGTCTCCACATACAAAATGTTTTGACTGAAGTGACTTTTTTTTTTTTTTAAGAATGGCCCTGCGTTTTTGTAATTTATGCGAAAATATTAAAGAGATTTTCATTGTTTAATTTTAGTTATGGAAAAAAAATTATCTGGAATATATAAGCAAGAAAGTAATAAGCTTATAAACGTAGCATCATTTGCATATATATATATTTATGATGTTACAAGTTTACTTAAAATTAGTTGTAGTTCTTGAAACGCTAAAACCATAATTTGATGATTTAAACTACTTAGTCAAATAACACTGAAATAAAAAATGAGAGCAAGATATTCTGTAAAGAGATCGTCTTGTTATTAGAACTATAACAAAGATATTAAAAAAAACATAACATACTGTTATAAATTTTTAAAAATTCTGACGATTTTTATATTACGTAGATAGATAACACAAATTCTAATGACAAAGTTTTAGTATGTTAGTAGTTTTAAAACTACAGTTCAACATTTTCAGTTTATCTTGTGTAGATTGAGCGAATTTAGAAACAAATAGAACTTGCTAGAAAAATTTACTATTTATTCAGATTCAACAACTAACAGTAACTCAACAAAATTCAATTAATGGAAACTAAGTCAGAAAAATCAAAACACTACAATATGAAATATATGGATAGTCCCCTAACACACATCATCGATTATCTTTGTTATTTATTACCCAAATTCCATGAAATTTGAAATTTATATAGAATTAGTTACAGAGAAGTTGTTTATGGGAAATAAAAGTAGGTGTTGCCGTTGGAAATTTAAAGTTGACGTTAAAATTAAATATGAAGACAGCCCCAAATATTTTATTACCATATTTTTTTATACAGTTAGCCATTTTAGATAAAGTGGCATTGAAATTTTGTTCTGCGTTCAATAGTTTTCGAGAAAGTCGGGTGGTCGGATTTTTTGACACCACTGTACATTTAATTTTAATAAAAAAAAAAGATTTCTTCATGGTGCTTCTTTTTTTCAGAAATGTGTACAACATATTGTTAGATAACATCATGCACATATATGTGTAAATAAATATACCATTCTGTATAACTTGCAATGATATTTTGCAGTAAAAAATATAATGGCATGTAAACAGTAAAAATATAATGTAGTACAATAATCGTTACGAATATACTTGTTTGATATATTTTAAACAGTATTTAATATTATTTTATTTTTAATATTACATTGAATAAAATATTTACCACAGTATTTTTTAATTTTGATACGTTTTCTCAATTTAATGCACCTGCATATTCATACACGTCAAGTAATGCATAAAATGAAGTCGAATGCATACATATATGCTCTTTCGCCAATATCAAAGGCAAAGCATGTATCTCCATCAATTCCTTTGTCCATTATGGCAACAAAGTCGGTAGCATCAGCGACAAGTGATCAAACAGAAAGAAAACAAATATCTCTCAACTCTGAAATCCGCTTAGTCCAGTCAAATAACGATTTAACCCCGACGAAAATTTACACCAAGTTAAATATTTGTTTACACATTTGTCTCGTCGTTATAATTAAGGCAGGAAAAGTCCGTTTTGAAATTGGGGTTGCGTGTCGAAATATTGAAGGTGAAAGGTCACCCAAATCGGTTTTCCGCGAATAACTCACCTCCTATGCATCGTACATCTATGAAGCCAATATGAAAGTTATAGAAAACATAGTGATCTACAAGATTGGTTATATGTATTTTTTCGTCAGGTTAATTCTTTTCGAGATATAGCGGAGAGAAGGGGGAAGGTGGGAAGGTCAGTTGTTTATGGGATAAAACTGTGAAACCGCGGAGCAAGATGTCTATTTCACTTTATGACACTGATTACATAATAAAATGAGTAATATTGAATTGTAAATAAAAAAATCCTCATAATATTCATTATTTGTAAACATTTACTTACAGATAATATTATTATTTATGTAAGAATAATACATAATTTTTATCATTCTCTTTTAAATAATGCAAAGTTAACTATTAATAAAACGGGATATAAATAAGAATGCGGTGTCTGCAAGCACAAGAATTGTCGGAGATAACAAAACAAACTGTCACAAAATAAATGAAATGGGACGCAAGTCAATGGAAAAAATCGCTGGACTAAAGTTGGATAGTATTAAACTGAAGCACTCAGACAGAGTTCTTCCACTTTCGTCCGTTAGTAGTTCGATAAAGGTCCACGATTTGAAGGTGGCTATATATCTTTTGCAACTCTTCCAAAGAGTATGTTTAAATAAAAAATTTGACAAACATCTTTCTGAATATTTACAGTACCTTCCCTACAGCGTTGTACGATAATGCCGGAATTCGAAAAACTGCAAAATCAAAACTTTACAACCAATTGAAACCCATCAATACTGAAATAGGTAATAAATGCATACGTCTTGGATGGTGGATTTCTTTTACATTGTGTCGTGTGGCAAGAGGATGATACTTTCTCTACATTTGCCAAAAATATCTTTAATATTTGCAGAAACATTTCGGCTCAAATGTTGTTGCTGTGTTAGGCGGCTATTCCCACAACATCAAAAATATAAAGGCAATGGAACAGCAGAGGCGAACCGTTGCTATTTCTGCTTCTTATGAGATTCGTTTCAATGAAAGTATAAATGTAACAATCAGCCAGGGGCGCCGAGAGCCAGTGCGGGCCCCCAAGCTCACTTCAACCGGCCCTCATGACTCCTTCTGGGCGGGCGTAGATTTTTCTCAGCGCCCCCGGCAGGTCCTTGTTGCCGCGGCCACTAGGCTCATGTCAGCGCAGCCCGTTTGCCCCCTTCGGCCTTCACAATCAACTTTTTTATCCAACCGATCCAATAAGAGCAAACTTATTCAAATGCTGATTCCATAATTACATAATATAAACATCGCAACAAAACAAGCTCGGGATGATACTGATATTTTTATCATAGAGACAACTATGAAAGAATCAATACGGAAGACAACCGCCAAAGTTGGAGAAGATGTAGACCTTTTGGTACTCGTAATAGAACTAACTCAATCGAGCAGAAACTTTTTTTTTTTAAATTATCACGGAGAATGTTGAAACGCGAATGTATTCATCTTACAGTTTTTAGAAGTATCCCAATTGCAGGAAGCACATTTTATTTTTACATTCTATAACAGGCTGCGACACAACTTCCGCCCTCTTTCATAAAGGAAAACTCCAAGTTTTGAAAATGTTCGAGAAACGCCTTTGAACAGGAGAATTGCTTTGCCAATACAGTGATTGACAACGGGATGCGTTTTCTTCTGGCCATGTATACACACATGCTCCACAATCAGAAATATATATTAATAATGATAGGTACTTAAGCTTTGATAAATCAATAAGGCTTCACAGACCAGTGAAATTGTCGTATCTTCCACCTACAAGTGCAGCAGCTCAACAGCATCTCTACCGTGTCTATTACCAGGTTCAATCTTGGTTAGGAAAGAATCTACAACCTGAATAATGGGGGTGGGTTTTAAAGAACAACACTTCGGAGCATATTACAACGTTATTGCCGCCAACGCCGGAAGAACTCCTAAATACAGTATTCTGCAATTGCCGAAAAGGTTGCAGCGCAAACTGTGGGTTTGCAATGCTCCATAGTTTGTAGTTATTGCGATGGACAATCATATCTCAATGCTCCTGAGACAATTGTTAATTCGATCAAATGATTTTGATTCCGAAGGTGAATTTGGTCCTATTGACATCAAACGAAACTGATATTGACAATGATGATAACGACTCAGAGGTTGGTCTTGGACGACCGGAAATTGACGAAAGCGAAGAAGCCATTCACAAATTTTTTGTTTTAATTGTATAATGATTGGTAATTTGTATAATTATTTTATTAATAATTCACATTTTTATAACTTATCTGATTTATTCCGTTTACTTTGCATCGTTTAAAAGAGAATGATAATAATATTATGTATTATTTTTACACAAATAATATTATCCATAAGTAAATGTTTACAAATAATAAATATTTTGGGGTTTTGATTTCTATTTACAATTCAGTATTACTCATTTTATTATGTAATTAGTGTCATAAACTGCAATACACGTCTTGCTCCGCGGTTTACACAGCTTTATCCCATGAACCAATGCACTTCCCTCCCCCCCGCCCCACCTCTATATCTCGAAAAGAGTTAACCAACCTGGCGAAAAAAAATGCATATAAGCAATCTTGTAGATAATTTTGTTTTCTATAACTTTCATATTGGCTTCATCGACGTACGATGCATAGGAGGCGAGTTATTCGCGAAAAATTGATTTTGGTGACCTTTAACCTTTAATATTTCAACACACAACAACAATTTCAAAACGGACTTTTCATGCCTTAATTATAACGTCGAGACAAATGTGTAAACAAATATTTAGCTTGGTATAAATTTTTTTTAGGGTTCAAGTTTTTTTCCGTCTAAATTGACTGGACTAAATAGTGCAATCTCGTGACGAGTAACCTAATGCATGAAGATGGAAGTTTCTTTATTTCTCCATTTCTTTGTCATGTCATTTTTCTATTTCTCTGTCATGTTATTTCTCTATTTCTTTGACGTTTCTTCCTAAACGTACATTTACTCCTACATACCCACCATGATTATTAAGTTACTCTTTTTTTTTCAAGTCAATGATTAAAATGCAAAATTTGTGCCATGGATAAAAATTTTCCATCTCGTATTATTATTATTATTATTATTATTATTATTATTATTATTATTATTCGACATATTCATTATACAAATATTTATACAAAGATAGTAACAGGGAAAACATTATCACATCTTTATTTGGAGATAGTGACTTCGTTCGAGTGCCACCTATCGACTTGAGAACTATGCAAATTTCACCCTTATTATTATTATCATTTATTAGTATGGTACTCCTGCCATTTAAATATCAGTCATACATATATTCATTCTCAATTAGGCTGACTTTGATTGTGGCCACAACTCGGCCATTATGTCAAAATTTGTTAAGTTCCCTTGTATTTATCTCTTATTCGTCAAGGTTTCTGTGGTTACTTGATTGTTGTTATGTATGTGTGTATATGTATGTATGAAGACAGAAAGTGGTATAATAAAACTTAAAACTCCAAAAGAAGGGGAGCTAGCGCATCAGTCATTTTGATGCCATCGTATCACGTGATCTCATTCACTGCCGTGTAAAGTTGAGTAATTTATAAGCGTTATATTCAATAAAATAGGATGAAATATGGCTGTGTGTGTCGCTGTGGATTGTTCAAGTCATTTGAGAAACAAACACAGAATGTTTAAGTTTGAAACATATCCTGTAAGAAGAAGACAATGAACCATTAATTTTCCAATGGTAAATGTTGTGTTATGAAACCGGAAGTGTACAATAAAATGGCAGCTGATGCTTCAGCCTATGGTTTTAGAAGCTCTAGCAAAACTAGTTACTTAATCATCTGGTCATTTTCTCAGCACTAGTTGGCACGTGTCTCCAAGCAAAATTCGTTCATTATTGATCAGTAAATACCCAAAAGTCTCATTCCTGTTGAAGTTAGTTCAACATTATTAAATTGAGATTTACTGGGCGTTACTTAAGTGAGACTTATTGAGTTTTACTTAATTCACGATTAAGTCATTAATTTGACTTATGTTCAGTGAGTAAACAATGTCTTAATGAGTAATTACTATCTACGTTCAGCGAGTGATTAATGTCTTGGTGTCCATTGCCATTTTCTTTTAACCTAATACTTTTTCCAGGGTTTTACTCATGTCACACAATGGTTGCCAAAATAAGTATGTTAGAGATGTGTACCGGAAGAATACGTATTACAGAAAAAGTATCACAATTTATTAAAAGCATTCTCATAATTTTAAAGAGATAATTACTATCACTTGGGTGTTCAAAAACAAATTAGCGTTGCTTTCTATTATTCTTTATACAAATATGAACCCACTTTAAACCTAACACGGATGATTAAACAACAATATTAATCAACGTTTATTGGCGTAGTCATACAAGCGCCGGTGTTATAGCACCTTATAGAAAGAAAAGAAATGTTTCTGCGTTCTGTGGGACCTGTATCCACGGCCTTCCACTTGCGGGGCGGAGTCTCTGCCTACTGAGCTACGAACGACATTTAATCTCTTACGAACGTATATAAAGACTATTTACTGATGCCGGTTATTTCTTTCGAACGTTTCACCATCTAATCACGCCATAACATCGGCGCTGGTATCACTACGCCAATAAACGTTGATTAATATTGTTATTTGCTTTAATCTGCGTAGTGTTCGATTTATATAAATACTAACTGGGATGGTCCCACAGAAAAATGTAGGTGGGGGAGGGAAGTATTTAAAAGGCATGATGCTTTTCTAAAATTAAAATTTTTTATTTATTTATTTTATTTTTTATATTTTTTAATTTATTTATTTATTGATTATATTTTTTATTTATTTATTTTATTTGTTTATTTGGTGGTTTTTTTTTTGTTTTTTTTTTTGTACATGCTGGTTTTGACATTAACACTCTCATATATTAAATTGAAATTTATACTCTGATTTTAATTCTATAAAGAAAAAATAAATAGCAAATTCTAATTAAAAACTTACTTTTAAAAAAAGTATTTTGCGCTTAATATTTTTAAAACTTCAAACATATTAATATATTTTTGAATAGGCCTTTGTGTTCATAAGCGTTGCTTGATGATTAAAATTGACGAAAAATTTTTAATCTTTAAAATTGACGAAGCCTGTGAACTTTGTTTATTTCTATAAATCGTAAATAAACAACGCGTAATTTAAATTTCTTTCATGTATTTGCGGATTAATAGATTTCTTATCAAAACTGCTTTTTCAAACGAGTTAATA
>QLNU02014802.1:55428894-55448026 GCA_006491805.2 Dysdera silvatica
CGGGAGGAGGGGGACAGGGGGACCCGTCCCCCCAATGTTGGCATTAGTGTTACATATCCTCCTTCAATTTCAAACAAAATGCCTTTTAATGGTATATTGACACCCCCAATATTTTCATGCCGTCGGTGCTGACACCACTCTTTGCTGTTTAGAAGTGGGGGAAGTTAAATGGTTCTGTTAGAGCACCAGAGTTTGAAAAACGAACTCTGGTAGCTCATATACCACGTTAAGCATTTCTTTGCTTATCGCGGAGTCCTGCGGGGAAGGGATATTAAATATACAATATCGAGTGATCTTGTGGATCACACTTTGAGCAACACTGTATTAAAATAAAATAGTAAACGATCCAAACGCCATATTAAATCGAAATATAAATCGGTTTTGGGATTAGAGGTTGCGAGATGTACAATTTTTTAAAATCATCAAAAATCCATCCAATAATAAATTAATCCAATTTCCGAGTAAACGTTTGAGGGGGGCTATATGAATTCTAAGCCCAACTTTCAAGCATTTAATGTGCCTCACGCAACGTTGTTATTGAGCATCAATATTAAATATTACAACCTAACATTGTTGAATGCTATCCCTTTTACGCAAATTAATTCAATCAAAAATATGAAAGGCGCCAGATAAATATTCATATTTTAATTACTATTTTTAATGTAAATAATCGATTGTTCTGTGATTGCGGGTGATGACGCGTAATCATCGTCTTTTGTTTTAAGCGGCTTTGTTTTTAGTTTTTGCTAATGGCGGGCTTTCCAGATATCGAGATGGAGTGGGATGTTATTAATGCCGAGATATGGGTAAGCACAAAACAGGAAGTTCTGAAATTTAAATAATTAAAGTTAATGTGAAGTGTGCGTTTAAAGTAATTAAGCTATACAGTAAAACCTCTACATAAGGGACACCTTATCACTCAATAACCTGTTCGTTACTCCGGGATATTATAGGTACTGGGAATTAGAAAAATGTTCGTTATTAAGGCGTATTGGTTATGGCGGTTTTATTGTATAAATTTTGTGCGGCATTTCGAGCGTTATTAACCAAGAAGGAGTGACATATCGCGAATTCTAAATTTTTTCATAATGAATAGGCGTCGAAGTTGGAATTAAGTGTTACTAATTTTGATTGTTCAATTTTTCAATTAATTGGCTAAAACTTGTTTTATCAAATTTGGACTTCGAACATTATTTCTTCTGCCTCGTAATGAGTTGTTAAACATGAAATATTTTAATATATTCTTAAAGTTTTGTAAGTTCTTTACTTTTACATAATACTATATTCTTTATAGGTGAGTTTGTATAAACAATAGTAGTAACTGTTTGGATTATATTTTCAACTACTTCCAGTTTTTAGCGAGTTTTTTAATAACCATTATCCATTTTTCCAGAAGACACGTCTTATATAAATAACCATCAACAAAAATTTCCAGCATACACACACATTATATATCATCATAATTAATGTGATCCTGATATCTTACAAGGAGATAGGCAATTATTTGCGGATGCTCTGAAAAACTATGTAGAATTTTGTGCATGTTGAGGGGATTTTTTTTTTTTTTTTACAAACGCATACAAATTCACAATTTTTTTTTTATAAAATTGAAAGTTCGTTAGCGGGAATTAATATTAGTTCCACAGAATATTTTTTGGGACCAATGCCATAGCGTAAATTGGAGATTTGTAGAGATGCAAGTTTACTGGGATACTATAATATTCTGGCGATCTGTCCTGATGGGTAAGGGTTGTTGTTACTGTCTTTGAACTGGTTTAATTAAATTTAACCTTATTTTGCATTATGGCTTCCTGAAGGAGAAAGAACAATTTTTCTCTCCATAATTCGGAGGTTGATTGATCTCATCTTAAATCAACTTATAGGCAGTCTCTGAAAAGAAAACTAGCACAATTGCATCTTGTTAACGTGAATGCGTTTAATGCAGATTATTTTTAGGGAGAGAGCTGTTTCTGGAAACCGTGTTAAATTATATGGTTGTAGTAATATGATTCCATCATTTCCAAATAATGCAAACTACTTTTAACGTAAATTTCTTTTTTTTATTAACATGAGTATTCATGTTAATGAGGTTTAACTGTATAACAATGGTAGTACAGTAAATACAATGGAGTACCTTTTATACAATTATCATTTTCATCTTTTTTTCATTTGTAAATCTTTTTAACGAAAGTCCTGAACACTGTCCGTACACTACCTTGATTTTTCATTATATGTCTTCGTTTAAATGGTGTTTCCTTGAATTCGCCATAAAAGTGCAACCAACCAACCATGTTTCATTGAAAGACACTTGTGCTCTCTTGCCCCCACATTGTAGCAATAAACACAGATCAGAATATGTTGCCTTCAGTTTCTGCGAGAAATGTTTATAAATGTAGTGAATAGAAAAATAATGATGGAATTAATTTGTTGACGACTTCCAAATTATTATTGTTCTACTATGATGGTGGCATAACGAGTTAAATATTTCCCTTCCGCCTCGTTTTTGGTTTGATTTCCAAGTGGAACTGAAACTATATTTTTTGTTTACCTTAACAGTACTTACTGACAATGCTGTCTCGATAGAGATAGGTATGGATTGGTCATGGTTTGAGAATCATTTTAAATTGCCGGTCTCATCTCAGATAGGTCATCTTAGTATGCAAAATTCATTCAAAATTTTCTCGCGATTTTCACACAACGTTGTGTTTTTACATCGCCATCTTTTTTCATTTTATAGCATCACATTTTCCTTTTTTACATATAACATTGTTTTTTCTTTTTACAGCATTATCTGTTGCTTTTTACAGCACCGTTTTTGTTTCTTTTACAGCATATGGTCTCGACTCAGCTAGGACCCACCTACGCACCATATTCTCCACCAGCCGAGCAAACTCAAGTGTCGACTCAGCAGCTCACAGACCCCAAAGACCTCCTCACGTATTCAACATCAGCCATTACAGCAAATGGTGTTGAGCAACAAACGGTATGTATTGACTTCCTTAAATCACCACACTTAGTTTTTTACCGAATGATGGTAATTTGCATCGGAATTACATGTTAGCTCAGAGCTGTGAAAATTTACTAAGTTCTGAACTATATGTCGGCATAGGCGTAAAGTTATATGGGCCCACCCAGTAATTTGAAATAAATTGCAATTTTACATATATTGTAATGTACAAATGTTCATAATATCTGCTTGGGCCCCCGATATTTATGAAAACTGTACGCCTATGTGTGTCGGTAAATGCAAATACAGTCAAACTCGTATGTAGTGGCATTTGAGAAACTACTTAAATTTTGCTAATTTTCCATGACCGATAAATAATTACAATAATCTTCTTCTCAATAACATTCTAACTTCGATTCCCAACGGTGCAAAGAACGCTTACTCAGCAGAGATCTCGTAAAAGATCGCACTGCTCACTGTAGTCCGGGGTTTCGTTCCCTTGGCCTTAAGAGGTTCGGATTCCTCGAAAACCAATAGGTTCTGGCGCAGCATGATCACTGTAGTCCTTGAGACATAAAACCACAAACAAACAAATAACATTCTAACTAAGGTCTATTTCCGTTTTATGATAGTGTTTTTCCAACGAATGCATCCTAGTATTTTGTACATTCCCGATGAAGTCTTTTTATGCTTAACGACATTGTTTCTTCATCTTTGAAAGTCGTTAATGGGTGAGGTTACCGTACCTACAAATCGTCTTCAAGGGGCCGTTAGAATTTTGGGGAGATAGTGAAGTTGTTGCTGTAAGAGAGTTTGACTGTGTCACAAGAACAGGAAATGATATGGTTGGATTTTTATTTTTCTCTCTGGTAAGCAGTCTTTGAAATCACTATGATAGAATAATTCACAATTGCAGTGTGGCAAAATCTCTCTCATCTTGCATTTGAGAAAATTCAAATAGTATTTGACGTATTCATGGGTTACACTGAGTTGCTGGTCCCAGCTGAAATAATCCATTTAACGGTTCAAAGTTTGCAGAATTTAGAATGATGTGTCGTTTCTATGTATAAATATTTTGGTTTTGCAATAAATTTTTCTGTCCATGTTTATATCTGCAACTGTGTATGATTTGGTGATGTATCATTGTGGAAATGCGATTTTTCTGATCTATGGTCAGGAGTTAATAATTTTACTTTCGAAACACACAAATCTCGATAATTAGTGATGGCATGATTAATGGGTATTTGCTATCATTATGAATAGTTGACCTGCCCAAACTAATATATTGAAATCTGTGCTAATAACAGTTCTTCAGATTAGGGACATTAATCCTTCATTGTTCCTTTAATATTCGTTCATGACGATCATCCATCCATTCATTCGTTATTGATCATGGTTAGTCATTATTTGGTACAGACTCTGGGTATTCAGTCATTTGTTTTTGACCATCACTATCCAATCATCTGTTATTGACTGTTCAGTCATTTGTTATTCATTGTGACGATGATTCATCACTGATTGGGAATATTTATACGTTGTTGATCAGGATTATTCATTCATTATCATTCATGATCATTCATTTGTGTATATTCATTCATCTATTCATTATCATTTATGAATATTCATCCATCCATTCATTATCAGTCATGATTATTCATTCATTCATTATCATTTATGAATATTCATCCATCCATTCATTATCATTTATGTTTATTTATTCATTTTCATTTATGATTATTCATTCATTTTCATTTATGATTATTCATTCATTATCATTTATGTTTATTCATTCATTTTCATTTATGATTATTCATTCATTATCATTTATGTGTATTCATTCATTTTCATTTATGATTATTCATTCATTATCATTTATGTTTATTCATCAATTTTTTTAATCAGTTATGATCATTCAACTTCAATCACGATTATTTATCCATTATGCATTCTTGATTATTTATTAAGGGTATAACGTCTTTGTAGTGAGAATCCTAAAATTTATAATAATTGAGAAAAAAAAAAGAAAAATAAATAAAATGAGATAAATATTAGAATTCTATGATTCAGTTAAATGTGTAACCATATGTATTGCCTTCTAGTTGAGATTTACAACTGGACATTTTTGTAATTGCCATTTTCTAAAAGTTATGCGAGGCCACTTCAACAGATTCGACAGAATTGAAATTGATGCCAAGGATTCTTTCTGTGGATGTACAGTGGAACTTGGTTATAATGATCATGGATATAATGAATTCATGGCTATAACGAATAACAGAGTTCCCACACACCTGGAAAATCTGCAAATGTTGAGGAATTTGAAATTGTCGCGAAAGTCAGGGGAAAAAAGAAATAGCTTGGTCAAACTGGAAAAGGTCGTGGGGAAAACCTTAATTTCTCTCTGTGTTTTAAATAGCTAAATCTTTGGTGAATGTGAAGCCATTTTTTCACTGCAGTTGAATTTCAGCTGAAAGATTTTTCTGCCATTTTGAGTGACATTCATTTAATTTCTTTTTGAATACAAGAATTATCCTTATTTCCACATAATTGAAATCACCATACTGTTATGAATAAATAATTAGGAAAAAAAAAAGGAATTGCATATTAAAATCATAAACTGTTGATCATAAACATGTACATGTAAATCATAAACTGGAAAAATCCGTAACAAGTAATTTTGTAAAATGTGCTGATATAATGTGATTTATGATGTAAGCAAATTTTGCAATTTTATATAGAAACTCCTATATAAGTGTGTGATGTAAGGCTTCTTCTAGTTGGGTTCGCTTAGTCACACATACGTGCGAATACCTCGTTTAATTTTTTGTTAATGCTTATGTTTTATACATTTGAATGTAATAATGTTTCTTCAGTTTATTCTTATTTCTGTCGTTTGATTCGAAATTCAGTAAAATTAAAAATGAAATTGTGATGATTTTATTTTCTCTTAAAACTCTTTTTTTTTTTTTCCCCCGATTCCTTCCCCTCAAAATTTTGCACTAATGTGCAGTGTTGGTTATAAAGAAATGCAAGCTATCGTAATTTCAGATTCGAATGCCTTGATAATGATTAATTTTATAGCTTCTAACTTTTGTCTGATTTTTTTTATCCACGTTCTATGCACTTATTATATGCTTTAGTCAGGCTAAAAGATGTTGGGAAACTAATAAAGGCCTGAATCGTATTTCTTGTCGCATTGCTTCAAATTTGAGCCATTAACTCAATCAACTATAAATCCCTTTAGGGAGTTATAAGTACTGCTACATGCACTACACATCTCTAGTATGTGTAGTGCATGTGTTCTGCTACATGCACTACATATAACACTAGAGATGAGATAGGCTCAACCTGGGCCCATCCCTGGGGAATGGTTTTGCCTATCTGTATTTTGTACTGGTATGGATTTAAGATTTCATTTGCTGAGAGGCCCTGCATAGGTGTGGTGGTAAGCATTCATCAAGTGCGCTGTTAATCAAAGTTCAAATCCCAATTGTGCCCTCACCCGAGGTGGGGGGCAAATTTCTTTAAGCTTCAATTACATTGGGTGAGTTTACACACTCCTCGCTGGCTTGTAAACTAGTCAGTATATGAGCGAGTTGGAGTTCGCTCAGCGAGGCTCGATTACACACAGCTTGTAGAACTCATTCGCTTAGTAAAAATATGCAGCAGAGGTGCTCAGTAGATGACTACCATCAGTGATTTTTCTAAACTGGCTTTTGACTCTGCCCACCTTTTATGAAGGTTTGTTTCAGCCAATCATATTTGAGAAAACCTGAGTGAGTAGCTTGTAAAGTAGCCCACTCCTCAAGTTCACTAACACTAGACGAGCAAGCAGCGATTTAACTAGACAATTTTATTACACTGAGCAAATTCAGCAGCAGCGAGTAAATTTGCCAGCGAGGAGCGTGTAAACTCACTCAGTGTAATCAAGGCTTTAGCGACTAACTTTTCTCACTGTAGACTGGAGTTTGGCTCCCTAGGCCTTGGAGGTTCGAATTCCTCAGGTGAAAGTGTAGGTTCACTACTCTATAATGGTGTGGTGATAATGCATTTGCCTATCATAGCATTAACTTGGATTTAACTTGCAATGGTATCGTACCGTTATCCATCTTAGTTCGGGGTTTGTTTCTCTTAGCAGTAGTGGTGCTTCACATCTCTTAGAAAAGTGTAGGGCCTGATGCTTCCTGACATTTGCTGTCGTCATGCTGTGGAAACGCAAATATACATGCCTTGGATTGACATAACTCGGGACATGTAGAGGCACAAGTTTTTTCAAATAACCAGTCAAATTATTTTAGATCATAAAACTGCAAAGCCTAATTGAATTCAGTTAATTTACTTTCGAATCAATGATTTTAATGGAAGTTTTTCTCTAAATGCATATTTGCTTCTACATTTATATTTATCGATGATATATATATATCAAGTGCTTTAAAATTATTGTCATTATCAAGCTCATTCGTTTCTGAAATCGAATATATCAAGGTACCAAATGCCGATTTTTACTTGGACTTTTCCGTAATTCTATGAACTTTCAAAAACAAGCATTTGTTAACATTTGAAAGAGAATTGTGTCATGAATGTAAAACATTTCGAAGATTTTGTCACATACATATTCCAAAAAGGGTTTGAATAAAACTCAAGCTGCATTGTGGAATGCCCTTTACAAATATACGGCAACATATATATATATCTCCATAAAGGCACCAACGTACCTTTCTGTTTGTTTCTTTATAGCCACTCTGTGCTATTCTCTACAAGTCTGTCAATAAGGATAAAAGTAATCTAAACTAAATGCGAATAAAATTGCACACGTTTTCACAGTGTGCCAAAACATACGATTCACACTGGCAAAAACAGTATGAGTCGCAGCTCCTTTGAGAGACTTGTAGACGAATAGTTCTATTTGCAGTATCCAGTATTTGATTCAGTACTCTATTCTTTCCTAAGCCAAAAGAGAAGCCTTCACTCAGTCATGATGCATTATGGCGTCAACTTTACATGGTATGTAAACGAGATGTGTTTGATGCCATTAATCCTTATATCCTCTCGCTGATTGCTCAATTTCTTAATAATCATGGGATGTAGGTGGATGGTTATTTATTAAATAATTTTCTCATAACCTGTAATTCCGATAATATAATCTCTTTCCCAAACTTTTAACGCTATATCAAATCAGTCATGATGCACTATGGCATCAACTTTATATGGTATGTAAACAAGATGTGTTTGATGCCATTAATCCCTGTATCCTCTCGCTGATTGCTTAATTTCTTAACCATTATGGGATGTAGGTGGATGGTTATTTATGAAATAATTTCTCTCATAACCTGTAATTCCAATAATATCTTTCCTAAACTATTTCAATGTGAAAGAACTAGTAAAAACAAATTATCTCAGTTAAAATTATTTAATAACACTGTTGATAGCTATTCCGGTCGCTGATCCTCTACCATCCTCAGAACAGTTACGACTCTGTTTACACACATGGGCATGAAGCATTGCCAACACCGTGATCACAAATTAGCAGACTGAGAGATAATTTGTGATCATGGTGTTGGCAACGCTTCACGCCCACGTATGTAAATAGGGTCATAACTGTTCTGATGATGGTGGCGGATCAGCCACCGAAATGCTATCAATAGCATTGTTAAATAATTTTAACTGTGGTAATTTGTTATTTTTACTCGCTCTTTCATAACTGTATGCAGCGTTTCACAACAACTCAAGTATTAACACTGTATCAAAATATATATCTGACATGTCAGGAAAGTGGAGTTCAGTTTTTATAGGACATTTGCTATGATGAGTTGCCTTCAGACCTGGGCACAAGATTATAAAAAGGGGTGTTTTTGATGAAAACGAAATTTCCTTGCTTAAGCGATATTATTTTATGGCCATTGATATCATTTTAAGGGAGGAGGGGTTACCTCTAAAACCTCCTCATACATAGTCTTACAAGGTGTCAACTTACCTGGAGAACATGGAAAAGTCAGGGTGAAGTTATAGAAATTTGAAATACAAAGGCCCAAGTCAGGGAAATTTGAAATTCATTGTTATAATAAATAACTTATTAAAATAATTTTCCTGAACTGTGCTTTTCATACCACATTACCTACTGAAAAATTTGAAAAACTTGTACTTTTGACTAAACTTCTTCCAAAAGTTACCATTTTGCACCAAAACTAATATAATTTATATAAAATTATTAAGCTAATATATTTTTTAGAAGAAAATGTTTGCCAAATATGTAACTAAAACTTGAAAAACAAAAAGTGTTTTTAGCTAAATTATTTAATCTGTAAGGGATTTTGATCATACCAATCTCCTTTGCCTTATATACAGTCATACACATTTTAAATGAAATAGAAGATGAAGCATCAGCTTTGCGATTATATAGTTAAACTCTTTTATAATGAACACAAAAAGGGCTGGATGGAAATGTTGCTGTAAATATTTAATTAGTGCAAGTTTTTAGTGTAAAGAAATACACTTTTTAATACAGCTTTTGAATTTGTAAATTCACTATAATTGAGTTATAAATGGCTTTGGGGTTTGCGTTAATCGATTTCATGGCCTTGAAACTTATTTTAATTGCGCAAATTTTAGTGCATTGTGTGTTGTTTACTGTAATTAGTAACTGGTAATCGATTAAGATTTGGTCTGGAAACCTGGAAAAGTCAGGGAAGTTTGAAATAGAATTTGGGTAGACACCCTGGTCTTAGTTGTTGTTGTAGTGTTACAGTGAGGCTTACTAGTTATGTATGCAATGGTTTAGTTGCTAAACTAAGGGCCCTTTAAGCCTACTGTGTTAGAATCGATTACCAGTACTTAAGTATATATATATATATAGTATATATGTCATGGATTACCTTAAATTACAATGAATTATGAAGTAAGACCTTTTCTTCCATAATCTGTCAAGGAAAATGATTTGATATGTCTGGCCACACCCCATGGCAACTAACACATCTCATGGTGTTGTGCAGCAGTTTCAGCAATGGTTAAAACGGCGATTCAGCAATCTCATCAACTAGTGATTTTAACCAATTATGAGGTGCCAAGTTAAAAAAGACAGCTGGTTAACTGTTAAAGAAACTATAACATACCTAAGAAAATGGCGTGTGGATCAAAAAGATGTTGATTTAGTATAAATCTAATAAATACACAGTGTGTACGCAAGGAAGTGAAGTGAAGAATAATCCACTATATTTGAGTCCCATAAGTTTAACGTCTTTAGCTAGCTAATAAACAAACCAATCATAAGGCTCATTTGGGGTAGCCAATAAAGTGTAAATAACCATGAATCTTATGGTAAAATTATTAATGAATAATTAATTGGGCATGTGAGAGAGAGAGAGAGAGAGAAAGGTTTTGGAATGCAGAAATTACTCAGTTGGGAAATTAATTAGAACAAAAATAACTAACGAGGATGCTTATACATCTACATTCTTGTATTCTGATAAAAGTATTTTTAGTATACAGTCATTATGAGATCTAAAGCATTAAATTTCAATGTTAACGACATTTGTCTTGCAAGTTAACTGGGTTTACCTAGCTAAGGCGAATCATGAGGCACAAAGGAATTACAAATAGTGATTACTAAAAAATTAATATCTATTACTTTATGTATTTATAGATATACATTATCTATCGAAAAGAATTATTTACGGATAGGACATTTAGAGTGACGTTTTTTAAGGGGCAATTTTTAATAGAAATTGATCAAAGGTTTTTTCCTTACATCTTTTTGAGCGAGTTGTGGAAACTATTTTAATTAATCGTTTTTCGATTAACTGTATATTTTGAAAAAGCCTTATTTGATTTTCTACAAAGCACATAACATTCCAATCCAACGTTTGTTAAAAAGCATTTTATTTATTTTGGTGGCTGGGTGGTTTCCTTGAGTAGTTGTAACATAATTGTAACACATGGTAAAAACATATTTTGTAATTTTGGCAGTACTTATTAGTTTTTGCCTCCAACAGCAAACGGATCTAGATGCAGAAGCTGCCGCCGCCGCTGCCGCTGCTTCTTCAAGTTCTCAAACAAGTACTGGTTGTATTACACTCACCACTACTGTTGCCACAGATGCATCAAAAAATAATCAGCCAAAACGTCTTCATGTTAGCAACATTCCGTTTCGATATCGGGATCCGGACTTACGAACACTTTTCGGGGTAAGAAAAAACTTTCACTGTTTTGGTTTTGCATATACTTTCACATCTAAAACGACCGTTGACAGTTGTTTTCAGGTATTTACCATATTGATATATACCGTGGAACCTTAATATCTGAAAGTTCTCGAAAAGTCAAAATGATTCCCATTCTCCTTGAACGCCCCTTCAAACATCTTTTGAACCATGGTGAATCAAAAAGTGGATAACTTAACCCGTTCGCTAACAGGGTCTCCTTGAAAAAACGGCCACCACAGCCAAAGATGTTTTACGGGATTATATGACATCAATTAGAATTGATTTTACGTATATATATTTAGAACATTCTATAAAAAGTAAAATAAATGCAAAAAAACACACAAAAATTAAAAAACACAAAACGTTTAAACCTGCCTTAGTAAATTGACAAAAAACGTGTCACATATATATGACGTCGGGCTCTGGTAAGAAACGGCTGTGTCACATATATGTGACGGTTCGTAGCGAACGAGTTAAAGTAAAACTTCTTTTCCCTTGGGTTCGAGAATTATCAGGATTTCAGTGTATGTTTATCTACGTGGCAAGTATATATGAAAACTGCCAATGCTTTGCTTTTATTTTAAAAAATATGGGGAAGAACCATTTATTTGAAAAATATTTCGTAGCGGAGTATATGTAGAATCAGGGTTGTGGGATGTATTAAAGGTATAAGACATATAATCCGTATGTATTTTATGGTACAAAATGTACATATAATACATCTGGTTTTTATACGTTTCTCAACGTACAAAAACTAAACTTATTCTGTGCGAACAAAATTCCAAAATTTGGAGTAAAAACTCAAAGTAGCCTGAAATTCATTTGTTAAAAATCGTAGCAAAGCTGCATGCAAAAGATTTGTTAATATTAAAAATTGTAAAGAGCAGAGTGTTAATTGGCTCTCAGAAATTATATCAATATTTTAAATTGTTATATTGCAGTATTAGTGTGTCCTACTCTCACTGTTTCACCCAGGTGTTCCTTCTTTTTATAAGGAAATGTGTGGATGTAGTAAATATGTTTTATTTTTTGTGGATGTTTTGTGTATCTTCAAATACTCTTCATGATAGTTCACATCAAGTGGTTAGTAAACGGAATTCTGCTGCGTAATTGAATCAAGAGGTTAAATTTGGGAACCAATAGATTTTTTTTTATTTATCACAACCAAGAACTTTTGACATTTAATGGCCAGCTGCCAGGATATCATTAAAACAGCATATATGATGCATGAAACGGAGTTTTATTTTCTTGTGTAATTTTTAATTCTTTTAACTGTTCTAAACATTAGGTAAAATAAATTTTTTCACCCAAGTAACTATAATCAGATTTTTGAATGTTTATAATTAGAACTATACTATCTATATTGTTTTTTAATTCAAGAATTAAAACAAAAATAACTGACTTTTTGAAACACAAGCAAACATTGTAAATTTAGCTGTTTTGAATCATGTCTAGCTTGTCTTCAGCTAAATTTGGCAACAGTCGTCTCCAGCAACACTTTGAAATAACTGAGATTTTGCTACACTTTGTCATAAAGCTGGCTGTTTTAGTCTTCAATTTAGCTGATTTGTTCATGCGGATTTGTGGAAGTTGCAGTGATTTCAATTTCAAACATCATTGTCATAGGTGACAATCCTTCCGATTTTTTATCGGTCTTCCGGTCGGAAAACGATTTTCGGAGATTTCATCTAAAATCCCCAGTGTTTTTTAAAATACTGATTTTTTTTAAAAAAATTAAATACCTATTTTTCTTGATGCATGTTTATTTAAATTTTTGCGCATATGTGCATATTTAATAATAAATATGCATAAATAAATGCAAATATCGGTAAAAAAGACGGAAAAGTTTATCTACCTTTGACGTGGCATGATGTGGAATTTTAGCTCCATGACGTAGCTATGATGTAGAGTGATGCCCCTGCACAACGAAATCATGCATCTGTATTTGTAGTTGTTGGTGGGAGGAAAGAAAGAATGCGCTACACCGTTAAGGTTTTGGTCAAGCATGTGACTCTTTATAGGGAAGCCATGTGTTAGACGTATCTGGTATTTCTTTGCTCTGGAAAGAAAGTTTTGTTTTTAGGTGTTTTTGAAAACAACGTTAACGATGTCGACTGTTAATAAAAGGTACTACCAAACGTTTAAAGCCGAATATATGAAGATGTTTAATTTTATTCAAAAATCAAGACTGGGGCCAAAATATGCTTTCTGCATGTGTTACAGTAAAGACATAAGCATTACTCACGGTGGTAAACGCGATATTACTTTGCATTCTGAGACCGTTGAACATAAGGAGACGTTCAAGGCTGTAGAGTCTAATCATAGTATCAAGCCTTCATTTTTTGCATTTAACGATACCTCCATGATTAAAGCTGAATGTTTATTTACATCGTTTTTGATCGAACATAATTTGCCAATGAATTGCAGCGATCACACGGGGATGCTCTTTCGGAAAACGTTTCCTGACAGCAGTATTGCAAAACAATATGGATCTGCAAAGACCAAAACTTCTGCAATTATGAAAGAAATGTCTGCAAAGGAATCCTCATCACTTGTTGAAAATTTAAGGTGCTATCCATTTTCAATTGCAACTGATGGAAGCAACGATGTTGATTCAAAGCTGTATCCAATAGTGGTAACTTTCTTCGATCCTTTATGTGAAAAAATTGTGAATTGTCTTTTATCTGTGCCAACTTTGAAAGAAGATGCTACTGGGTTAAATATTGGAAATCTTCTGGTAAGTGCTTTACAATCTGAAAACTTTCCAATTTCTAATTGTGTTGCCTTTAGCTGTGATAATGCACCTGTTATGATAGGAAAAAAAGCAGGTGTAGCAGCAGTGTTAAAGAATCATCACCAAAATATTGAAATTATGGGCTGTTCCTGCCACCTTATTAACTTAGCAGCTGAAAAGAGTGCTGCATGTTTGCCATTTAAAATCGATGAAATTTTGGTAGACATTTACTATTACTTACAAAAGAGTTCGAAAAGAAAAGATAGGTTGAAAATTCTTCAAGAATTTCATGAGACTGATATAAAAAAGGTACTAAAACACGTTAGCACTCGTTGGTTGTCTGTTGGAAAGTGCTTAGAGCGTATAATCCAGCAGTGGCAACCTTTGATCAGTTTTTTTAAGGAAGAGGCCATGAAAAGGAATCAAATCACCCCACTTTCTTTCTTTACTATTCCCTCTATCAAAGTTTCGGTTGAAAATGCAGATAAAGTGAAAGAACGTAACAGCAAAAAAGCATCGCAGAAATTAAAAAGGAAAGCTCAAAATTATGTGGATATTTCTAAGAAACAAAAAACTGAAAACTCCATGTCTCGTGAACAAAGGTTGTTTTATTTTCTGTCGGAAGATATCAATAAGGCTTTCTGTTTATTTTTATCTTATACTGTGCCTGTATTTAAAAAAGCAAATGCTCAACTTCAGTCTGCGGAACCACATATTCATATGCTAAAATCTTCTCTTAAAATTGTACAGAGAAATGCTAGTGAAATTTGTAAAATCAAACATGATAAAATTATGTAGTGATATTTTGAAAGTCCACTATCATGAGAGGAGTAATCAAAAAGATGATGTTGATATCTTAATTGGAAATGGAACACTGAAAGTAATCCAAGATTTTAACATCCATGATAAAAATGAATTTTATGAAAACGTCAGAAGCTATTTCATAGCAGCATGTGACTACATGCACAATAAATTTCCTTTTGAGTTAGAAGTGTTACATCATGCAGAGGTTACACAAATATCGAATTTTGAAAATGCATCATTTTCCAGCTTAAAATATTTTACAGAAAAATTTCCTGTTCTTTTGTTCAATAATACAGAAGATGAAGCTGTTGATGCTTTACAAACAGAATTCAGTGAGTTCCAGGCTTTCGAAGTTCCACAAACTGTGAGTAATGAAGGTAGCATTGATGCACAATGGGCAGCCATAGGTAAAATAAAAAATGATACTTGTGAATTAAAATTTAAACGACTTTCTCAGGTTATGCTGTCAATACTTACGATCCCTCACAGTAATGCAGCATGCGAGAGAGTCTTCAGTCAAGTGAAGAAAATTAGAACTGACTTCAGGTCAACCATGTCTGATGACACATTAGAAAATTTACTAATAGTTAAATGCAGACAACATGTGAAATGTTACGAGAATGTATTTGACAAAAAATTTCTCAAATGCAAAATCTTGCACTACAGCATTTGTAAATTCTAAGAATTAATATTGCGTTTAATACAGTTTAATCCTCTATTATTATTAATTTAATAAATACTTAATTTCCTCATTGTGCCCTTTTTTCATAAATTATGTATGATTTTGTTTAATTAAAAAATGGTGGCCTGCCCACGCGTGCGTGATTGACTACAGATTTTTCACTTCTAGAAGTTGGCACCTATGCATTGTTATTATGCAGTTTATGTGTATTTAAATGTTAATTATGTTGATATTGTTTCTGTGTTTGTTTTGTCTCCTAATTGTCTTTTACTTCGATTTTAGCAATACGGTCCTGTTTTAGACGTTGAAATTATTTTTAATGAAAGAGGATCAAAGGTATGCTTTAGAATAGAATTCTTTTAAGGAAGTGGTTTCATGGAATAGGGAATTAAACACACTGTTCTAAATTTTTTATTTTATTAAAAAAAATATGTATTTGATGACTCACAAGAGTACACAAAATTCATATTCAATCAAAGTTTTTTTTTTTATCTTTTTATTATTATTTTTTTCAGTATGTATGTAAATGCTGATTTACAAACTTTTTTAAAATTCTCTGTCATTTAACAAAAGGAATTAAACAAGGAATTTAACATAAGGAATTAAACAAGGAATTTAACAAAAGGAATTCACTTCCTTATGATTATGGATTTCTTAGTTCATAGTAGCAGGCAATAAATTTTTTAAATGTGATTCTCTTTTTGAATGGAAGTTTTACTTCGCCGAGTTTTGATTAAGACTGCTTACACCATTCTGGCACAAAATGACCCTCGCTGTCCTTGCACCATAAAAATACAACCAGCCAACCTTACGCCATTTTTGCATTCTTAAAATGTGGTTAATGGTTGTTCATCAGGTTGTGTACGGGGGTGTTAACATCCATTAAAAAACAAAGTGCTGTCAGAGGATATGTCACCCCCCCCCCCTTTATTGAAATATTAGGCATGGATTCGATAGTGCTAACTATTATAACGGTTCACATTAGTCTGACTGCTTTTGGGTTGATCGTGTGTTTGATGTTTGGCCTATGTCATGTTATGTTGTGAGTAAAGCTATATATGTTCTACAGCTGAGGAGAAGCTCCTCTTAGTTTCTGAGAGTGAGGACACATCCTGCTATTCCCATTCTTTGAAATAAATGAGTTCTTTTGACTTGTTCTTTAAAAATGATTCGGTCTGTGGGACTCGCCTACTCCAGAAGAAAATAATCGTTTTGTGAATGACTTAGGCCTCTCGGTCACTAAACTTACTCACTAATTTGCACCATTCGTTCATAGCATATCTCTAATCCAGATATGTAATTTGTCGTATTTACGAAAGTCAATTTACCCAAGAAATGGACTTTTCCGCCAAAAAGTTTCCGTTACTGAAGTGATTCGATCATTCTGAGTCATTTAGGCTTCCTATGTACCTGGAATTGTCAGGAAATTCGATATCTTTCGTGAAAGCCAAAGAAAAACAAGATTTTTTGGCCAAACCTGGGAAAGTCATTCGAACTTCTGTTTTAAATGGCCAAATCTCCTACAAGCATGAAGCCATTTTCTCCCACAACTTGGATTTGCAACTAAGTCCTCGCAGTTGGACAGGAAATTTTGTTAGAAATGTCAGGAATTTTTTTCTTCACTGTGAGTTGGAACCCTGTTTACTATGTGGTATTTATTCATTAAATGAATATGGAACTGAGTTGCCATTCACTTTAAGGAATGCATTCTTTTATATCATTCCTAACATGTCTCTGATAAACTTACAGTTCTGTGATCAGATTCTAAACATGTGCTTGCCTATTAATTTTCCCTCCCAATTAACCGTTCTTTGGTGTCGATGACTGAAGTTACTATTTCTGTTAGCGTGTGATTTGTGATGGGTAATTGTGGGTGTAACGGTATCCTAGACTTTGAAACATCATAGTTCCATATAAAATATGGTATTATATGACCGTAATATATTATAAAAGCTCCTAATTGTAGAAAGCTGTAATCAGAAACCTGCCCGGGACAGGAGGTGCTGTTCTTCGTCCTTTTGTTTGTATAATTACTAAATGAACATTTACATACATACTGCAGAATTTTTATAATGTTCTTTTTTTTTCTTTTTTTTTTCACTTTTTTTTTAGATTGAGAGTAGATTCATGTTGATTTTATTCATAACATTTAAAAATGTGGTAAAATTATTGAATTTGTAAAGAATTAATGAAAACTTAGATTCCACAGAGAGTATTTTAAATTGTTAAAAAAAATTTTTTCCTTCTTTTTATCCATTGTCTATTTTATTATCAGTTTTAAATACTTTGTATTTTATAAAAATTTAAATTATTTTTTTTTAACTCGTTAGAGTTTTGAGATAGTATGTTTGAACTTTAACAATTTTTAAAAGGTAGTTTATAAGCAGTTAGTAATGATAATTTATAATTTCTGTTGTTGGGGTATTTTTAATAGAGGTACGGGAAAGCATCTGTAAAATGTGAGGTTTTAGGTGCCGATAGGGCCCACCAATGGGAGATAATAAAATAGAGGGTTCCTCCCTATTCTCTGAGTTACACTGAGTAGCATTGCTGATTTTGTATATCATTATGTTCAATCATGCTTCCTGCTAGAGCAGCACGTTTTAAATGGTGTGTTGCCAAATTTTATAAAACGTGCAATATTTGGCTCTTTAGTCAGAAGCACCAACCTCCCCACTCTTGACATATGTATATTATCCTTGGATTGGATTAGAGATCTGTTTGTCTTAAGTACCTGTCAAGTAGCAAATTTTTAGAAAATTACAACTCAGGATGAGTTAGTCCACAGAGATAAGAAATTACTAATAAATTTGATACCCATGTTTAAAGCTCATATTAGAGCTTTTTTTTTTTGGCATAGGAGAAAAAGAGATGCCGTCCCTATCCTTGAGAAAGGTAATAGTATCTTATATCCCGAGATAAGAAATGACGGAGGATTAAAACATTCAACAATATATATTTGATTTTGGTTATCATTTAAAAGTGAATTTCTCAATATTGAAAGAAGAAAAAAAAGAAATCTCAGTGCAATTGAAACATTCCTTTTCTCCGTATTTTCCATTTGTGTGAATCAAACTTTTCTGCAATGAATAATATTTAGAACAAAAGTTAGATTGTGGCTAGAAACCCCGGAAGAAGATTTAAGAGTATGCCCATATAAAAATTCAACCTTGCATAAAAGACACTTAAGAACATCATTAAACTCAGATATTTTGTTAAATATTCAAGTAAATTAGAGGAAAACTATAAAAAAAAATTTGTTTTGAATAATTTGGAGTATTATTATATTTTATTTCACAGTGTCATAAATAAATTGTTTTAAAAAATAATTTTTAAAATGCCACTTTGGAGCAAAAATTGCAAAAAATTATTATTATTAGTCAGTCAAAATCATGCTTTTTTTTCTGTCAGATTAGCAGAAATTAATTAAATTTATTAAATCATTAATATTTTTTTTTTGGTATGCTGCAAAATTTGCATACTCAGTTTCGGTGTGTCGCCAGATGAAAAGGTTGGAGGAAAGTCTTCTTCCCGAGAAATGCTAAAGCATTTTGGTAGTATTGGTCATATTTTCATCAAATTGGCTAGGCCAGTTGGTGAATAACTATTTGACAGTCTTCTTTCAAATTTATATTCAAAATTCTTTCGACCCTTCGTTCATTAGGACTGCCCAAATCACTATGTGAAAGCCATTTATAAAAATGTCTAAATATCTATCTCAGGACATTTATGAAATTAACTTGTGTTTATAAGATGTCTGAGGCAACAGTGCA
>QLNU02014802.1:55449026-55461816 GCA_006491805.2 Dysdera silvatica
GGTCATGTGCTCTACCTACTAAGCTTTGTAGCTTAGTAGGTAGAGCACCTGACTGTCTTTCAGGAGGTCATGGGTACGGGTTTCACCATGCAACTGGAAAATCATTCTTTTCTTTACGAGTAATTTAACATCAATGTATCACATTGTTGACGAGTACTCATGTGTTGCATGGTGACCCAATACATGTGCGACATGTTATGTGCATTGTTGAACAACACTGTGTTACGTACATTGCTGAATTATTATTTCCAAGTGTTGAAATGCACTTTAAAGGACATTGAACAGTTACGATGAATTCTGAAGGCTAAAGAAATGCTTATCTGCTTTAGTATAAGATCGACTGTACTCTGATGGTGTATGCATATTAAAATTTTTTCTAAAACTTTTTTTTTTTTTAATTTTTTTTTTTTCTAAAATATTTTTCAAATCTACTTCTAACTGAGCTTGCTTACGTATGTTTTTTTATTAATTTTCCTTTCATAATTTTAACGTATTATTATTATTCTTTATTCTGCTGACTACTTTATTGATAATACTTTTGTAACTTAATCAAGCTTTTTCCACTAGCATTAAAAACTGGGAAATCTGTGAGAATATATTTTAGTTTTTTCTTTTAAAAATTAACTTTGATTCATGAAAGATAAAACATATTTAAAACGTTAATTTAAAAAATCATTCTGCCTCAATTAAAAGGAAAATTTTAAAATATATATTTTTTTAAAGCAGATAATGAATTTCATATCATTTAACTTGTTCCTTACTGAATCTGTGTTAATTATTATTTTTTTAATTGTCAGAGTGTTTTGGTTGATTGTACAGATAAAAATCTGGATTTATTCATCCAAATTTACATAAAACCAAATATATTTATGGTTATGTACCCATGCACATATGGATCATTGTTCATTTACGAATCACTCATATGTGCTGTATGTCAGTACACATGACTGTACACCTATATTGTCGTCAAAATAAAAATCCTGTGTGTCTAATTGATTGCGCTTTAGTAAGGAACATGCTAAATATGTATATATATATATATATGTATAATGTAGCTATCGAAGCCTGATTATTATTTTGAAATTATCGAATTTATGATAATAGATTTTGTTTATTATTTTTTTTTTTCAACATGGATTTTATTTTCATCCTTTTTTTTTTTGTCAAAGGGAAGGGTAATGCACTTTTATCATGTGCATATTTTAAAGAACGGCATAAAGTAAATATTTTTACCCAAAAATTATGGTACATGTTACTAAGAATTTTTATCGTGAAAAGTATATTCGCGTTGAATGAATGTGAGGGGGAAGAAAAAAAAAAGATATTTTATTGCTGCTTTATGTTAAAGTTTTGTGCAAAATTCGAGACATGTGCAATTCGGCAATTCTCAGTGGGAAGTGGAACAGGAGTATTGTTTTGTCAGCTTAAAGAGGAATGAAATATTTCATAATTATTTCATTCCTGTGCGATATGCTGCCCTATGGTAGTGCAGAAATTATGCATTCATTTCTCAGTCTGTTAATCTCGATTCAATTCTAACGGTAATACAGAATGTGTACCTTTGTTTCTGTACCACGTTTGATTCTCCAGACAGCACAGGTTTGGATTTATGGGGAAACTGCAGGTCTTGATGTAGCATTAGCTTTATACCATGAAACACAACCGAAGCTTTGCAAGGCCCTGCAGTGGCAACCTGTTTGCCTTGTGTACCTTTAACCTGGGTTTCATTCCTAGTGGTGCCCCCTACCAAAACAAAATGAAACACACCGACTAAACCTGTGGTCCATGGACCACCGCTGGTGGTCCGCAGAAAAAGCTGGACATTATTTGCATTTTTAATGTTTTATTAATAATAAAACAAAAATAATATTCTAAGTGATTCTCATATTCTGAATGACAATTTTTGCTTTTGTATTGTACTAAATTCACGGAATGTGGTCCCCGAGGTCCAAAAGGTTGGCGACCGTTGGACTAAACTGCTCGATATAGTCTAGGGGTTGGTGTCTTAAGCCTTAAGAAGTTCGAAGTCCTCAGAGAACTGTAGTATCATGACCGCCTTTGCATTATAAAATACCAACGTCTGTAGTGTGTGCTAAATCCACATCACTTCAGTATCCAGTTTGGAGAGGTGCTGTGGTGCTATTTCATTTGAATGTAAACTGGGATAAACATGATAATTTTTGTAGCTCTGTAGTTGTTTTGTATGTGGTAATGTTTCTGGATACCTTGCGAATAATGTGGCTTGATTCCAACGAATATCCAGTGTTTTATTAAAGTCGAACAATTCTCTCCCTCTCTCTCACATCATAGCCAATGATATGGTAACATTAGATGATAAATTACAAAGAAAAGAATGATTTCTCGGCAGTTGTGGGCTCAGTCCTCCACTTGACTGAACCTACACCATCTTGATAGCCAGTCAAGTGCTCTTTCCTCGGTAGTTGTGGGTGAAGTCCCTACCAGGAAGGAAGCATGCAAGGGTAAGAGGTGGCTGCCAAAGGCAGTCGCCCCCAGGCACAGAGAAATTATTTTTTTCTTAGCGAGTAATTTATCATATAAGCGCCTACACCCTGTTTGGCGCAGAATGACCCTGCTGTCCTTGCACCATAAAAATGCAATCGGCCGTCTAAGCATCCAGTACTTATTGACGTTTTTTTGCAGTGCGGGATTTAATTTCCTGGGTGAAAGAGGTTCAGATGCAAAATAAAAACAAAATTGGGTCTTGGCACAGCATGACCCTAACTGTCCGTATGCCATGAAATGCAAACCAACTTACTGGGGGGGGGGGACACACCTCTGTAAAGCTGTAACTCTGTATACAGCTTGACCGTGTTTAGTGTAGAATGATCTGTGGTCCTTGACATGAAAGTTCAACCTACCAATCTTTCATCTTGTGGAGACTGTATAGAATTGGATTGGAGAAACACTGCAATCACAAAGCATAAAGTTACTTACGAGAGCAACGTTTGTCAGCAGTGACTCAAATATTGAAGTCCTGATGAATTTATCAACCTCACTTGAGTCCTATTAAGCCTTAGGCCAGTGGTGGCTAACCATTCCCCCCCCCCCCATTTATTACTTTTAGGTTTTTATACTATTGGTATGTCATTCAAAGTCTTTACTTTGCTTAATACTTATGCACCACATAATAAATGTGTTTTCTAAAAAAATATTGTTTCGATGTGTCACATGACATATATCAGCATGCTGTGGGTTGGCCACCATCGCCTTGGGCAGACCATATATTGGAAGAGTACAAAACGGAAACACAGTGCAACAAAAAATAGCACATGCATTACCCGAATGTGGTATCTATAGAAGTAACACCAGCCTACCTTATCAAATCATCATTTCGTATGAAGTATTTATACCATGTTAATGATGCATGTTCCCTCAGTGTGTGGTATAACTTAAACTTAGAAAGTTACACTTAAAGCTGTTGGTCTCATTACAGATGACATTATGCAGTTTTAACGAACTAGTAACTTTTGTTTCCTTTAAGTGGTCATATGTTCTATTACTTGGTTTGCCATAGATTCTTGCTTTTAATTTTCGGTAAATGTGGTTCTAACATCATAAGTTTGGTGCCACATTAGGCTGTCTTCCAACTCACGTGACCAGTAGTAATTTTAAGAACATTTGACATCGCACCACACAGATAAGATTTAAAAGTGTGACGCTTATGATGTAGTCTTTATTTATAAATCAGTAGGGAATTATCAAATTTTTAAAAACTGGTTTTCTGAGTTGTAAAAGATTTAATAATTGGTTCTTATTTAAAAAAAAAAAAAAATTATGGTTATATATATATTTTTTTTTAGCAACCGGTTTGTAAAAACCAGCTCCTCACTGCAAATTATCCCCTAAACTATTTTAGACCAAAAAATATACATAGTGAAAGATCAAAAAAGGTAACACTCTGCTGACTATTAAGATTGCAACACCAGGAAAGATTGGAGACGTCCTACGGTAACGTGGTCATAACATATTCGTTTGTCATATTTCGACCCAGTGATACACACACTTGTTGGTTTGTTTCCCCCACTGTAACAGTATTGCCAGGTTTGATTGCCAAATCAGCAGAGGTTCCAGTTCTTTGGAAATCAGTAAGTCATGATGCGACATGACCTTGAGTCGCAGTACCTTCGGAATAGTTGTCTTTGAGATGTGAATCACAAGCAATCTTTTTGTTCTTAAATTTAGGGATTGTTTCTGCAATTTATAGGCATTCTTTAATTGTGGGATTTAAGAAATTGCTTTTTCATGACTGAGCCTTTGAATTGATTAGACTGCATTTCATCCTCATTGGGTTTGGTTGTGTGTTATTAACATAACACTTTACCTACCAAAAGCCTATTAATAGGCTATTTTTCACCAATGCTTAATGACCGGTAGCTTATTAATTGTTTTTTCAATTGCCAGCATTTGCTGCCCAATTAATTATATTACCCATAAAAAAATACTTAAGAATTATATTACCCATATAATCGGTACTCGAATCATTTGGTCTTTTCTATGTATTCATTTCACCTGCAAGCAGTAAGTAAAGTGTTAACATTGATTTTCTGTAATTTGGAGGTTGTTTTAAGCTGTCAATCGCATTCCAAATACCGAAGTGAATACATCACAAAATCACATAAAGCAGCAATGCAATATCACACGATGGGAAAGTAAGATCCATGTTGCGATAAAAATACTATCATTAATTCAGAGGGGAGGGGGGGGGGGGGGCATGCTAAATTCATGCATCGTGATTAGAAGTATCTGCAAATTTTAAAAATTGTCATCCATAATATATTCATTTCATATTTGCAAACCGTTTTGTAGGTAAACAATGCCACTGCTAGAGTGCAAACGAAAAAAGTCACGGCGATTCCAAATGGTATGCAAATTTGTTGTAAAATAATGTCGTTTTTTGTAATTTCAAAGTCGTTAAACTGTCGTTTACATTGTTAATGAATGAGGTAATGACCTATTGCTAAGTATGCTTATGAACTTTCTGTTTCTACTTCAGTTGCAGCTCTGCGAGGAGTTGCAATCCAAAGGGGAAGAGCAGCCCGTGGTGCTCTTGCCACTGCCTTCGCACGACATGCCTCACCTTTAACTGCAGCTGCTGCAGCAACTGCCTTGCACAGCTATGCTCCGTAAGTATTAATGCACTTGCCCCATCTTTTTGTTTGTTTTTGCAGCTAAATTTTTGTTTTGCTTGTTACTGTAATGAGGCAAATGTTTGTTCGCCCTGCCATAAATTCGATTCTCGTGTGAGAACGCTGATTGGAAATTTTGTATTTCACTAAAAAACTTAAAATTGTTTACGCATACAACGTTCTGTTGTTTGAGTGCTGCAATAAAATTTTCTTGTTCAAACAATCCTCCTGTTAGATGAAACAACCAACGTTTCCAGAAGCTAGTGACTTCAAAAATTTTATATTGTCATCATATTCTTAAGACTGCTTTTCTTTTCTTTTTGCGGGAGGAGACTGTAGTATGTAGAACAAAACACAATGGTGGTATAATAATAGATCATGACACCTTGTTTTCCATATTAAAATTTATTAATTTTCATAGTTATGTTAACAGACATATTTTTGAAATTCCATGTTTAAAAGTAGAATGTAACGCTCGTTTTTCTTTAGCCTTTTTTCTAGAGTTTGCCAAGATCCATTTTTTACTTACGCTGGAGCGGAACGTTATCAATTACCTGTGAGTTAAAGGAAATCTTCATGTAATAATATTTTAAAGGTATTTTAAAAGGTCTTTGTACTAATGTAGTATTTTCTTTGCAGGCAACATACGCAGCTAGTGCTGCTTATACAGCTGCTGCTGCACGACAGTATGCTGCTGCTGCAGCCGCGGCGGCCTCACACCCTGTCTCTTCCTATGCTGGAGTTGCAGGGTATGTGTTTGAAGATATTATCTATTTTAATAGTTGCATTCGTTATCAAAATTTCTTCTGACTTCAATCGTAAAGAACCCTTCTGATAGACATTGAAGCACTACCTTTTAATCAGTGAAGTTTTATTCAAGATGTCTGCCAAATGCAGCATAAAGATGCAAACAATAACAACTAAGATGTCTGCATGAACAATCTTGGGAGTATGTGTGTGTGTGTGAACCAATCAAACAAATTATTGAAGGAGATCTACAATTGAATTACTGAAAATATGTTAGCCAATGATTCGTCATGCACAATCAGTTGTTCCTGTCATGTCGCTGAAGTTTAAGCAAAATTAGATTATGATCTGTACTAGGGATGCAAAAAACCTGGGAACATCAAATATTGTAGATTATATAGTGATGTTGCATGCCCACTGTCACCAAACTGACAACGGGTCGGAAATTGTAGGTCCCACGACAGCAGGACTATCTGTCATTAGTTGTAAAACACAGTTACTAATGTATACTTTACTACATACCTATGGTTAATTTTGGGTTATGATATTCTTGGCATTAAAAAAAAAAGAGCCACATAAAGTTGTGGAACGTCTCTATAATTTTACATTATGCTAGATCTGTGTGGATATTAATGCCTGTTCTCTCTTTACAGGTCACCGTCATTGTATTACAGCTATGGACGGGAGTATGCTGATCCATATTTAGGTCATAGCATAGGACCTGTCGCTGGTTATGGAGTAAGTAAAATTTTCATTTAAAATTTTATTTTTAAATAGGTCTCTTGAGTTTGCATATACAGCGGCACCTGGTAAAGCGCCCACTTTTTGTAAAAGAGAACGGACAAGGACTTAGTCATGCCTGTACCAACGTCTGTCGCATATAGTGACCATTGCAGTCCAGTCCCAAAGGTGGCCACTTTAGGCAGGTTCTACTGTAACATAAAAAAGTAATGTTTTGATTCGGAGATTATTTTCCTTGTTTATTAGTCAGTCTCATCGTGGAGAGTAAAACCAAGTGAAGCAGTGTTTGATAATATGGATTCGGCATGTTTGTGTATAACTGTGTTTTTCTTATTCTAGGCTGCTGTGTATCGAAGCAGTTACAGCCGTTTCGCTCCTTATTAATGGAGGAAGCTGATTTGCAAGTGGGCTGATAGGCACGGCAAATGACAGGCAGTTGCACACTTACGTAAGTGTGCAGAAGAAACACACCCATCATCAACGCAACACAAGTTTTCGCACACCACCAATTTTGTCTTTTTTTTTTATTTATTTTCGTGCATTTTAATGTTGATTAGAATCATCAGTATTGCTTAAAGCCAGTATCAAGAAAAACTGTGACCGTTTATACAGATTTGGTAGAATAATGCTTTTCTAAAGGACTTCCTCCTCCTCCTCCTCCTCTCAATTGCTTATCTCTGACCCCTCTTCATTTCTGGCGGCCACCTAGTCACAATCGGGTTCCGTGAATTGTGGCTCTTTGAACGACTTTTATTAGGTAACACAACGTTGCAATCTCACTCGTCATTTTATTTTCGATCGTTTAAGCACAAAATTTTTATCGTTTTAAGGATATGGTGCTTTATCGAATGCACAGAATGTAAAGTGTTTTGTTGTGATCACACGTTATCCTTGTAAAGTTTTATATGCATAGCTTTACGTATTTTTTCACGGGTTTAGAATCTCTTTTTTAAGATACACCATGTCTCTTTTTTATTTTTGTTGGCAGCTATTGCTCCGCTGAAGGTTTAGAATTGCGAAGTGCATATATATATTTGAAATGATGTATTAGATTGAAGCTTGTAGCTCTTACCACAGGGTTCCTCTGCAATGGTGGCATACAACATGGCTCTCGTACACATTCATCCTAAAAACATAAATCATTCGAGCTTAATTTTGAGAAGGTTTAGTGTGCTTTACATTTTGGAATCACCAGAGTTTACCCAAAACGAATTTTTTATACTCTGTTTTCCAAGGATTCGGTTCTATGGGACATAAGACATGTTTGAAATCGTGAACTGGCTCTTTATCAGTGAAGTGAAATATACTTATAATTAACACAATATTGTCGTAATAAAAAGTAAGTTATTAACATCTGCTTCAATAGCATGTGCTCTTTTTTCCAAAACGAAACATGAATAGACGATTGACTAGCACCGCCAGCCAATGTTGCCATCATGCAGATCACAAATCCGTTATTTGGGAGAAAAATTATATATCTCAGTGTTCCCCATGCACCTGGAGAAACTAGAATTGTCAGGGAATTCGAAATTGATCATAAAGGACGGGGGGAAATGAGGTTTTTCGATCAAACCTGGAAAAGTTACGGAAAACCCTCCGAACTTCCGTTTTCAACAGCCAAATCTCCCACCAATGTGAAGTCTTTTTCCTCATAATCGAAGTTCAGTTGAAAGTTGCTTTCGATTGGCGAAGGAATTTTTTCCTCCAATGCCAGTGAGAACCTTGTGTCTGTGGCAACGTCTCTTGTTATAGCATGAACAAAATACTATAACGAGAGATAGCCATAGACTTCGTTATTTGAGATTTCTGACCTGCGTGGTGGCAGTGTTGGCTGGCACCATTAGCCAACGGTTTATTGATGTGTTCTGAAGAAAATAGCATATGCTATTGGAATAGCTGTTATTGTCACATTAATGCATTTTAACTGCAACAATAATGCGTTTTTTGTAGTTTATTAGATTTTGCATAATGGTTTATGCATTACAGCAAAATATGCCTAAACTCACGCCCCTTCTCTAAATTTTACCACTCATTAGATTTTTCCATTAAGCGGAGTATTTGTTTGGGAGACAGAATTTTTTAAAATAGGAGGAAACTTCCAGATGAAATTCCATTACTAGATTGATTTATTAGTGAATTGCCAAAATTTTAACAATTGGTGTCTTGCAAAAGGTTTTACAACCAGTTTGCCAAGATCCCGATGTCCCTCTTCAGCATATGGAACAAAAGACTCACAACCAATTTGTATCTTTAAGAGACCCTGCAGTGGTGACACATCTGCCTTACGTGCTGTTAAATGCATTAAAAAATAACAATTTATTTCTAATGAATTTTTATTATCTTCGATTTATTTCTATTTTAAATGAATCGTCTTTTAGTTTGTTTGATGTTTGATTAGACCCAAGCGCACAGGTTTCGTCGATTATTCTTTTGATGACCATAATGACATTTTTAATTAATATTGACTCGGGGGTTCCCGTGTATTTGGAATTTTCAGAGAAATTGAAATAGTTCACGAAGATCTGAGTAAGAAGAGCTTTTTCTTATTAAACTTCGAAAAGTCGGAGGAACCTTTCGTTTCGAAAAGCTGATTTCCCCCATGAACATAAAGTGTTTTCTACAAATGGATTTTGCAACTAGGTCCCCGCAATTGATCAGGGAATTTTTTTATTCAGTGTGAGTGGGAATCTTGAAACTTATCTGTAAATTAATGCAAGTGATTTGATAAATTACAATTGAGAATGTCAATCGGCATTTAAGAGAGCCCCAAATATTGGATCTGAGATATAAAAACATTACTTCTCCGCAATTATTTCGTTAATGTTCAGAAGCTGGCAATTTCGCTTACGTTTTACTAATGCGAATCCTACGTTAATCATTTAGACTCATTGGCATTGTAGAAACAAGCCCCTCCCTCCAAAATTTGGACTGCGGTTAGCACACGATTGCTTCTCCATGTTTTAAAAATTATACATTGCACACACAGTTTATTCCTTTGATAGTGATGTTTTATCCTTTTACTGTATCATTGCTTGTAGATATTGTTACGCCATTTGTTTGCCCATGTTTTTACAAATGTCCAAATTGTGTAATTTTGTCCGCGTGTGAGCATGTCTAAAAACGACGTTATGTAATCTTGACAGTTGCCATGAAAATCTTTAAATGTGCACACCGTATTTATTTTCAGTGCAAAAAATCCCCCTTTTCATTTTCAGCGTGTTCTTATAAACGTGTGTAGTCTGCAGACATTAGTATTCAACATTTGCTGACATGGACATGTTACTTTTCATTAAACTTTGTGTATATATTACTTGACTCGGAACATATCCCTTAACTTCTTCATTTGCCAATTCATTGCGTATTAATTTCAAGTTAAAAATTAATTCTGTGTAAGCTTTAGCTTAACATATATATACACAAATTGGCATGTGAGAATGAGCTTAATTAACATGACCTTTAGCTAGCTTAATGTGACCTTATTCTGAATTAGACCTCTGTACTGTGAAATAATTTTAATTTACGTAATTGTGACATTTTTATCCAACTATTAATGTTTTTTAATGCCTTTAAAATAATGATTTTTAAGATATTTAAAAAAAAAAAAAAAATCACGATATTGTTTTATTTAAATTTATTTTGGATTTACGATGATGTACTGTTTTATATCGTGATGTACAATGTCTGCTTGTAACTGTTCCGCTCATATGTACATCATGCCATTATTTATTCAACCATAGACTCACGTCGTATGCAAAGAAGAATCTCAATGTGTATACATTCACGTTTCTGTTACTATGTGTTCTTATAGTTCGTCATTTTGTCTATTAAACTTCATTATGTTAAAATATATGCTGCATTCTCATTATTTTCATGCGTCTATACAAAATTCCATATCCACTGACTTGCAAATACAGTCTGTACATTACGATCCTTAAAAATGACAAAAATTCAGTTTAAATAATAGTCAAGGCTTTTCAAGAGCAGACAGCATTACATTATGATAAATAATTTTAACACCCACGTTGTTTCAGTCTAGAGCTTTTTTTTTTAGTATAACAGAAAAAGAGACAGCATCCCTGTCCTAGAGGCAAACTAGGGCCTCTCCGTTGACCCTGGAGCGCCTTGACCACTAGGCCAAAGTTCCTTTTCTCCATGTGTATATGTATGGTTGTAAGATATTATTACCCTTCTCAGTTGCCAAATACTGGTTAACATAAGTCTCTGGAGTGAGTTTTTTTTTTTTTTTTTTTCGTGGGGATTTCTATTGTGATAAATAATTTTAACACCAACGTTAGAGCCCAATTTAGAACTTTTTTTAGTATGGGAGAAAGAGACACCGTCCTAGAGTCGAACCAGGATCTCTCTCTGTTGATATATATATAATATCTTGATCCTATATATGGAGAAAGCATTCGCCTAGTGGGTAAGGCGCCCCGAGCTCAACGAAGAGACCTTAGGATAGGGACGATGTCTCTTTTTCTCTTATACTAAAAATGCTCTAGATTGAGCTTTAATGTGGTTGTCAAAATTATTTATCATAATAAAATTTCCCTTGGAAAAAAATCACAAAAGCTTGCCCCGGAGGCTTTGTGTGTTGACCATTATTTGGCAATTGTGTTAGCCCTGCGAAGCATAATAATACCTTACATTAAATGTTCAGTCAATCACTGAGAGGACATGGTCCAGGGTTTGTACGGATCATGGAAATCCTGGAAAGTCATGGAATTTTATTTTGCATTTTCCAGGTATGGAAAAGTCAGGGAATTTAAAAAAAAAAAAACCCATGAAAGTCACGAAATATTTGTTTGGAAGCAATTTAACCTAAAACTCTAAAGTTCTACATTAAAAGTGGTGCGTGTGGGGAAACTCGCATCACGAGATCGAATCATCATTTTACGGCACCAAAGTGTCTTCTAATGCACGTGACTACGTAACTCACAAAACGCAGGAGGGAGTATCCGTCTGCTCTTGGTTCCAAGTGGAATCAGCCGCTGCTTCTCACGTGCTGTATCCACACATTACTATGTACAGAGATGCCTTGTATGGATTTTAACTACACCTTACGATTTTATGGTCGATACCAAGAAAACTATGGAAAACCTCATTCAAGATCCTCATGTGCAATTTTCTACCGGCCCCTCAAAACTTCATATTTTTTGTTGGTTTTTTTTTTTTGGTAAAAAAAACCCCATACTTTGCAGATAGCCCACACCTTCCATGTTTGGATACGATGCTTCTGACTCCCTCTTTTCTCTGTTATTTTTTTATGTCTAACTTCATGTGAGAAAATGCTTCAAATTTGGATTAAAACAACGAAATGAAATGCAGCCATGATTGTGGAACAGCTGAGGTGGTGGGGAATCGACAGACAAAACTTCATCGACAAATGTATCGCGATATGTAGTAAGGAATGGCCGTTTTACGAAGCATCGAAAGTTTTTAAATTTTTATGTGAACTCGCAGTTTTACCATATTTTGAATAACTTTTTACTTCCAGCATTTTATTAAAGTTCAGAATAATTTCCTCACAATACTTGTTTCGGGATATTTCCCCCTTATGCTTTCGTTATCTACACACGCAGAGGCTTGCAGATTAATTTAAAAGTAAATTTAACTATTAAATAAATTTAATTAATTTACGTAATTTATAATTCTATTCCGTGAAAAAACGCCACCTGGTGCCTGTTTCTGGAACTTAAAAAACGATTTTAACAAGTAGTGGTATTTTTGATGTATGATTTCGTTCTTGATGCACCACCTATCGGCAAAATTATGAACTTTTTAAACGTGCTTAATTAACGACTGTTGGTCATTTTTTAGTATTTTTCCATCAAAATAGAGGAATTTTGCCCTAATACGCCACTTACTGATGGGGTACGAATTAGCGATAATTAGTCATAGTTTGCACCTATAAATTTCCATCCAAAGAAACATGTCTGCACATGGACAGTGCGCAATTTTTTTGACAGAAGCTAATTTCAATGATTTTAGCTTCTCAAGAATAGGGAAAAGGTTTCAAAATTACAGAAAAAGAAACAATATTTATGTAGTTTTACTTTTTCAATGAAACATTTGACTTTTCATTTTTATCGTGCTCATTCATTTGATTAAAAACAATTTTTTTGTGCACTACAAACTCATATATAAACTAATTT
>QLNU02014802.1:55475787-55518779 GCA_006491805.2 Dysdera silvatica
TGGTTTAACATAGAGGGCCGATCTGGTTTAACATAGAGGGCCTGTAAGATGTGACATAAAGAAGGCCGATCCGATATGATTTAAAGAGCGCCAGTTTCGTTTGACACCAGGGTTTAAGCTGCAGTCGTGTTTTTCGCAAAATGCAACGAATGAAAAAAAGAATATTGCCCATCGCGAAAATGCGACAGGCATTTTTAACCACAGTTTATTCTCTGAAAACAGGATTTCTCGATTCCAGAATATCCGTTTTGCACTTCAGCGATCTTTTCTTGTTCCTTTTTGTTTCCTCTTCAAAATTCTTTCAATCAGCACCGTTGATATAAATTTCATTGATACGATTTTTTGAGCAACGAAAGCAACTAATATTTTTTTAGCATTTTGCTACAACTTTTTTTCCTATTTTTGCAACAGCATGTTTTGAGCCAGCTTAAACCCTGTTTGACATATATATATATATATTTATAGTTTGGATAAAAAAGTGGGGGTGCTGGTCACAGGCGTAGAATTTTTAAAATTTTTGGGGAGGCCCAAGCACATGATATGGATATTTATACATGACATATATGCAAAATCGAAAATTATTGGGGGGGCTGGGGCCCGCGGACCAGTGGCGCACCCAGAATTTTCCCAATGGGGGGGGGGCCTTCAATGGTGAAGGAATTTTTGATAGGAAAAATGATTAGAAGCCATATCAATTACGGTTGTCTTTTTGTGTACTTTTATCATTATTGAATTACTAATAATTTTATAGTGCAAGAAAAATAATTAGGAGTAATAGATTATGTTTATACAATTTTGCAATAGCCAGCCCTTGTCTTTCACAAAAAATCACTGTTTTGGCCCTGCGGTGGCGCAGTGTGGTAACGCGTTCTCCTATTGCGCGGCTAATCCGGGTTCGACTCCCAGCAGTGCAAAAAGAACGCTTACTCAGAGATCTCATAAAGATCGCACTGCTCACTGTAGTCCGGGGTTTGGTTCCCTAGGCCTTAAGAGGTTCGGATTCCTCGGAAAACAGTAGGTCCCGGCGCAGCATGACCACTGTAGTCTTTGAGCCGTAAAACCAAAAAGCAACCAACCAACCACTGTTTTGATAATAGGTTTAAGAATAACCTTATTCTGCAAAAATTGCTTTTGCTTGCCGTTGTCCATTACTTGAGCCACAGGAGGCTTTTTCCTTCCATGGCCCTTAAAAACTCAATGGCTTCGAGAATTAGATCCGTATGATAGAAAAAGTTTATCTGTGGCTTGTGGCTATCGTAAACGGACTTTCTGGAGTGAAAAGAGGCCACAAAATTTGCAATAAGCACCGTCTTCTACCATTGATTAAGTTAGCCAATTATGCTGGCTTAGCCAAGATGAGCAGAACTTCCGACTGTGTTGAGGTTTTACTTGATTTAATATAGTACTGACAGTCTTGGGAAAATTTTAATTTGTACAATGTCTCCAAAGATTATTTAGCACTACTATCCTATCTCCATCAGTGAGATTAGATTTCTTGACATAATTAAAAATATCTGCAGTCAGAATTTCTATTTCAACTGTGTTTGATATTGTGTTTTGATCCATCTTTACCTGCACCTCCTGGAAAGAGTTTTAAAACTAAACCCTGGCCACTGTTATTTTTGCCCCAACAGCGGTTCCATCAATGTCACCAGAGTTTATGTAAATGTCGTTGGGAACGTCACTACTTTTAATCTTACTTTAAAAAAATATAATTTACCAGTGTCTGTTGGCGTAATGATTTTTTGCTTTGTTAGCCCAAGGCGCGGAGCCCGGGCCTCCTCGGTCCCCCACGTTGGTGCGCCACTGACACAGACCTATATAATATATACGCATATATACTCTATGGGTGAAGGCCTTGTTTGTCCCATCATCTGGATTTGCGCATGGCTCCCAAGTCCTACCATCCCCACCCGTCCCATATTTTAGGGGCCGGAAACTTCCATTGTAATATAATATTACAAAGAGGTACCTCAGCGTTTCTTAGCTGGAAGTCTTTTTTATATAACTACTACATACATACGCAAACAAAGATGAAGTTTCTTATTCTAAAGTCATGGCAGAAAAACGTTGAAAAAAAACCCACGTTGATTTCAAATAGCCATACGTTCACATTTTATGAAAAAAAAAAAAAAGCTGAAAGCATCTCGATTTTCCTCGAATGTTCACATTTTAAGTAGACCGGAGAGCGCGGGGTGTAGAGAGATAACCCCACCATCTGTATTCATACATCATGTGAACATTACTAATTTGGAAAGTAAACGGTCTGCCATTCTTATTTTGAAAAAAAAAAAAATTACATTCTCCTCTATCTCCCCTCATGTCTCAAGACGCTTTAGTAATCTTTGTCCAGGCTGGGGACGGTATCACTGATGTTTTGATGCCGGAGGCTGATGACATTCGGTATACAATTGGAAGCAGAAGTCGAATGTTTTACGACCATTCATGAGAAACAAGGTGCAGTTGGGGAAATACAAAAGAAAGGGATTAAACATTTTGCGGCGAGTTTGAAAATCAGAGAAATGAATATGTGTGGGTGATAAGTGATCAGTGACTATTGGTCAAGACCTTATTCTAGAGCTACGAGTGACACTTTCTGCCTTTAGATATTTTATATTTTGTGCTTCGTATTGTAAATACAAAATTTCGATCGACATGTAGCATTTAAAGCTAATAAAGAAGAGGGCGTGGAAAAGATTATACTGATATCTTTCAGTGAAATGATAAGAAATACTATTTATATTGTTACTACTATTCTTTATTGCATACAGTATAGAGTTAGAAACCTGCATGGTCCGTTTCACTCACGGGCCTAAAATTCAACTTCAAATACAGGCTGGAATAGGTTGATTTTCTGAAAATTAATTGGTATATTCATTCAACGGGCCGTAATGGGCCGAAATATTTTTAAAAGTTATAAAAAGATTTTGGCCTTTTAAATGAATTTTAAGTCTTTTCAAAAAATGCATATTGAGGGGCTCCAATTAAATAAATGTAATTATGAGATCAATTTAGCATAGTTATCAATTAAATGTTATGGTCCAAAGTAATAACTTTTTATTGACTGATAAACTGGAATAAAGAATGCAAAATAATTTTCACCCTTATGTAAAACCTAAAAAATGTGCACCACATAAATAAGAGAGCCCAGGTAGAAGCGTTTTGAAAATTCTTGGCGACTTGAACAAACGCCAGTTTGTTTGTTTTTTACATATCTGGTGCATGTTAAAATTTATAACTTTATTGCTAATATGCAGTTTTCAAATTTTCTAAACAAAAGATATGAATTCATAAAAAAGTTCGAAGGTCAAGATACTGCATCATATATTTCATAATAATATACCTGCACTCTAAAGTATGTTACGAAAGTCCATAATTCAATCACGAGTTCTCACAAATGTAATAAAAATATATTTCGTTCTGAATAAAAATATCAAATAACTACTTATTGTTGACATTTCATGTTGAGCGTTATGGTAGGGTGCACAATTAATTAAAATAAAACACATAATTAAATTATCATTGTTTTTGCATTGAGCCGCCTAAATGCAAAAATGCCTGAGCAGCTGTCAAAGGCTCAGTCCGCCCCTGCATATACGTGGGTGGCAAAAATTATTGTATAATAAATTCCCCATGACAAAACTCACAAAAATCTCGCCCCGGAGGCTTTTCTGTGTTGACCATTATTTGGCAATTGTGTTATCCCTGTGAAGGGTAATAATATCTTACATCCTAATATACGGAGAAAAATGCGTTTGTTCTTGTCCTCGTTCGTCTAGTAGGTCAAGACACCTCGGGCTCAACGTGGGGACCCTGGTTCGAATCCAGGATGAGGACGGCGCCTCTTTTTCTCCAAAAACAATAAAGCTCTAGTTTGAGCTATATGAACGTGGGTGGCAAACATTATTGTATAATAAATCCCCCACTCACCTTTCTGTGTTGACCATTATTTGGCAATTGTGTTATCCCTGTGAAGGGTAATAATATCTTACATTTTACATATAGTTATATAAATTTCAAAATGAATATAGCATTCATTAATGACCACCAATTGGCTTCAAACTACTAACTTTAAACGATTTTTAATAAACATTTAAAAATTATGCAACACTACAGCATGCTGAGCAATTAGAATTACTCCTGAACAGTGGTGGGACAAAACCATCCCATTCAAGCCCCACACTAAGCAGGCCTTTTGATCGATATATTTTTCGCAATTAAAAAGGTTGCAGAAAAAATGTTTAAATATTCAATTAATAGAATTTTTTTTTAGAATCACATTATTTCAAACATGCACAGAACAAAATTAATGACTGAAAATGACCATTCATAAAAAGTGAGATCTCTACATAACGTTCATTTTTGTAGTTTGCCTTTTGAGGTACTTATTGAATGAGTTAAACCTATGAGTTGTCTAACATGTGCATCTTTTGTTGCATGGTAGCCTTTCCGCAGCGAAAGGGTCAAAGTCAGTGTCTTAAATACTATCCTTTTATTTTTGCTCTCTTGCATATTTTGGCATAGCATGGCATTCGTTGTCTTTGCGCCGATGAAATTCAACCATCTCTCTTAGTTTATTAACCCCTTCTAGCAGTGGCATAGCGATTAATCTAATTCGGGAGTTTTGGTTGCTTGTATTTTTATGGTGCAGGACAGCAAGGGTCATTCTGCGCCAAACATCTGATTCAGGAGTTAATTTTCACACTAAAGTTCTTTTGGTTCTCATTGCTACTCACTAAGGCCTTTCTATTAATGAAGGTTTCAATTCAGGATGCATGTGACGCTTGCATCCTGGATCTGCACTTTAAACAGCTCCCTTGTAAGATCACCTTTCTTAACTGCAATTGAGGTGGCTAGGCTTTACTAAAGTTATTACTGAAGAAAGACCTATGTACGGGATTCCAAAATGAGGTGGGGGTGTTGAAAAGGGGGGGGACTGATTTTTTGGTTGACTTTTCCCTCATATGGAAATAGTAATAATAATCAAAATGGGGGGTGAACCCTCCATTGTACACAGGCTTGATTGAAGAAAGGTAATATTAGCTGCCTGGGCTTTATCTTTTACCAAGATGTTAAATACACACTTCAACGTGATAAAGAGTGTAGAGGAAGGGTCATTCCTTAAAAAGTGGCTCACTGAGTACATCAATTACATTTCAAAGAAAAAACTACCACACATTAAGGAGGTATTCAATGTATGAACTTTTTCAAAACTCCCTTTCTTTTTTACAGTAGTGTTATGTAGAATGGCATGAACAGAGAGGAGGGATATTAGAGAGAGTTTTCCTAAGCCACCGCATGAAGACTAAAATAACAGCCGGATGATATGGGATGCATGCGAGGAATATTAAATCATCATCATGAGCTTTATGAAAATATCGAAGCGGTAAATATTCTTTGTGAAAGCTGCAATATACCATCTCACTAATTTTTGAGTTACTGCATGAGATGCATTCTTCACGTGCAATACTCACCTTGAAAGTATTTAAAGCTTGTGGATGTAATCAGGGATGATAAGGGAGGAACGGGGGGCAGCAACCAACTCTAGGGGCTCCACGTTGGCAAGGACCTAAGCTGTGGGGAGCTGGGCCTTGGCAGACTAGTTTTGCTAATCGGAAGGCCAGAAAAATTGTTCTCTAAATCCAGATTAATAAGATTTTGTACACTTTTAATGTACAGTTTTTTAATTATTCTTCATTAGCCTGTCTCGATTATTAAAAAAATAAATAATAGTAGCTTGGGCTAGTTCCTTTTTTCAGCAGTGATTTTGTAAAATAATTAAGTAATAAGTAAGTAAAAAAAAAATGCTTTCTTATTTCATACTTTTTGTTCATTTGGGCTTTCACCTCCTCTCTCAAAAAGAAAAAATATCCGTGCCACTGTACAGGGAAGGCGTTATAGGGGCCCGTCAAAGCAAACCTGGGGGCCAATATTGGCTTTCGGTGCCCATGGATGTAATACATCTTTCACACCTTTTTTTCACATAGCTTTTCAGTTACTCCTGCGTACAGAGATGGCCCATGTAATTCAAACACAGGTTTCCACTTTAGACGCATTGAAATACTTTACACCCTCACCGACAGGGCCACCTTAAAACCCTCTGAGGTGGGGATCATTGGGATCGGTTACACGTTTTTTCACTAACTTTTGAATTTCTAAATTTTTTTGCAATAAAAAGAAATGTAATATACAGTAAAATCTCCCTAAGCCGATAACCGTCATTTCCATGAAAAAGTGATCACTATGAAAGGTGGTCTCTTAATAGAAGTATAGTAGAAACTGTTTATAACGACGGAATTTTTACAAGAAGTTTGGTTTGCTATTCTACTCCATACTAAATATATCGGTTATAACGACATCGTATATAACGACGAAACCTGCTATAACGACGGCGATTTTGTAGTCTACGTAGATTCTAAGTAGGGAAATTCGTATCGGATATAACGACGCGACTTGACAGTCATAAAGCAGAACCACGTAGGTTAGTTATTAAAATTTAAAGTTAGTTATCAAAATTTAAGCTTTATTCTAATCTTGTTTATTTACAAATGTAAGAGTAATTTTTATTACTGCTAAACCTGAATATTAAAGATAGTGAACTTAAAAAGTGATTTATTAATTGAATATCACGAGGGTCATATTCTTAAGGGGCCTATTCTATTTTTTCAGCGTAGAGCCCATAAAACTCTTAAACCGGCACTGTTCGGAAGTCATTAGTATAATATAATAAATACTATTCATTACATTTGTTTTCTACATTATATACTTTAGTAGTATTTTCTACAATTTTTTCAATTTAAAAAACTAAGAAAGTACTATGTACTTAGTTTGGCTATAACATAATATAAACTGAAATTAAATTCATTATAATTAAGTATATTTTTATTTAATTTTGAAACCAAAAAGTTTAATACTTTCTACTATCAAAATAATTTATAAAACTCTAGAGTGTATTATACTATAGGCTACTATGATTTTAAAAAGATATCGTTTATAACGACCGAATTTGCACAGTCCCTTGAAGGTCGTTATAACCGATTTTCACTGTATAAGGTGATGGGGCGATAAATACTAAACAAAGTAATTGAAATTACACAAATGGCAAAACATAAACTTAAAAAATATATGATAATTTGAATGTTAATTGCAAGCAATGAAATTTATGATTTTTTAAAAAAGTAATAAATAGCAGTAGTTTGTTTCGATGTTAAAAGTTTTTTTTTTGCTACAATTTTTTACGGTGTTATCTGCCTTTTTCAGCATTTAAACAGGTGGGTCAATTTTGTTTCAGAATTTCCTCCTTCATGTCCATTTATAACAATAATTCGTTGCTCTAAGGTCAAGAATTTAGCTGTTACTTTGAAAACACAAATAAGACTGACTGCTTTTTTCAAAATCAACCCATTGAGCATGTAATTATTTTTCTCCAGCAGTTGTTGTTGGTTTTACGGCTCAAGGACAACAATAGTCGTGCTGTGCAAGAACCTACTGTTTTCCGAGGAATCCGAACCTCTGGACCTACAATTTTCCGAGGAATCCGAACCTCTTAAGGCCCAGGGAACCAAACCCCAGACTACAGTGAGCAGTGCGATTTTTATGAGATCTCTGAGTAACAGTTCTCTGCACTATTGGGAGTCAAACCGGGGTTTTAACGGCACGCTAGATAAACGTGTTACCACACTATGCCACCTCAGGACCGTTTTCTCCAGTCAAGATGAGAATATACATAGGAACTGAAATCCCTTTCTTTTCACTACCAAAGAATATAGTTCCTATTAGAGGGTGAATAGTTTTCGATCGTCTTTGAATGGAGGTAAGCTTAGAATTGGGCCCACGGGAGAGGACATTCATTTTTCCGAAAAAGTGGTTGTTGAATGGAGGTGGTTTTGCTGTATAATTAATTTTGCCAATTTGGGGCCACCTAGTTGACTCACCTGTTAAGACGGCTCTGTACATGGATCAGAATGATTAAGAAGTTAGCGGTAAGGTTATTTCCTTGCTTGATATACAGACAGTAAAGTAAACAAATAAATTAAGTCAAGGAAGCATGTTTTCAAGTTTATTGAAGTTACAAATGACATACACGGGGACATGGAAGGTGATCGCTATTTTATCTACAAAGTTAAATGACGCAAAACATTCAGTGTTTCCAGACAATATATTACAGTCATTACATAGGCCTTGTTAACATCATAATACAGCAAGATGCTACACAAAAACAGGTTATTCAGCAACAAATATTAAATATATGTCCCACTGTGACTGCCTTTCTCGATACAAAAACATCACAAAATATAAAATCATGAGCTTTATAAGCTAAAATTTTTTAATTATTTTACATTGTATGACACAAGCATATTTATATATTTCAGCATACATATTTCATTTCTTAAAAAGCTCTAAATAATAGTGTTTTGTATATTTTTTAAACTTTTTTTTCTTTTGGCTGCATAAAATTGTGTTTTTTTAAGAAAAATTCAATAGTTCAGAATTGCTTAATTACAAGTTTTGTGCATGATAGAAAAGTTTGTGATTTTTTTTTTTTTAATAAGTGAAACAACTGGGTGGAAAGTAGGATTTAGGGAAGAAAAGTAGAGGTAAGATCATACTTCCCTTCAAATTTTTCCACAAATACACATATAATCAACAAGAATATTTTATATGATAAAGGTAAGTTACTTAAAAAAAAAATCATTTAGATTAGAATTTTTTATTCCGAAATTGATTAAAAAGCACACAATGATCCCAATTTAGATATGAATCAATGTTTCTAATGACCAAGAGAAATATTTTTCAGAAAATTTCGGAAAAAAAGTTTTCTTTACAAAAAACTGACATTAGAAGATTTTGATTTGTCTAAATGACCCAAAAATTTTGAGGGTTCGGTCATCAGTGTCCGTTTCAAAAATTTTTGGTAACCCTCGCAAAAGCTTTATACAGAAGCAGAGATGCAAGTGTTTTATTTGAAAATGTGTCGAATAAAAAATCTGAAATTTAAAGTTCCCAAGTTTTCTTTTTTAATTTCCTAACGCCACTTCAAAAGCTGCAGGAAATTGATTTTTACCAAAATCACTCTTTAGACACCAGAGAATGACATTCGGATTTGGAGGTATGTGTTCTATTGAAGTAACTTATTCTCCTTTTTGGATCTCTGGTTGTAAATCAAAACACTTGAAACAGTTTGGGATATTCTTTTGTGTTCACAAATAAAACCCAGCCCTTTCTGTGATAATTACCAAAAATGGAAGCAATATATAAATAATCAAATGAGATTAAAACCCATTTTTGTATTTTGTTTTCTTACACTATTTTTAACTTAACAAGCTCTGAAATTATTTTATATATTAAGTAACTACTTTAAATATTTTTTTTATTATATACGAAGCTATATTGTCATTATTTATTTTACAAAACAATCTGATAATTTATAACAGCATAGTCCAGATATGGCTGTATTATAGTAGGCAAAATAGTTAAAATCATACATGTTGTGGTATATAATTAATGTATATCAATCATATATGAATGTTCGTTCATGCCTCATTATAAGAACTTCCAAACAAACTGCATTTTCAAACACTTTATTTACTCATTTCCACAGGCTCTTAAAAAATTACATATGTAGCAAGCACTCGAGCAAAAGATCCAAATCATGGGACTGTGTTTAATAGTTAAACAAGAGCATCGACCAGCTCCACATTAAATTTCACAGCTAACAAAAACTTCCAATTGTTAATGCGGCGTGTTTATGGAGAAAAGGTATAATTACTAAATCAAAGCCGTGACAATTCAATTACTCTATGACCAAAGCTGGTCAGACGGAGAATTAGTAATAAATAGAATACAAACTAACAAAAAATCGTCGATTCAACGATGACAAATTGACTCAGTTTGTACCCGGCATACTTCTTCAGGAAATTGGTAAAATATCTTTCCTTTCAAATAAATAATCGTTGTATTGACTTGTAGGATTTTGGCCGATGCTTATTTGACTACTAGCCCTGTTTTTGCGTAGAAACCTTGTTCTTCCTCATTAGGTTAGCATTCTACATTCTATATAGTACTGTACAAGTGATTTGCAACAGAGCCCTTTACACAACTTGTTAAAAGTAGAAAACATACGTGTATGCCCTCTGCTAAGCTTAATCGGTGCTTGTCTTCTGGCGTTGATGCAAGGGGCATGTCATTCTATGTCGCAAATTGTGATGCAATTGTACAAAAGCCGAGTCGAAAGCAAATGCCTGGTATTAACATCAATTTAAAAACAGGTTGCTCAACACAACACGACATAAATGCTAAAACGAACAGCGACGCCCGCCAGTGACAACAATGTTAAGTATTTGCATGTACACATCTGTTGAATAATAATATTTACATGTGTGTATGTTGACAAGGAGAATAACTTTTCTTCGATTTGCAGTGCAACGTTTTAAAAGGTTTGCCTTCTGGAAGGTTTCCATCTCCACTGTAGCACAATATAATGCAATCCCTACATCTGCTCGCAAACAAGAAATGTTGGTCAGCAATTTTCGAGCATCCATTGGACCTCTACGAAGCCTGTGGTCCAGTCTTTTTTTGTATAAAATATATCAGGATCATCGATGTCGAAGTTGCAATGCAGAAAATGCATGATTATGTGTTAGATGAGGTCGGACATTTCATTTCTTCAGAATAACTCACATGGGATGTAGTTTATTACAAATTTCCTCAAAGTTTAAATAAAATTCAATCTAGACATTAAAAAATATGGCAATGATTTTTCATTTTGGAGAAACATGGCCACTGCAATCCATACGAGAAGTATGGCGTCATCAAACCCAGAGATTTATTTATAATTTTAAATGATGTGCGACTGTTCGCGGAGACTCCACTGTGATAACATTATATGAAAGCTCATGTGATAACATTATCACGTGATAGTTTCTCTCACAAGTTTTATTTTCCTAACAAAGAAAGCCTCAAGAGTTTCAGCACAGCTGTAGAATGGGGAAGATTTCGGATTGTAGTATCGACAGTTATCGAAAATCTTGGTCATGTCACCGATGAAATCGGATAACCGCTTATAAAAATGGGTGTTCAGTTTTTTCTCAATTGTTTTCAAATCTGCGGAAAAAAAAGAGAAAACAAACGTTGTTAAGAGTTAAAAATATCAATAAATTAAAATTGGTATTTTCAAAGAGAGTGCACATAAATGGAAAATTTCACGATCAGATATATATACATAGGCATAAGTAATAACACCAAAGTATCACCCAAAAATCGTTACGTTTACATTGTGCGTGTGGTTACGTGGATATTTACATATATTACTATAAATACATAAATTAATTTTTTTGAAGTATTCCATATAAAAGAACTCTACCCAGTCAATGAGCAAAAATCTACTCCCAGTTTCCCTCAAGCTTGAAAAGTGTCTATTAAATTAAAATTTTTGGATTAATTAGTCATTCATAAATGGCAACAGTTACGCAATAACAATATCGTTAATATTCTAATATTTTTCACTGCACCCCTGACGAAAGAGGATGAAGTCTGTCTGAAAAATAAGTCGAAACTAACCTTTTAACTTTATGTCTATAACGTTAACTTTTACTTAGAAATCTAATCTGTACAAATGCTATGTCAAATCATCTTGCATAATTTATGTTACTGCTATAATGCTCTATTTTATTATTATTTTAAAAAATAGCCACTACTTTAGAATATTAATATATTGTTTGTGGTTTTACGGCTCAAAGACTACAATGGTCATGCTGCGCCGGGACCTACTGTTTTCTGAGGAATCTGAACCTCTTAAGGCCCAGGGGGCAAAACCCCGGACTACAGTGATATCTTTGAGTAAGTGGTTTTTGCATTGTTGGGGGTCGAACCCAGATTAACGGCGCACTAGGCGAACGCGTTAACAAAATGTGCCACCGTAGGACCTAGAACATTAATATAAAGCAACTTTCTCTCAATAACGTCATTTTAATTAATAATTATATTTCACAATCTCGGAAAAGGCTTCATAGAATTGCACACGTTTAGATTAATGTTTTTCTGTTTAACGAAGTTCTTCCTGTGTCCCTTCAAAGTTACATTAAGAGAAGAGATTGCCGTAGTAAAAATTCAATCATCCACAGTTAATTGAGACTGCATGGTTCCCACACTTTTGTCCTGTTGAAATTCAAGGGCTTTTCAAGAACTTTACCTTGTCAATTACAATACACTCGTACATAAGACTTCATTAAAAATGCAAGCCATTATAAGCACAATACTGAAATTAGAGTGTTTAATTATGTTGTTCCTTTTCAACTTGGCATATTCTGCCAGCAAAAGCTACTCTTTTTTGCATCCCTTGTGTCAACCGTGCTCAGCAGGCGTGGGAGGAATGGGGCGTTCAGAAAATCGGAAGCAATCGTTTCGACAGGAAAATCGATAAAAATAGGAAGGATTTGTACTTTTTAAAGGCCCACTTGGCAAAAAATTTTCAAGACCATGGGAATCATGGACTAATACTGGTCTGGGCAATTGAGCATGAGACAACTATATAAAGGAGGAGTAAGCAGCTACCAGCAAGGCTGTTGAGAGATCCAAACACCTGACTACAGTGGGCAGAAAGACAGCATATATATCCTACAATACTATCAGGAGCTAAATCCAGATTAACGTGTTCCCACCATGTCACTGTAGGTTGCGCAGTGGACCTATTTTCCACAAGGAATGTAAACCTTTCAATGCATAGAAAACCAACCCCTTCCTCAGACTACAGTGAGCAAATATTCGTCAATCTGCCACCCCCAAAATGGGGAGGGGGTTGAACTCTGATTAACAATATATTAAGTAAATACGTCACCAATAGGCCAGTTACCGTAAGACTTTAAGAAACCTTGTAAATGAAAGATCGAGGTTAGTTTTTAATGTAACCACTCGGATAATCAGAATCCAAATGTAATGATCCTGACATGTTTATGATAATGGCTAACGTTCTTAAGAACTTTCGTGTGTGGTGTTGACCGGAACATTTTTAGAAAAAGATTTCTGATTACAAACGACACATAATTTGAAAATAGCATTAGATAGGGAAAGAGTGTGTGTGAGAATATATAATTATTTACCCATCGGTTCCTTTATAACTTTATAATAATCTGGTGCTTCAACAGCATCAACCGGCTTCATAAACGGCCATGCATGTTTATGAGTCTGCAAAAATAAATAAAAGACAAATGAGTATCAAAAAGTTTTGATCACAGTAACAAAACAAGACAGTAAAACAGTCTCTAATTAAAAATGAAGTTCAATTCAGAATGATGGAGTTCTCACTGACTCTGGAAAAACAAAAACAAAAATACTGACTTGACCAGCAAAATTCCTTGACTTTTTTCACGCAGAGGATTTAACTAAACCTTAGTTGTGGGGGAAAATGGCTTTACGTTCATGAGAGATTATTTCGCTATTCGATGCAGAAGTTAGAGAAGTTTCCCCCTAACTTTTCCAGGTGTTTAAATAAATCGAACACTATGCAGATCAAATTAAACAACAATATAAATCAACGTTTATTGGCGTAGTGATACCAGCGCCGATGTTATGGCGTGATTAGATGGTGAAACGTTCGAAAGAAAATAAATATTTCTGCGTTCGGTGGGACCTGAACCCACGACCTTCCACTTGCCGGGCGGAGGCTCTACCCACTGAGCTACGAAGGACAATATATAATCTCTTTACGAACGTATATATATTGTTGCCAGTTATTTCGCAGAATGGTGTAGTACATGGACTACTATTTAAACCAAATTGCAAAGAGATTGGTATTAAATTGATCGAAATGTCATTGCAGCGCTGGTATCACTACGCCAATAAACGTTGATTTATATTGTTGTTTAATTTAATCTGCGTAGTGTTCGATTTATTTAAATACATATGCTGCAATGAGCCTCCGCCCGGCAAGTGGAAGGTCGTGGGTTCAGCTCCCACCGAAGGCAGAAATATTTATTTTCTTTCGAACGTTTCACCATCTAATCACGCCATACCATCGGCGTTGGTATCACTATGCCAATAAACGTTGATTTGTATTGTTGTTTAATTTTTCCAGGTTTGACGAGCAAATCTAATTTTCCCTAACTTTTAGGGACTTCAAAATTTCCTGACAATTCTAGGTATGCAGGAACCTCGCTAGAGTAGAACATCTATTATTGGAACCATTCTTAGCAGAGTTGCCATCATTGTCACAAAGCTGGGTGTTTTAAAAGCACTGTAATTGATTAAATTATGCATAACTGGAGTAAAAAATACACTTTCATCAAATTTTTTAAATATATAGTCACAGCCATAGTGACATTGAAATATTAATGTCACACCTGATAAACAATTACAATTAATCTGTGAGGGGACTCCTGAACTGATGTAGCAGACAAACTGTTAATTAATTGAAATGAGCTAGACTATATATATTTCACCTGATATTATTAAGTTATTACCGATATCAGGTTCGTTCCCAAAAATAAATGTCATACTGTAAGAGACTTCAGTTATATTTTGGGAACTTTGGCCATAGGCCGAATGAATACAGATTAGGGAATTTTCCTGAAGGAAATTTTAAATCCCAAAGTCATTTTCCATCGTCATACTAGCATGGGCCCCACTCGCATTTGTGGACAAAAAAGAAAAGAAAAGACTTTGCCAGCAAATTTTTTGACCAATCACAATTTTCAATCGAATATTGGCTACAGAGAAAATAATTCAAGCTCGTGGAATTTAGCTATTCAAAACACAGAAGTGGGTTTTCCTAAACTTTTCTAGGTTTGGCCAAAAAACCTCGTTTTCCCCTAATGGTAGATATGATTTCAAATTCCCTAACAATTTCAGGTGCGTGGGAAGCTTTATCAGCCTAATGTATTGATGATACTGTCTCATACCACTTTCCGAATGGGTAAACATATATATATATATATACAGTGGCCATCGCTTATTAAGAACCACATTCGTTTTTCTCATTTTGATTCTTATATAGAGTTGATTCTTAAGTTAGGAATTCTTTTAAATATTGTTTTATAGTAAACACCAACTATTGTATTATGCAAAAATCTTATTATACGTAAGTTTAGAGGATTCAAATCGTATGTGTGCTAGTCAAATACTGTATTAATAAATATGTAAATCTACTTTTGCAGTAACAAAAGTGTTTCTTATTTTACAAGCTAAATCATACTACTTACAAATACTAGTTATAGTTAGTATATATTTAAATAAGAATAAAAAGTTAAAGATAATTTATATATATATGTATAATAATTAATAACTTATTGTTGTACATACCATAGCCTATTATTCGGGTATTATTATTCACTGCATTATTCATTAAAAAACATCTTCTAATGTTGTTTGAGCTAATGAGCCTGTAATCAGATTGTGCAAGTCTTTTTCAAAATCCTAAAATTGTCCATAAACTTTCACAAATGCACTTCCATGTTGAAATGTTTTTCTGATAATACTCACAGCTTCCCGCGACTGTCTTGATGCAGGAAATCTTTTTCTAGAATGTTCCCCGTAAATTTTTTAAATTTTGCTTTTCAAGCAAACTTGAGATTTATCTTCGTCACACATGATCTGAATGTTGCACTAGCAAAACATTAAACGACTAATTGAAGCTCTAAGCTTCTAATCCACCCACATGGACAAAGACGCTATTTTCCTAACAAAAGACTAAAATTTGTTTTGAACTGATTTCAGGGCTCCCAAACCCTTTCAAGAAATTTCTTATTATTCATGAAAGCCCTGGCCGTCTTATAATAACCACCACCACCCCAATCATATGTTCGAAATGACGAAGGCAATTTTTTTTTTTTACATAACTTTCAACAAAGCTAATTTTTTGTTTACTTCTCTCGTTTCACTACGCAATGAACAAATTTCAGGTGGAAAAAGTGATTCTTACAAGCGAAAATCATGACTCTTCTTAAAAACGATGATTTTAGCACGTTTAATCCAAGATTGTTTTTGTTTCAGTCGTTTAGATTCTTAAAAACGACAGGCACTGTACTTAAGAGCTCCATGAATCTAGTTACAATTGGTGACTAGATTTTTACAGTTGGTAAATAGGAAACCGCCTTTTTCTACCAAATTCAAATGTTTGCTTATGAGACAGGCATGTACAGTTTGCTGCAATTTGTAGAGTCCTGTATATACTGAACGTGGCTCTAGTCATTTAGTGTTTAAGGTTATATACATGAATGCGCTATACAAGGTGCCCCTGATTTCATGGCACACACATCAAGGGGTTATAGGGGACATCAGATAAACAATACCGGGCAAAATTCTCATGTCCGCAAAGGACCTGGCTGTAGGACTTTGGCTTGTAGGACTTTGGCTGTAGAGTGAAAGTATTATTTACATCCACATCGCTGCTACGTCGGCAATTACATGAACAAAGAAGTTTTTTTTGACACAATTTAAGTAATTGGTCTAATAATGCAACAGAGACAAAAAAAAAATCAGAAATTCCCTTCCCTGGCCCTGAGTAGTGTTGCCATTTAGTCGTGAAAAGCATGGAAAATAAGGAAAACGATTGTTTTATCACACTGGAGGCAATTGGGAATTGTTAAGCATGTGTGATAGGTGAAGGAGATCAGAAGAAACAACTTTGTTCCAGACAACTAATGTCTGAAAATGAGCCTTTCTGGAACTACAAGGATATTATTTGCATCCACATTAGTTAATCATGTAACAAAATTTGGAAAATTTGCCGTTCCAGCCTAGAACCATATTGGAAAATGTTCCATCACTTACTACGGTACAAATTATGCAATTGGGAAATTCATGGCTCACATTTGAGGCTCACATTTGGGTCATAAATTCTCGAATTGCATAAATTTGGCCATGGGAAATTGTTTAGGACCATAGTAAGTAGTGAAACCTTTTCCAATATGATTCAAGGCTGGAACGGCAAATTTTTCAAATTTTGTTAAATGGTTCCCACTCTTTTGTCCTGATGAAATTCAAGGACTTTTCATGGACCTCACATTGTCAATCGCAATGTACATAAAAATTAAAAATGCAAGACGTAAGCATAATATAGAAATTAGAGTGTTTGATTATGTTGCTCCTTTTCAACTTGGCAAACTGACAGCATCTTCCTTTTTTGCATCCCTTATATTAGCCATGCTCAGTGGGCGGGGGAGAAAGGGGGCATGGCCAAAACATTACTGGTTTTGTTTCGGAAATAAGGAGGAGGAGGAGGACTGCCTTTTTTTCTTTCTTTTGCCAAAACTATAAAAAAGATTTTTGAGAAAAATTCAAGGACTTTTCAAGGACCAACCACATTTTTGGCAGTTTTCAATTACTTTTCAAGGGCCCTGACTTGGCACAAAAAAAAATAAAAAATAAATAAATTCAAGGACATTTCAAAGACTCTGGGAACCATGTGTTACATGATTAACTAATGTGGATGCAAATAATAACATCTCTGTAATTCCAGAACGGCTCGTTTTCGGACATTGGTTCACTGGACCAAAGTTGTTTCTTTTGATCTCTTTCACCTATTACACATGCTTGACAATTCCCAACTGCCTGCAGTATGGTAAAACAATCGTTTTCCATACCTTTGATGACTAAATGGCAACACTGCTCAGGGCTTGGGTAGGGACTTTCCGACTTTTTTTTTTGCGTGTGTCTATTGCATTATTAGGTCAATCACTTAAATTATGTGTCAAAAAAATTTTTTTGTTCATGTAATTGCCTTTGTAGCAATGATGTGGATGTAAATAATACTTTCACTGTACAGCTAAAACCGGGTCCTTTGCGGACGTGGCGATTTCGACCAATACGGTTTATCTGATGTCCCCTACAACCACTTAACGCGTGGGCTATGATTTCAGGGGCACTCTGTATATTCCATTTTTTTTTTTTATTACACAACTACACATTTGCTTCTGTGGCAACGATCAAAAGAACCATGCCATCTGTGCATCCACAACCAAAACGTAAATAATAATGGAAATCCAAAGTTTCAAATATCAACACAGATATATTACATTTTATTTTAAATGACAGCAATAAATTATGCGTCTTCCTTGCATTTGAACACAAGAAATAATCACATTCTACAACAATAAATTTATACGGCATTATCGCAAGATGCCTTCATTTTACAAACTTCAGAAACAACATGTTATACATACCATTAAACTTCGAAGTAGTTTGCGAATAGACTCGTAATCTTTGGATTCCAACAGCTTAAGATTAGCGTGGTTGATTGATGTGTTACTTTGACAATTGGGGCAAATATATTCGTCGATAGAATTAGCTTCACTCTGCAGAACACCAACACATCGGCCATGAAACCAATCTTGACAGCGGTCACAGCAAATATAGAACCTAAACACAATGCAAATTTATTTGTAAGTAAAATTTAATAAAACTTCATCAATGAAAAAAATCTGTTCTCAACATGCCTGAAATAGGAAAATGGAAATTGCAATGTATATACGTAGAGCATTCAAAAATTAAATGATACTTGTCGCCCTAAAAATTGTTCGTTTGTGATTTTATGGCTCAAAGACTACAATGGTAATGCTGAGGCGGGACCTACTATTTTCCGAGGAATCCGAACCTCTTAATGCCTAGGGAATCCACCCAGCATCCACCGTACAGTCCTTATTTGTGACTTTACGATTTTTCATGTGTTCCACAAGCTGAAAGAATGATTGGGTGGATGCCGATTTATCAACTATGACTAAGTTAAGACAGCTTTTCAATGCTGGCTCCATGACCAAAGAGCGGATTTCTATCGTTAGTGCATCGAACAATTAGTGCAATGTTCTGAGAAACGTTTACAGCAACTTGGTAATTATATAGAGGAATAGTATGATGTATGTGTGTGTTAGATTGTATTGTAGTGCTTGTCTCAATAACTGTCCTGGACCTACACTGTTTGAGTGCAACTTACTTCTTCGAAGGCCGCTTGTATATATGTGCTACTTCAGTGCATAATACAACCAATAATTGCTGTATTAAGAGAGCTGAAAGTTGATTAACTGACCTAATGGCTTAGAAAAACATTATGAAGCGCTGATCATTTAACTAATCAGTTTTCTCCACTCAATACTAATTAATCTATTACGAGTAAAGAAGGTTGATCAGCTGACACATGCAGTTTCTTTACTCGCAAGGATTTGATTGATACAGACTAGGAAAAGCTGATCAGCAAGCGAATGGTTTTGCTTATAATCTACAATAATACATAAAATCATCTAATGCAATCCTGGTACCATGACATGTTTAAAAACACGTAAATTCACTCTAACTGGAGCCCAGTTAACCAGAAACAACAGACTTAAGCGTCATGGTACCAATAACGAGGAAAACGTAAACGTACACACACACACATATCGAAATATGAAGATGTCTGAAAACACTTACTGAGAATCATCATAGGGTTGCCGGCAAAGGCAGTACAGTTCTTGGGCAGCCGTTTCTGCCGCTTTGCCACAATCGACACAAACATATTTGTCCATGAGTTCAGCCTCCGCTTTTGTAAGGTGTATGCACTCAACGTGAAACCAATTGGAGCACATGTCGCAGCCAATCATGAACCTACAATGGAAAACGAAATAAATAACGAATGTTCCGAATCATTAAGCGAAACTGTGTTACAAAAGCTGGTGGGGGCAAAGGTCAGAACAAACCTTTTGCTGTCGTAAGGTTTCTTGCATATGCAATAGAGCTTCCTCTGGTCGAGAGCCTTGTGATCGATTGGCTTCTTTATGGCCATTACCTTCTGCTTCTTGGCGGGGGATTTGGAAGCCATTGAAAATGGTTCCCCACCGATGTCACTTTCGCTGGACTGCGATTTCCGTTTCTTCGTCGGAGGTCTAGTAACTTTTTCCACTTTCCGTTTTTGAAGTACGATGGCTGGCTGAGGAGTCTTCGGAGGAGACTTTTGTACTTTGGTTTGCTTTATTGGAGACTTGTTTACTTTCACCAATTTTGATTGCATCATGGAAGATTGTTGAACAACAGGTTGTGCTGGCATGGACGACATGGATTCTCGTTTCTTCAGTTCATCCTGAAGCTCCTTCTATTGATACAGGAATTTTGTTTTATCTCATAAAAGAAACACAACAGTACCAAACTACGTAAATATTATACAATTTCATGTCTATATCAATCTGAGAGAGATAGAGAGAGTGCTTATATTTAAATTATATTTACATTAGGTAAAACTCTATGCTACTGACTAGATCAAGTTTAATGGTTCACAAACTGCAAAGTAATATTAACTTATTTTTTTATGATAAACAGATAAAGTTCATTTAATACTAGTAGAGTGACATTCAAAAAAAAATTTTTTCCACGATCAGGCTCCAAGATCAAATAGATAGTAGGGTGAATATACACATGGAAGTAATCAATACAACAAAATACTACGGTGAAAGATAGGCCATAAACAGGGGGTGGGGGACCAAATGTTTTTATTACCCTCCCATTTTTAAATCGTGTGAATGGGCTTGTGCAGAAGGAAAAAAAAATTACACAATTTAATTTAAATCTTAAAATCATTATATATAAGTCATATATAGTTAATTCGTAAAATCTGCATTAAACATTTCAAAGTTGGTTATGAGTCTTGAAAGAATCGTTTTCATTAGCTCATATTGATTTTAAGGGGGGGGAGTGCTATAAATAATAAATAATTTTACAATTGAATTTAAACATTGTAATGTTTTAAACATCTGTTTAATCAAGGATTAATGCTCAGCAAAATAAACTTTGTACTGGACACTTTGTGGATGTAAATTCTTAAGCATGTGTTCTCGGTGCACAATCAGTGAGGCACAGTTTATAATAGACAGTTAAATCTTTAAGACCTATTTACATTATGATTTTTTGCTTCTCTTAAAGCCTCAGTTCACATTGCACTTCAAGTTGCACTGTGGCCCCAAATCGTATTTAATGGTGCACAACTACTTTCCGCATCTTTTACACTTCTTTCTTACCGGATGGCATCTGAAGGGGTATCTACTGGACTGGCCATCAATCTTCATACCACATCACAACAGTCCGTCACTTCTGATGTTTACATAGGTCATCTGGCATGAAGCACAATGATATTGTTTGTGGTTTTGTGGCTCAAGGACTACAATGTTCGTACTGCACCAGGACCTACTGTTTTCAGAGGAATCCGAACCTCTTAAGGCCTAGTGAACCAAACCCCTGACTACAGTGAGCAGTGCGATCTTTGTGAGATCTCTGAGTAAGCGTTCTTTGCACTGTTGGGAGTCGAACCCTGATTAACGCCACGATAGGTGAACACATTATACACTGTGTCACTACAGGGCTGAAGCACACCATGTGAACGGAGGCTTGAACCGAAGGAAAAATAATCATGCAAATGGACCTTTAGGTTGCTGGTCATTCATTGGCTCTGAGCAATCATGTGACGCAAAAGAACCACCCCTGGAAAAGGTACCCAAGAGTTTTAGAATCAGATCGCAAAATAGCTAAAGGTACAGTGCAATTCCGTTATAACAAACGCACAATTATGTTGAATACAATGAATCCACGGCTATAATGGAAAGTGGTTTTGGTCTGTTTGAATTCAGGCATAATATATATGGAATATCATGGACATAATAAACTAACATTTCATCATTAACTTCATTTTACGTTTTTTATATGCGAAGATTTTAGGTTTTCTTTGGTTACTTCAAAAATAATACGTTTATATTGAAATGATTACAAAGGAAACTTCAGTAGCATTCAGATGGTTTTCACACTGAAAACAGAGCAGTCTTACTGCTCTTCAGTGTATGTGTATCTCATGTGCCTTATATGCAGATTTCTTGTACTTCATGCATATTTTTTCACGTTACACATGCAATTCATAGCCGAAAGTGTTTACTTTTTTTACCTACCCCATTCATTAAATTTTAATCTCTTTTAAAACCTTACAAATAGTAGTGGCTGACTGAGTACATGGATTTATAAATTATGAACATTAACTACTAATGGCTATGCAAAAGTGTGATTTTTGTGATGAATAGATAATGGCTATGACGAAGAAAATTGTCCAGTTCTTTAGTGTTCGGTAGAATCGCACGAGTCTAAATGTACTTGTAATTAGAATTAATTAAAACTAATTAATTTTGTAAATATTAACCTGGATGTTAATTTGCAGATCTTTTTCCATGAGTGCCCTCTTTTTCATTATGTCTCTTCTTAAGAGCTCTGTGTGCTTGTAAAGGAGAGTTTGTACCTTATGAGCGTTGGCTCGAACTTTTCTCTCTTCAGCCGTTTCTTTTTGCTTGATTTTCCGTTGCGTGTTCTTTTCTTCTCGCTCGATTTTGTCCACAATGAATTTCAAAGTTTGCTGAACCACAGAATACCTGAAAATACCAAAAGCATGAACTCATTGATTATAATTATAATGTCACGAGTTTCTACACCAAACAGCACAATTGAGTCTGATACTCCATGTTTTGAAGTACGTGATACACAGGGTAGTTAGTAAAGTCTTTATACGTGTAGTTAACTGTCGAAAGGAGAGACATGAACATGATGTATAGGTATAGTAAAGTGACTATGCGCTACAAGATGAGACTGCGTACAACGCCCCTAGCTGAAAAATTCAGAACTTAGAACTGCTATCTCGAAAACTATTCAAGATACGGGGAAAAGTCAATTACAAAGTTGTTAAGCACCAGCTAGTTAGTACGAAACAATTTTGTTTTCACCGCCTTAATAGGGCAAAAATCGTGATTTGGGAAGTTTAAGGGGTACAGGACGCCCCTGCATCCCAAGGGGCGATACTTTTATTGCACACACAATCTCGTCACAAAGCGCATGATATGCAAATGTGTATGCTATAATAATAAAATCGTATTATATCGTATTTTGAGTAAAATTTTGGAATTTTGACCAACAATGGCGTTGCTGGACGGATACCTTTAAAACCTCTTAAATTACGATTTTTGCCCTATTAAGGTGGTGAAAAAAAAAAAATCGTTCCATATTAACTAGCTGGTGCTTAGCAGCTTTGTAATTGTTTTTTTCTCCATATCTTGAGTGGTTTTTGAGATAGCAGCTCTAAGTTCTGGATTTTTCCGCTAGGGGCGCTGCACGCAGTCTCATCTTGTAGCGCATAGTCACTTTCCTTTACCTATGCATTACGTTCGTACATATAGCTCTCTCCGTTAGACAGTTATCTGCGTGTATAAGGACTTTACTAACCACCCTGTATATATTGGTAATAATAGCTGGAGGAAAAAACTTGTCACATACTCAGGCAGTACTTAAATGAGCAATCGTTGGATTACCATTTTGATACATTGACTGCTAAACCGCGGAATATAGCCTTGTATGTTTAGTTTTTTTGTTTATATATTTACCAAACAGGAAGGGGACCCTTCCCTTATCCTTCAAACACTCCTTAACACTAAAACCGTGGCTGAGGTCAAATTGACCACTTGTGAAGTTTAAACTCAAATATCTTTTAAACCTTTCGTGTTTTAAAGCTGAAAATTCTTGACTTTTCCTAAAATATGTTTGTAAATTGTTAATGTATGGCGTACGTAAAATTAAAAAACAATATATGTGGCAGAGAACCATAGTTATAAACCTAGTAAATACCGTAATATATACCTAGAGCAGGGGAAGCGGTCAATTTGACAGTGTTGTAGTTTTTGTGTAAATAATTATTATAATAATCAATTAACAAGAATAATATGATGTATAAAGTAATGACTAATTAATAATGTATAAGAATTATGCGAACATCGTAGAATTATTTTGAATTGGCATACGTTCCACGATGCCATTCGCAGTCGAACGCAGGTGAATGGTAGAAGACATGCATTATCACTATGTGACCGTTGAGTAGTGGACCTATATATTTTTCTGAAGAATCCGAACCTCTTAAGCCCTTACCAAAACCCGGAATACAGTGGAATTTCAAAAGATTTAAGGAGCATTGTTTGAACACAAAGCAAAGTCAATAATTTTAAAATAAATGATTTTTTTTTAATTATATGATAATACTGATATTTCATACAAGATTTAGTTAATTTTTATCATATGGGAAACCTCCAATTTGATTAGTTTTTCCATTTCTTTCTGCAGAAATCACAAAAGTTTGCATTTTGCACCGTTAAAAACAGGGCTGGCTTTCTGCCAGCAGAAACTAATAAAAGTACTTAAAACAGTATTGTATTATTTAGTAAATGAAAGATTACAAATATATATTTTATTACAATAATTTAGAATATTATAAAGCTTTATATTAATAATTTTAATAATTAAAGTATTTTAAAATAATTAAAAAATACTCAGAGTAAATCAAAGATTTGTTACAAAAACCATCTTTTGAAGGCCATATTATTTAAATTATTATGACTATTCTGTCTTATTTAACTTATTATAACTATTCTGTCTTATTTAACTTCTCTACCTTTCGGCTATAACATCAAAAGCAGCAACATTGACAGAATGGCTGTAAAAAAAGCCTCAAGTGGTTCGTTTATGCCCACCCAGATAAGCTGTATTACAGCCAATGAACTACACTTGCCTTTTTTTTTAAAAAGTCTGTTGTAAAGCATGTGGTATCTTTAAAATCTTGTCACCTACATTAGCATAAAATGGCGGTGTTCTATACATATATATAAACAGAACCCTAAAAATTTGTTCAAAATCCATAGCAATCTCTCTTTCTCTCTCTCTCAAAAACTCTCACCATCTTTAAATCAGCCACCATTAATAGAGGGTATAACCCAAATATCATCAATTTTACCGTTTCTGAATTTTCAAAACCTACCTTTCCTAACATGCCATCAACCCCTCATGAAATTGAATTCTATGGTACTGCTACCCTAACCCTATTTTCCTAAAATTAGTGTCACCATTGCTAAAATGGTTCGGAATGCTAACTTTATGGTAATTTTTTCCCCATTTAATAAAATTTGTCCCTCCAAACTCAAAAATAATCTCCCCATGTCACAGCACTGGGGAGTACCAAATTTTCTGTCAGTGTAACCTTTCCTACATTGGTCAGACAAAGTGTATGTCCCAGATTAAAACAGCATCAAAGATACACCGAAAAGTCCAAATTCAATTAATCCTCTATTGCTGGGACAATATTCATAAATTTGATTTTTATGATGCCACCATCATTCATTAACCCAAGTCTACTGTGCAGAATTCGATTTTTTGGAAATATTTTTTAATCACAAACACTCTGATGACATTATAAATGATCACAGGTCCACTCCATACTTTGGTTAAGCTTGGACAAACCTATTTTCAGCTCTTCAACCTTATCCTACAACTCCACCTAATTGAATGTAACGTTTCACCGCCGATAGATGGAGTAGCAGTCAACATTAATAGCAACTTTTTAACCAGAAACAGAATCCAACAGGCAACACTTTGCTGTTTGTCCCAGACGGATGTGTATTCCTGACGAGAGACGAAGTTCGTCCGAAGCATGTTGGAACTTGTCTAATAAACCTTTCAACTACGCTTAAAAACATTTTTACTATTTGTTATTCATGTGGCATCTATTTAAAAATATTTGAGAAATCGGTACAGACAAGGTGCTTGGCTAAAGGAATACATAAACATTGTAAAGCCACAAATACGCAACAATATATGGTGGAAAAGTTAGGTAGATTGCTCGGAATCATTCATAAAGAATCATCCATGTTACTTGCAAATCATGAAAATGATATGGGTGATAAAGGAGCTGTTCAAGTCATAAACAATCAGATGATTAATAAAGATGTAAAAAGACTTGTTGCGGCTCTTAAAACTTATTGTCGCTGCCCTATATAAGAGATTTGAATAGGTGACTTTTCTATTGCAGATGTTTGTGAAATTTTATTGACCCTAAAAGATGACGATAAATCTCATAGAAATGAATAAAAAGTAGACTTAACAAGGCAATAACCCAACACCATATACTTCATCCAAAGTACATGTGATCTAAATTGTCACATGAGCAGGAAGAAAATACTAGGAAATTCCTTAATGTCATTAACCTAAATTTTGTGCTTTACTTTATAGCTTTTTGAGCAAATTTCCTAAAACATACTACTCCAATAAAATCTTAGAAAATGTTTTGGCTTCTATGTAGTGGTCTAGTTTAAAAATGAAGATTTGTAACTCTTGTCTATGCAGTGATGATATTGTCTGCAGTCAGGAGCAGATTGGGCCGGTGCACCCACATGGGCAACAGGATCCACACCTCCGAATGGGTAAGGACTCATAACCTCGGAAAATCTAAGTTTATAAACAACATTGTAATTTTGTTTAGTGATTTGCCAAACGGAGTTATGATACTATCTCTGATTCAAGAAATGCCCGCCTTTCTGTGAGATCATTCAAGATATGCGCAACCCACAGGGCAGACAAACGACAGGTTTAGAAGCAGCTGTTGTATTCAATGCTGCTTACGATGAGAGTGTGAGTGATGTAGAGTACCTAGCCATAGCTTGGCAACATTGTGATAGTAAAGGGGGGGAAAAAGTAAATATCACAAGGAAAAAATAATTTGGAAAATCCCCATTATAACATAACAATGGAAGACCATAGATCACAGTAAATGACATTCTAGTCTTAAAACAGAAGAAATATATCAAACAAGAAATGGTCACTATTCTTCAAAATAAGGTAGGTTTATGAGGGAAAAAAAATATATTATACAACATACCCGTACCTTTGGGAATCTTCCCTTTGTTCCGGAGTCAACGTTTTTATTTTTGTCTTGTCCATGAGAATAGAACTCAGGTGACTCAGGGGTGCAACGGGAATGGGAGTCGTGACTTTCTTCTCCGCTTCTTTGGTGAGCTGTTGTTGGTGCCGTTGCAAGGCTAGCAATTTCTGTTGAATTTCTGGCGATGTATGATTAATAAGTGCATTTCTAACAACTGCAAAATTTAACGAACAGATTTAACATTAATGCTTACTTAAATACTTCACCCGAAACTAATTTCAAGAGTTATACGGGGAAATTTAAAAAAATTTTCATTTGCAACCCATTTCCTCACCCTACATCTTAAATGTTGATACTGACAGCTTTAAATCCTCGTCAAGTCAATTTCCATTGCACCAGTACATTAAAACAATCCTCTTTAACAGGGTCCCCCCCCCCACATTGAAAAAAAATAAAAATATCCACGATATTTCCAGTCATTTTCGCCGACTTTTATGGCAAAATTCCCTGGTTCATTTCTTTAACTCCTCTCTCTCTCTGTGGATTTAACTGAACTTCAGTTAGGGAGAAAATAGCTTCATTCTCGTGAAAGATTCAGCTATTCGATTCAGAAGTTGGGAAAGTCCCCCCCACCCACGTTCTCCCCCGACATATAGTAAACGTGAATGGCATTAGTAAGATAAATAATGTACATATAAAGAAAAAAAATAAAAATAGTGTTTGAGAGAGTAAAATAAACACGGTTTGACAGAATTGAAGTAAGAGAAAATATTAATATAAAATATAACATATCAATTTTAGAAACCAAAACTAAGTAATTAATATGCATTCAAAAAAATATATAACGTAATAAAAGCATGCAGCCTCATATATATAAATGAATTAACACCACAGGGAACGTACTTCGCTGTTTGATAGCAGGGGTAAGAATGAACTGCCCACCGCTGGCAGCCATTTGCAAAGCCTCCGTTGTGGTGACAGCTTTTGGTGCGATAGATTTTGTCGGACTTGCAGCAAGTGACTTCAGATCTGGTTTAAGCCCTGGCGCAGCTCCCGAGACAATTGTGGCAATCTTATTCGGTGAAGTGACAACTGTTTGAGTTAAAGTGCTGTTTACGACAGAACTGGCAGAAATTCCAGCAGGTGTTGCAACCACTGTTCCCAAGCCAGGTATAGTAGTTACAGTGGCATTTGGAAGTTGCACAGCTGGTTGGACAGGTCGAACTAAAAATAAACAAATAACATCATCAAGCATTTACTTTTTTTTTTTAAATGGGGCTTGGGAAACTAATGCTACAAATGCATGGCACTTCGTCATTAAAATGCTAATAAATTAGCTTTAGTGGTTTGTTTACTATAACACGGTGTCACACAAGTGTTCACTCATGACGAGGTCATTGTTTTAAGATGACCTCTGAATGGCAATATGCTGACAAACATCTATTACTTGTCCAGATTTGAATTTGGACGCCAACATCACACATATGGTGAGTTTACCAACTACAATATAAAAACTATATACATATATATAACATATTTTTTCCCCTTTAAGAATCACGTGAATTTATAAAATACTACTTGGCCCAGGCCAAGTAGTATTGTATAAATAAATAAATAAATTCTCAAAATAAATACCAATGATGTAGCCCCATATCAAGCTTTCATGCAGTCCTAATTCAAATATGTACCTCTGTTTAATATGTAGAGTGTAAGTACTCATATTATAAAACCAATAATATATAATGTATATGAATTAGGAAGCAAATCTTCAATTATGCAAAAATATGCAGTATTTCATCCAGTTGAAATAATATTTAATAACAATTTAGTTGTTTACAATAATTCATTAATATGCACCAGAAAATTATTCAAATACGTTAGAGAAATTTATTATGCCTTTTTGGCGGAGCCTTCGAGACTGACATGTGCACACTTCAATGGTAAACGGAAGACTGATTTGATTTTAGAATTCGGAAAACAATTACCCTGTTGCCAAATACGAAAAGTAAAATTAAAATTATGCAACATTTGTTGCCAGATATGGAAGTCGAAATTATTTATATATGGAAAACATCATGCAAAATGAAACAATTTGGCATTTTGCCAATTTTAGAAATTGAACTTTCAAAGTTTGTTTCCTTGCATTTCTAAATGGCAACAATTAAGAAGTGAATACTGTGTTTCCATTGTGGGAGTCCACAGATATATAAAAATATTCATTGCCCATCCCAGAAAAGCTTGCTTTTTTAACCTACGAAACATAGCATGTTCTAATAAAAATGAATTTAGTCACTAATTACTTTTCAGCCAGACCTGAATTATTAAAGGATAAAACAATTCTGTCGCTTGCTATAACTTAAAAAGAAAAAAGTGGGGGAGAGGGGCATGGAGGTAGGCACAACAAGAGGCTATAACTTTATAGACCTGTTATTTGCAACAAAACCAACGGATTTATGAATTCCTTGATGGCAACGTTGGCTAATATCAATAGCTAACTGCTTGTTTGTATCATTCTGAAGAAGGTAGTTGTGCTACTGGAACAGCTGGTAATAAAGTTTAACTGCGACAATACAGTTTTTTAGTTACTGCACAGATCAACTGCACTGGGAAACAGACTTGTTTTTACTTTTACGAATCGAAAGGATCTACAGTTCTTTGAGGAATCAAGATCTCTGTTGCCAAAGAAATCAAACCCCTAACTACAGCGGGTCGACAGTCGATTGGATTTTTATGGCACAAGGACGGCAAAGATTGTCTGGCACCGAACAAGGTTTGTTGTCGAACAGGGAAGTTACACATACAGTTTGAGTAAAAAATAGAAATGAAACTTTAAGAGAAAGGTAAAGAGAGTAATAAATATATTAACAAAGACCAATGCAACAGTGGGTAAAAAAAACAAGCACGCTTTCTCCTCGGAGTCAAATCCACGTCAACGATAGGATAAATAAAAGCGTTACACCACTGCAGGACAGTGGAACTACATTTTTCTAAAAAACTGGAACCTCTTAAGGTATCAACCCCTGGACTACAGTGAGCAGTTGGCTGGTAGCCCCCCACTTTGGAAGTCGAACCCAAATCAATGGAACAGGGAGTGAGCACGTTACCACAGCACCCAAAGACAAACAGAAATCGGCCATTACATTTTAATGCCTGAACAATAGCATGGACATTCAAAATTTAAGGCGATAAACCTTTTTTTAAAAAAAAAGCTTTATAACTGCAATCTAGTGGAAGACACACCACACACAAATTTCATTTTACTGCATTGGCAACATTGTGAACAATTTTGGCACTTGTCGTTTTAAGTTTGATCAGCAAAATGTTTAACAGTCTTATAATCTGCTGGTTGAAACTGGGGCCTAAGATATTTGTGAAAATAAGAACCGGTTGCCATTCTTTTTTCACTTCGAATTTGGTGTTGAAATCTAGGTAGGTAGTTGTATTTTTATGGTGCAAGGACAGCAAGGGTCATTTTGTTCTAAACAAGGTGAGAAAAAATTTAGGTAACTTAATTTGCTTGCATCTTTTCGGTGCAAGGATAGTGGCCATGGTTTACTGAGTGAGACCTACAGTTTTTTCGAAGGACCTGAACCTCTTGGGGCTCAAGGAACCAACGTCCAGTTAGTTGGCACCTATATTGGCAGAGTCGAACCAAGGCTGATGGCATGTTAAGTGATCATGTTATCACTGCACTATGCAATGCCCTTTGGAAACTCTTACACAATGAATTTGAGATGTTTAAGTCTGGTAAGTGAAATGTTCGTGCGTGTTGAAGTTTTTGTGAAGTTCCGGTCTCATCTATTAAAATTCGATGTAAATTTTTTTCCTAAAGTCAAAGTTCTCTTCAGCCGTGTCGTCACTCGCTGTAAGAGTTTTTAACCAATCAGAATCTTTCCAGCTCCCTGCTTGCATTTCCAAACGTGACTTTGCAAATAATAAAATGTTTGTGGTCGTTTGTTGAGTGCTTAGAGAAGACTATGAGGTTTTAAGTAGTGTGTTTTAAGATATGTAAACGAAAATATCCTTAATTTGAAACAAAAAGTGGATTTAACAAATAATACTGAGCATAATCCAAACTTAAGGGAAAAGGATCCAGCAGAGAAATATGGCATTCCACCCAACATGCTATCAACCATTTTGATGAGTAAAGAGGAAAGCTTGAAAACACGCGAGTGCAATGTTAATTCGAAATGTAAGAGAAAAACTGCATGCTTTTCCTGATGTTGAACCTGCTTTTTTGAATCGTAAAGGAGACAGAATAGTAGAACTCCTCTTATTGGAAACGATGCTACGTGAAAAAGCTATGGACTTTGCTAGTCTGTTGAAAGTGGAGGACTTCAACGCAAGTGCAGGATGGCTTGAGAAATTCAAGACAGGACACGACATTGTGTTTGGGATTACAGACGGTGAAGGAAAAGCTGTGTCCAATGAAGACGTGTAGAGGAAAAGGTAAAATTACACGCTCCGGCAGCTTGAAAGTAAAGATAACGTCGACGAAATTTTGTTCGTGTTTTTACAAAAGGTAAATAATTTCATAAAATTAGAATTTCTTCAAAAACAATCCGATTTTTTGAGAAAACATAATTAATGTAAGTACCGTTTCCTGTGTTCAAAATATTGCTAGGTAATGCAAAAGTTGCATTGAGCAATAAATAATACGGTACATAAAATGAATAACTTCTAATTATTAATGTAATACTCTGCTTTTTGGAAACGAAGTTACTGTATAAAACGATAAGTAATTTACGTTTTATACAAGTCCAATCAACGACAAATGTTAAGTTGAACTTCCGATAACTCGACGTTTTAATCGGTCCCCAGGAATTCGACTTATGGCGAATTCACTGAATTACAAAGCAGAAGCGGAATAACTAACCTTGTGGTCTAATTTGAATTAACTTGGTGCCCATAGTAGTCACCGCAGAGGAACCAGGTGCAGTTAAAGCTGTCGACAAACCAACAGGTGTTTGAAACTATAAAAAACAGAAAAAGGCTTAGAAGACACATAGCAATCTTTTTTAAAAACGGTTTTACGTTTGGAATGAATTCACTGTTGCAGTCACACGCATGCAACAATATGTGTATATCAATTTACCTTTATTTGAGTCGGTTGCCCACCTTGAGACACTAGTTGAATGGTGCCGGACGGTGTAATGTTTGGGAACGATGGCACTGCTATTGGTGCTGATGTAGGTGTTGTTATGGTCGGAGTAGCCGTCGTTCCAACTCCAGCAACGTTACCCACAGCAGCAGTTGTCGCCAGAACGGGACGAATCTGTGAACCGAGTTGAATGGAGGTCTGTGGTGTGGCCACGGGAGTTTGTGGAGTAGCCACTGCAGCCTGCTGCTCTGGCGTGGCCTGCTGAACAGTTGGCAGAGTTAAAAGCTGAAGACGCCCATCAGCCAAACGGATAAGTTGTTGACCTAAATCACAAAAATAGATAACACGTTAATTCCTACATGTGGAAAATTAAACTACAGGAACACATATATTTCACATTCTTTTATGAAGGTAAGAGCACATGTAAAAAGAAATGGTCACATACAGAACTGTCGTATAAAAATCCATAAAAGTTTCAAATAATTCCCCATTGAAAAAAAACAACTAGTGTGACTCAGTCACCAAACAAATATTGGTACAGACAAGAATTCGCAAGATAAATTTGTGTAATTTTATAAATAGCAAAATATAGTAAATATCTAATTTCCCACACAAGAAATTTTATTCTTGTGAGCATAAAAACACAACTCTCGAAAAACATAGAATAATTCAAAATTAGGAGAGGAACAAAAAGACAACTGTGTACATGGTGGGAAAAAAAAAAAAAGGTAGCATATTACCCGGCAACAATCCTCGAACTTGCAACTGACCATTTGGACCTTGGATTAATTGTATTTGGGTTCTGATGGGAGTAGGATTTGGTGCAGGAGATACTACTGGCTGACGGACTGCAGGCGATCCCAACTAGAAAAGTAAAAATAAATGTATCAACAAGTTCAAAGAAGAATTACATTACAGCTATAACATTCTCATACAACAAACATAGTGCAACACTTCAGAAACATATATTTATATGATATGATAAAATATAACTTGTGTATTTTATTATTATATGATAAAATATAACTTGTATATTATTGCAACAAATATAACTTGTTTCCGTCGGTGATTATTGTTATCAAGAGGATGAAACCACTCCGAGTTTTCAGACGGCACGATAAAGAAATAGTCGCAGACCATATTCCAAAGAACATCACATGCATAGTGACTTTGAAAGCTATTGCCATTGGGATTTATGCAACAATGCTTATTTCATGGTTATATTATAATTTGCACAAGAACAGTGTTTTAATTGTTTTGGAATTACAAAAGCAACTGTTTAATTAGAAAACTGTTATTTTTTTCCTTCAACATGCATGGATTTGTCTTAATAGCTACATGCATTATTCTTTTAACATTGAAGTCACATCATGCGACATCATATAGTTAATGAAGTTCATTTATTTAAGCCACTAAACTAAAAAATAACGAATAGCACATTTTAAAAATAGATTTAAGATGACATTTAAGGTTAGCGGGTATGTTTCAATTGTTTTTCTCACCCCCTCCAAACAAAACCACCGTTAAAAAAATATCCAGTTCAAGAAATTGATTGAAACACACCAATTTAGGGAAATGGTAATTTCCTTTGGGCGGGGGTGGGGGGACATTCACATGGTTCCTTTCACATTCCTCCCCACAATTCAACTAAACCTTAAACTGAATTTTTTTTTTTTTTTAACACTTAAAGCAAATGCAAGCAAAAGAAAATATAAACACTATAACACGGTTGCCAATTTCCAAAAAGAAAAACAACAATGCAACAATTAAAAAACAGAAATGCAAAACTATCAAAGTTTCCAACTAATCAGTGGCACCACTACATTTGTGTTAAGGATAATTGAAAGTTTTTGCATTCTGAAATAATCGGTGGCAAAGGTGAAAAACCATTCCGCATCATTTCTTTCATGGTCCTGACCACAATTCACCTGAACAACATTCTACTTTTATTTCAACAGTGATTACTATATTTGATGATTATTAACAACGTTATTGTACAGATTACTAACTAATCACCAATTTAAATAACAAATCGCTGATCAACAAGTCACTAACTAATTAAATTTGAACAGAGATAGATTTAGATCATGTCCAGTACGAGTCCACAAGGTGTTCTCATCCTACCTCTGCTAAAGGCTCGGTACCTGACAGCGGTCCGGCGGTCAAGAAACACCAGCATAGACGATCAAATTGGATTTGGCCTTGTGCGCACTTTGGGGTTGTGAGGCTATTTTATTGCATTCCTTAGCTTGGCACTCAGTGCGAGGGCACTGGTCGCACCTCATTTAAGCTGTACCTGCACTTGAAATATGTCTATAAAAAGAAATTTTAGCACTTGAGTACAGAAAAAGAAAAGAAACATACTGTAAGAACTGTAGGCCTAGTTGTAGGCATGCTAGTTGTAGGATTTCCCTGGTTTGCTCTCACAATCAGCTGTGGCGTTTTAGGAAGAATTGTGTTGCTGATGGGAACTTTTCCACCAGCTCCCGCCAGAGTCGGTGTGATGATGGGTTTGCCTAAATAATGAAAATAATGTTACTTACCTTAAAGAAAACTTAGTTTTTTTTGGTGTCATAATCCCAAGCAGAATGTGCTAAAAGTGTGATGCATGTCGCAGAACACACATTTTCACTGCAGAACACGCGGGTGAATAATTTTATTTTTGGTCTGAAATAAATAAAAATCTTGAAATAAATAAAAATCACTCTCACAAATGTTTTATGTATTTTATTAAAAAAAGAATTTAAAAATGTATATAATACACACACACACATATATATACATGCATCTCCTGCAGAACATTTTTGATCAGCTGAAGGCTTGTTGCAGAACGTTGCAAAATATTCTGCTTTGGGGGTCATATTAATAAGAGTTTAGCCAATGTGTAATACATTCTATGATTACACATTGTAAACAGTTACTAAGTTGTACACACCCGAGTTCTTTGATAATGCAGGCATATTTTGATTCTAATACGCAGGTCAGGAATAGAAGAAAGCAAAACTCATTACCAGGAGTATGGAAGTTGCTTGTAAAGATTGATTGTTTGGCTTTTTTATGGCGCAAGAGCATCTGGGCTATACTGCGCCAAAAAAAGAAAATTTGTAATTTTTTGTAATTGAATTATAAAGAAATCTCATGCAAAACTTGGTGTGTCGTTAATTTGGGGGGGGGGATGAAGTCAGAGTACAAAAGTACTGTCTGCATCCACTATGAAAACTCCTCATTTAACCTAGCCCAATTCCAATACCATTTGAGTTTTATAGCACATGGACAGCAAGGGTCCTGGTGTGCCAGGACCTACAGTTTTCCGAAGAATCCTAACCTTGTAAGGCCTAGGAAACCAACCCCCAGACTACAGCGAGTAGTTAGTACGCTTCCCCTTTTTTGGTGCAGTTGGGAGTTAAACCCTTGATAACCGTATGCTAGGTGAATGCGTTACCACTTCACCACCGCAAGGCCTAATTTTAATATTAAAGAAATGCAGAGTCAATGGTGCATTCCCAATTGAAAATGGGCATGGTTCTACAAGAAGTTCTTGCGATAGACAGCTAGCAGGAAGTCAACACATGCATTAACGAATCACTGTCCTACCAGCTTAACGCATTGATGATACTTCATTTGTGTCATGGTGCAAAGACAGTGAAGGTCATGCTATGTCAGGGTTGATGAAGTGCTAATAGCTAGACTTATTTTCGCCCCAAAAGCAGATATCCTGCATACAGCCCTGGTTGCTAAACGTTTCGGGTTCCATATAGGCACTGAAGTATCTTAAATTCACTATTTTCTGCTTAGCGCATTATGTTTTAGAGAATTACTTTATTTTAAACGTAACGTTGCAAGTGCTTGCAGCACAAATGTTACATGTGACCTCACGACGACAACAAAAATAATATCTAACAATAAGTTATGTGAGATTAACAAATGTTGGGTTGAGGAAAAAAATAAAGTAGTAAGGAACAAAGAATATATCTGTTAACAATGATGAGCAAAACGAAGAAAAACCCCGAAAACGTAAATTCAATTTTACCATCTACTTTTGTTGTCCGACTCGTAAATATCCTCCGGACACCTGGGTAGGTCTGTTTCGAATTAACTGGGGTTCCGCTGATGCCAGATGCAGGAACTAAAGATATCTAAAACAAAAAATTAAGCACTTTATTTCCCTTTCAAAATTTAGAAACGAGACAGCCAACCCTAATTAAAACACTAGGTCATGCACGATTGATTTAAAGTTACAATTTCTGAAAAAGCCACACACGATGGCATTCAATTACATAAGAAAAAAAAAATTAAGGATTACCTTTGCGACGGTTGGAGTAGAAGTTGTTGAGGAAGATGAGGAGGTATTTGCCAACTTGGCCGAGGTAATCTTGGCCAAATTAGGAACAGTTACTTTGGGTAGAAAACTGCGTCCACCAGCCTCTAAACTTCTCTTCTGTTGCATAGCAATTCGTTGTTGTACCAACTGCTGCTCCATCTGGGCTTTGATTTTGTCGGAGCTTTGTTGAACCTGCTGAGCAACTTGTTTATCCCTCAAGTGTTCCCTTTTCCTCTTCTCAACCCTTCAAATAAATCAAATTTTAACATTTAAAAAAAAAAAATGTTTACAGAAAATATACTTTTTTTCTCACGCAAAAGATGACTTCAGTTATGTTGCCACAATCGTTATCAAACTTACATTTCACCAAATTCCCGGATCTCCCAGAGATCTAAGTCTTCTTCCGGAACCCATGTTTCCGATACGGTGGGAACACGTGTCTCTGGTGATTCGGGTCTACGGCGTTCTCTTAAGCCACTACGCTGTGGTGTTGACTGAACTGCAAAATTAAATCAGACATTAAAAGATATTAAATGGACCCAAACACTTCTACGGTGAACTTTTGATTCTACGGTACAACTGGAAACAAACCTGAGATACAACAGAGAATAAAGAAAAAATTAGCATCCACAAATGGATGGGACCTATGTTGGTACAATATTCGTCTACCATACGGAAAATCTGGGTATGAATCCTGTTGGTGCTCTTTCTCTTTGTTTGGATGATTACTTATCCGATTACTGTCCCCCCACTCCATCTACTAATCAATATTCCCTAGTTTGATTCTTTATTCAACAAGTTTGGGTCATCAGAAAAATTAGGTTCTGGTGCAGCATTACCTGATATATATCCTTGGGTTATAAAAACAAAACCTCAATGGATGGTACATGACATATGTATGCGCATGGTTTCCAATAATTGCAATGATAATACGCAAGCACCGATCATATAACTGGGACTTTGTGAGTAATCATGTGCAGTAATTAAGAACACATTTAGTTACACACATTTTTGACACATGCAGGAATTCTGATAAGGAAAATGCATGCAACTTACTTCTAGGTTTTGAAGGAATGTCAATAGGCACTGTGATCCGCCGCACCAGGTACTCGGATCGCAAACCAAACATCCCGACATCTCTTCTTTGTAACAATTCCACAGTCTGAACTTCTGTTTCGGTGGATATGGTGTTGGTGCCACTCGGTGGGGGCTTGGCTTGTACGTCGTCCCACCGGATGCAACCCCAAATTATTCGTAACTGCAATGCCGCCTCGTGGATGCTAGTAAGAGTTTGAGTCCGGTATTGCCAAGAAATTTTAAAGGAGGGCCGTGGACAAGAGTTGTAGGGCCAGATATATTGGTTGGATTTAGCAGTGTAACTGAATCCACTCACTTCACGTAAACCACTTTTTCGGGACAATTTCCGCAATTCATGAGGCGGCAATGCCAAAATGCTTTTCTTCCTCGAGGGAGTTGTGAACCGTGAACAGGGTGGCAAGACACCTTTCCCCATCTTCCGCGATTTTCTAATCGTCCTCACTCTTCCCAGATGCACTTTTCCAGCTGTTCCAAGAGTAGCTTTAGAAGCGGAATCTGCATTCGAAGAAGGTTCTTTTGCAGTACCGTCAGTTACCAGCGGTTTAACGTCAGTTTTAGTGTCTGTGGAAAGGAAAAGATTGATGTCTTTTACATCCGAACCTTGGTTGGCTGATGTTTCAACCAAGTTTGTACTCCGCACTGAATTCAATTTTCCGCCTTCAGCTAAACTAGATGATATTTTCTCGACTTTGGGAGTAATTGGCTGTAACGGTGGAGGTGAAGATAAACTTCTGATGGACTTCGAGCCAGGCGCTGAACCTGCAAGGGAGATTTGCTTAACATTCAGCGCTTCCATGGTAGAGGAAACTTTATTACTGGTGTCTGTAAAGCCCACTCCAGTCTTTGTTTTGTTGATTATGAGGGAGTTTGTATTTTTCTTTGATCTAAATACTGGGGAGTAGCAAATTAACTTGCTATGCTTTTCAGCACATGTGGGAGCATAACAATGGAGATACTTATTAGAAGGTTGAACTATGGCCTTCAGGATGGACTCCCCTCCAGTAACTGCGCTCAATTCACCATTGGGCAAGGCCTTCACCATCTTTGTTTTAAACAAGTCCCTTCGACCCAATCGATTTGCGATCGCTCTCGATATTTCAGCAGCACTGGCTCCTCTTTTAACAAGGAGCTTGACACTGTGTGTGGAAGATGGTCCACCACCTGCTTTCACTTCCACCTTGACAATGTTGTTTTGATTCTTCTTGTCCAACTGTAGGCTCGGACCGGCTTCTTCAATTTCCTTCAGCTTCAGACGAAGATCTAAAAAATCATCGAGCTTGCTTGGTTTTGGAATCCGAGGATAAACCACCCTCACCTTTTCCACTAACGATTCTGAGACATTAACAAGATCCACATCAAGATTGGGACTCAGCACATATGAACTAAGGACGCTCACACACTTTGGAACATGTTTCTTCTTTATTTCAGAGTCTTGCGGTTTTTCTTCCTCCTTTACCGTTATATCATTAGCCACAATTTCTTCCTTAATGGAATAAACTGATCTCGGTACACTGTCAATGTCAGATGTAGGATTGTCGGTAATATCAGACTCCGTTTTAAAATTTAATGTTACTGTCGATTTGGAGTCTGCATCGATTTTTGTCAGGTAGTCTTTTGCATCCATCACTTCTGGTGGATCTGTACTCCCTTTTTTCGACACCACAACTTTAAACGGCCCAGCTCTAAGTCCCAGTTCAGACCACGATTTGTTGCGATATGTACGTGTATAACTGAGATATCGCCAACCCCCTTGACCAGTGATACGGTATTCTTCACCCTTTTGTTTCCAAACCTACATAAAAAATAAATAAAATTACAAACAGCAATGATTAAGAACGAGATTTTCTAATTCAGTGTATGAATTAGTAGCCCTCGACCATTTTTCCTCATACATCCTTTAACTACATCTAAGGATGTTTGTATTTTTGCTCGTAGCATCAGTAATGCTAGGGTCTGAGTTGAGCAAATTGAGTGACACCCTTCTGAGATACCACTGGGATCTAATCTGGGTTAACTCGCGAAAGTGTTATTACCATGCTACAGCAGGATCTTTGTTTAAAATTAAGATTTTTTTTTTTCCAGTATGAAAATCAAAAGCAAATCACTGGAAACTGATATAACATGGCTCTAATACATCAATTTCATGAACTTTAAGAGTCCGCTAAACAATTCTCTCCTACCCATCGAATTGAAAATTGCAGAAATGAATTACCCACATATAACCCTTAAAGTCCCATCTTAACATACATTTTACATCTACGTGCACAACCAGTAACTGAGGCTATACGTTTATATCTTCAAGTATTTAATGCTTAAGCACATACGTTTTACAAATTGAAGTACTTACTTGATGTTTTAAGCCCAATGTGTATTTTACCCACACTGTTCTATCCATTTCTTCATCATTTCCATCCCTCTTTTCACGTTTTTCTTGCTTTTTCCTTTCTTCGCGGAAAATAGCGGTTGTCCGTTGAAGTATTATGTGACCTGAGAAAAACATAAAGCACATTAAAAAAAAAATTAAAATAAGGAATCACAGATCTGAATTTGAAAGATTCCATTTGAATATACAAGAAGACAGGCTTAAATCTGGTGAAAGCTAGCTCATGCAATGAAACCACTGAGCAGGTATCTAACACATATGAGTCAGGATCTCTACAAACCGTAACTCAGTTGTACGCTCCAACATAATACAATTCCAATACAACCCAATAAGCGCACAGATAGAGCAAACTAGAGTGAGGGGGATAGTCAAATTTTAACCTATAACTGAATTTAGATACAAATGCAACATAATTATGAATGCAAAGCAGTTACACAAATGTTTATGGAATTTTGCAGAGGTCGACAAATCACAGCAAACAATACTTGCCTGCCTCAAAATGAACACACTGAAACCCAGCAAAAAAAATTCTACTCGCCATCTGTATAAATCTAGTCACCAGTGGTAACTCAATTTGTTGAGTCCTCCAAGCATGTATTGAAACTTCTCGTATAAAGCCATGAAAGTAAGAGCTTTTAGTGAAGGACGTAAACACTGCATTTTACTTACCAACTTGCGAAATGCAATCAATTTAAATACCAATATTTGTTATGAAGATTTATGGAATGAAGGGTAGAAAGATGAAAAGCATGGGAAAGAAAATACCTTGAAACGAAATGCAAAAATGAAATTAGAGAGAACTCAGAAGTGTTGCAACAAAAAATTACCTTTCTCAAAAATATTCAGTAACTATTAATAATTTAAATGCTTCCTCAATGGTAACAACAATGGTTTCCAATGACAGCATTAAGAACCCGTTTTAAAAGCGAAAGCAATTCCACAGCCACAAAAGGAAATAATTTTCAAAGATACATAAAAACTTGCATATGTGTGTGTGTTCTCATTAACAGATACTGCTTCCAATATCTGTATTCAAGGTACTTACAGATTACTGTATTTGTATTATTTTTCTTTTAATTGTTGTTGTCTGTATTTTCTCCAGGTATAAATGTGCATATACACAGCAGGATGACCTTTTCTAATAAGTTTATGTAAATAATTAAAAACATGTTAATAATAAACAGACTTACATTTTTAAGATTTTAGGATGTTAATTTTCTTGAACATTGCCAAGGGCTGCTACTAAAAAAAAAATGGCGCAATGAGCAATAGGTTGGATCATCCTGGGTTAGAGTATGTGGATATCAGTGTAATGGACCAGTGTAAATACCGTGTTTACCGGACTTTTGTTTTATAATATTTTATAGTCCAATGGTTGCTGCCCAATTTTGTGCGAGTTTTACGACACAAAGACAGCAAGGGCCATGCTGCACACAGGGTCTCCCGAGAGGGCCAGCGGTGCCATTTGGCCCAGGCCTCACTGTATGGGAGGGCCTCAAATTTTGCCTTTAAAAAAAATATAGCCTATTTCTTATATAAAATCAAAATTTAGCAAAACCCCTTGCATATTTGCATGCAAGAACACATAAACGTGTCAAAAGATGTCACCAACCAGTTTTCATGCCCAGAGCCTATTCCTAGTTGCCTACCACGTGCATGTATTGTTCGCTGTGTTTTCTTCTTGATTTTCACGGTTTATTGTTCCTTTGTTTATAGTTTTAATAAAACTGAAATCAGTCTATCTTTTTCCAAAGGCAGGTTTAATTAGTAATTTTTTTCTCATTTTTACCTCAAAAGCATGCCCATGAAAAGGGAGGTGGCAATGTCCAGGGGCCCCTGTATCATAAGGGGCCCAGTGAGAACTTTTTAGTTTTTCCTTTTTTAAAATTGCCATTATATTACATCTAAACGCAACACGAGGAATTATCCTGGGGAAAAGGTGGACAGGGTTTGGGGAGGATCCAATCTGTTAAACCGCCCAAGGATCTATAACTCTTGTCCACAGCCCTGTGGTGGTGGTGGGGGCTCGCAAAAGGAAGTGGCCTAGACCTCTCTCATCCTCTCAGAAGGCCTAGCTGCCCCAAGACCCACAGTTTCCCTGAGGAATTCAAACCTCTTACAGCCGAACAAGCCAGCGCTTGGATTATGGTGAGCAATTAGTTTTTTGTTTTTTTTTTAAACCTAAAAAAAAGTATCACTCCATGAAATGAGGTAACAACACACAGCTGAAGGGCCTATCGATTAACTGTACAACACACATGATTTTCAGCCCTACGGGTCTTGCTGGTTTGACTTTACTACAATGGGAGTACAAACAAAGGTGCAGTATCAGATATTTACGCACATACCAAATAGGTCCAAGCCTGATGTTATTCAAGTTCAAGCATTATTTTAATCTTAAATTTTCGGCCTGAAACCTTTTAAATTTTGTTCTTAAAATGAGTATTTCTATATTTGCATATCTATAATCGGATTATCATGTGTCACAATATCTGAAGGTCTTCTGCTTTATAAAGGTTACAATTTTTGTATTTTAACTTTCTTATTTATTTAATCACGCTTATAGATAATCGTGTCACATGTACAAGTTTTGGAAATATACAGGCGTAACAATTAAAAAGCTGTTTTCCACTTAATGTTTCCCCTTAAATGGCTGACTATTTGCAACATATATCAGGTGTTGAAATTAACTTTTTAAATCAGGTGCACAAGTGCACCCAAGTCTTACGACTTACGTGCATAAAATACTAGTTATGTGTATTAAGTAACAGAATAGAAAGTAAACCTCAACATTAGAAACATGTAAAATGCAAGTGTAGCAATTATATTTAAGCTGAAAAAAATGCAACTTTTCAAAACAATTGAATATTCACTGATAATAATATATATATCAAAGCAAATGCAGATACATTAAGAAAATTATTCCATAGGTCACTGTTCTTGAAAAAAAAAAGAGAGAGAGAGAGAGAAAGAGGCAAGTAGCCACAATTTTGAATAGTTAAATAGTAAAGCCCAAATTAAGAATTTCTGTGCACAGATAAAATTTCACGTGCACCCACTAATTTCAAATTCGAACCCTAAACTAACAGAACAGAAAGCAAACCCAAACATTAAAAACGGGTAAAATGTAAGTATAGCAATTACATTTAAGCGTGTAAGCTAAAAAAAATTCAATTTTTCAAGTTAATTGACCATTTGTTAGAAAAAAAAAACCCCAGATACATTGAGAAAATTATATAAAATTATTCCATAGGTCACTGTTCTTGAAAAATAAATGTAAGTAGCCATAGTTTTGAATAGTTAGGTGCACTGCGTGCACCCAAATTAAAAATTTACATGCACGGATAAAATTTCATGTGCACAATGCACCCACTAATTTTGAATCCTGTATTCGATGTCTCAATTGCAA
>QLNU02014802.1:55518879-55535198 GCA_006491805.2 Dysdera silvatica
GGCAGTATTTGGACTGCTTTTTTAAACCAAATTGATGTTTGTAAGTTATTTGGAAAAGCACCCGGCCAGATACCAAGAGGGTTTCCTGTACGAGATTTTATCACTTCATATTACATCGCCAGCTATGGTGAGAAAAAATTTCCAGACTTTATCACACAAGTCTCGCTTTTTGGATGTTCGCGTCTTTGACGTCAATTTGGTTTAAAAAGCAGTCCAAGCATTGCCCCATTTTAAAGCTCACCTATAGTGAAGCTTTATACACACTCGAGGGGTGGGGAGGATAATCAGTTGTCTGTAACTCAGTTGGAAAAGCACTTGGCCGGATACCAAGAGGTCGAGGGCTCAGTTCCCACCAGGCATCGTGAAATCATTCTTTCCTTTGCGAGAAATTTATCGTCTAATGTTAAAACTATGTTTTATATCTTAACTGCGACACGGGTCATTTGGAATTGGACAATTTACTACGCCCTCCAAACCACAATACACTTGCACACAATCGGACTTAATGGAAATAGAACCCCAATCCAGTGGGTTCAAATGCAATAGTCATAGTTACAAGGACAATGCTGCTTAAAAAAACCCAAAAAAAACGTGCCTTTGAATCCAATCTGCAACTAATAAATCTGAAAACTTTACTCTTTCTCGTGCAATAATTTTAATTTTGTATATAAAATCTGTCTTTATCGACACAAGTTTCTTAAGTCAGCACAATATGGTTAACATAACTAATATAGTGGAAGCACAATATACGACCAATAAGTTAACAGTAAGTAAAATTTAATACTGAATAATTATGAAGAATCGTTACATATAATTTTTTCCAAGTTTAATCCTTTAGTGCATGGCTTCGAGTGAGTTCAGTGGTTCGATGGAGTGGGTTAACGAATCATCAACCCACAGAATATCCTTTATAACAAAAAGACTGAGAAATATCTGTTCAATATTTCTGATTTTACTCATGTGATTTGGATTTCAAAATTTTCCTCAAAACCGACTTTAAAAGAAAGGATTGGAACAGTAGTAAGGACGTTGTATCGTACATTCAGGGATGAGGGCACACACCAAGCCATCTGGTAACGTGGTAGTGAAAACGGCATCTGACGACATGCAGTCCCACTTAGCTCGGAGGTGTTACACATTTAGTTTGATTGTGCATCTTCATTCCCTACGGTTGATGGTATTTCTTTCCTTAAATTTCAATGCAACTAAGAATTTATTTCAAATGTACTGTCTTTCCAAAGTATGGAGAACTAATATTGAAAATTTGTATGTAACTACAAGAGCAAATTTCCATTTGAGCAGAATGCATAGATGAGTTCTGGCAGTGGCATAGCTAGATATTTTGCTGCTTGGGGTGAGTGACTGTCATTGCCCCCACCCCACCCAATGGGGTAACAAAACAAATTTTGTTTTTTAAAGGCTAATTGCCACCCTCCGAATTGTGGCGCTCGCCTCCCACCCTTAGTTTCCCAGGGAAACTTCCGTTAAAGCCAAGTCAAGTTGAGTTGCTAATTCAATGGTTTTTTAAGCGTGTTGGGCTAGTTTAGAGAATGGGTTTGAAGGGGACGGTTTTGGGGGGGGGGAATTAACTTTTTTTATCAGTGGGAATAAATAAAAAAAAACTACAGCAACTTTCCTATTTTGGATGAGGGGCAGTTCCCAAGATCCCTCACTTGCCTACGGCATTAACATATTTATTAATTTTATTTATTTATTTTAACTTATTATTACTTTTCTTAACTTATTTTATTATATTATTTAATCTTGCATTTTAGTTTTATCTATCTCTTTTCCATCACAATTTTGATGGTAATCATCATCGATTAGAAATATTTAAAATTCATGGCTATCGTTACCGATGATGTCATGAACGGCATTCCAAACTGTTATTTTCAACCAATCACCTGTTTTCACTAAGAAATACTGGATGTGGTTACAAAACTCTCCTTACAGCTTTATCAAAAAGATCGTGTCCTCAACGCATCATGTGATCAACTTGCTTTCACACTTTTTTCCCCATTCGTTCTTCGCCCCCTCCCCCTTTTCTCCCCATGAGTTCGGAAGGGAGACTGAGAATGAAAATTTTCAAGGACTTTTTAAGGACTGACCAGCCTTTTCAAGGTTTCTAAGGCCTTATCTCCCGCCCTCCCCCCAATACTATTCAAGGTTGTATAAATCCTGATGAATGAGAAGAAAAAATGATTATGACATTTATACATCCTTAATATTAAATTACATTTTAATTTTAACACTATTTCTTCAGGTACGTAACCTATATATAATTACCATTTTCTGTTTCCAAATAGGACTTTTTGTTGCCTTTTGCACTATTGGTAAGCTTTTCCGTTATGCCCATGTGTTGGTAGATCTCTTCCTTGGTGTCTTGCAGGGTTCGATAGAGATCTGATTCCAAATCAAGAGCATCTAGTACTTCTAGCAATTCTTCTAACTGTAATTTTGTTGAGTAATAGCTGGCATCATTTCCGTCCTCTCTGTTAGAGCAAACACATCAAAATATGAAACCAAAAAGCATACAGCAGTAGTAGTAAAAAATAAAATGTTTGTGATTAAAATTAAAATGTATCTCACTCAAGGAGCTTTATCACTCTACACTTTTTTACTAATGGTTATCCGGGACTTTTTATGTCCCACGGCTGCACTACAGGTCGTCACAGACTGGCCTGACATGAAGTTTAACCTGATTCCCAAACCACAACACGTTTATATAAAATCAAGTTTACTTAAAGTTGATTCAATCTGGATGTGCTCAAAGAAGGTGAGAACATCTCCTGGATGAGATACACAGCTTAACAGAGGATATGAATCTATCTATTTACACATGGCCAGGACTGCTTAAATTTAAACTTAGGCCAGTAAAAACACAAAAGCTGTTCAGCTTAGGGTCGATGTAAAGTACATCACATTACGTAAAGTACATTCATGGTTCCCACTCTTTTGTCCTGGTGAAATTCAAGGACTTTTCAAGGACCTCACATTGTCAATCGCAATGTACATAAAAATTAAAAATGCAAGACATTATAAGCATAATACTAAAATTAGAGTGTTTAATTATGTTGCTCCTTTTCAACTTAGCGCACTGTCAGATTAGCTACTTTTTTTAATCCCTTGTATTAGTCATGCTCAGTGGGCAAGGGAAAAAGGGAGAGTGTCTGAAGCACTACTCGTTTTGTTCCGGAAATAAGGAGAGATGCCCCCTTTTTTTCTCTTTTACTAAAATTGGAAAAAATACCTTTGAGAAAAATTCAAGGACTTTTCAAGGACCAACCACATTTTTGGCAGTTTTCAATTACTTTTCAAGGGCCCTGACTTGGCAAAAACATTCAAGAACTTTCCACGGACTATGGGAACCATGACATTAAATAGTAGTAGCAATGTTATTAAGCATAGTTTTAAAGTTAGTTAAATGCTGAGTTTTTCACTTCAGTTGATCCCTGACAATGGAGAGCGGAGAGAGAGAGTACTGCCAAAGCTATTAAACATCAAAAACTACACTTAAAAACATCGCTACTAATATTGAATGTAATCAAAAACTATCGTTCCTTGTTTTATCGTGAAAAGACAGCTAAGATTATGTGGTGCCATTATGGTTTTTCGGAGAATTTGAGCCTCTTCTACCTCAGGAATCAAAGTAAAAGTAGTGTACCAGCAGAAAAGAAAAAATGGCAAGCACTACATATATGCTAGAATCAAATGCTGATTACATGCATATGGCGCAAATGCCATGCCGTAGCAGGACAGTTGTGGTTTTAATTAGAGACATTGAGATCAGATTAGTGACAAAATTTTTAACCCTTTCACGACCACAACCGTCTTAATAGGTCAGAACAGGCTGCTCGGTTTTGGTATGTTTTCCGCACTTAAAGGCCAAAAGAACAAAAACTAAGAAGGGTTGGCTGCTCCATGACTTAACATTCCACAGTTTGTAAATTCATTTGAAATAGCACATATATGTCATATAAACTTTGGCCCATAAGAATATTTTAAAACATCCACATTTTTCTGAAACATGAATCTTAATCCTTTAACATATTGTCTTCTAATAAAAACACACACAAAAGTCTTATTATATGTCTTACACAATAATTCTCCGGCACAGAAACCAGAATTTCCTTCCATGGCGGTCCAAACCGAGGGGTTCTTGACGACTAAGCAACATATTCTTTTCGATTTCAGATATACAGTCCGTTACACCTGGAACCTAACGAAAAATAAATAAAAAGAGCATTTATAAATGAAATGTGTATATATATACCCATAATTAAAGCTCTACATCCAGTATTCATAAAGCTCGTTCCTTTTAAATTTTAACACATTTCTCATAAAAGGACTAAATAATCCATCCATCCACACATGTGCCCCCCTCCCCCAAATGTATAGGATGTTCATAAATTGTTTCAACAAAATAAGAGTGGCGACAGTACCCATCAAGATGAACAGTATTTACAATAGAAACTAGGGCTGCATTCCACTCAGAAAAGAATAACTTTGGAACATGTCCAATGGTAAGAATCGTTATCGCAATGGACAGGATACACACAACACCAGGAGTGTATGAGAGAGTGCACCATTCTTTCATTCGTTGGCGTAAACTGTTTTATACTTATATAGATTAAATTATATTTTTGACACTAAAACTAACCGACACAAGCTTCACAGTGATAAAAATAATTTTCCAAGCAAGAAACTTCCTTCCCAAAAATGGCTAAAAAAGAATTTACGTTTTGTAAAATTTAAAAAAATATACAATACATATATGTATAGATGCATCTCCAGCAGAACATTTTTAATGAGATGAAGGCTTGTTGCAGAACACTGTCAAACATTCTGCTTTGGGGCCCCCCTGGCTAAAGTTAACGGTCAGTCGGTAAGCGTTCTCCTTTCACGCACTGTCAGAAGTCGAACCCGGAGTAATTACATGCTATGTGAACACATTACCACGGTGGGACACCTACCCCGAAGGAAAAATTTTCTTAAATTTACTAAAAAATAAACCATGTTAATTGGCTTAAATAGAATAAATTAAATCTTGTGGTGTTTTGAATGCTACGGAATTTGTAAGTTATCTTGCCATCTGGGAACACCGCTGTTAGATTGCAATCACGCACACTTTCCCCTCGCCTTTCGCATATACTTAACTCGGAACTAAAAAAAAAAAAAAAATCCAAAAAATGGTTACCTTCAAACGAAAACTAAGCAATTTAAAGAAAGCAACTATAGGAACTAAACAAATTAAGACGTTGTTTAAAGGAATTGGTAGCAGTAAAGCTGACTCAACCGTGGATGTTCATCATGAGTACCTGTGTATTTAGAACGCCAAAAAAATGGCCTTTTGTCAGGCCATGCACCCTGCCTTAATTTTTTTCTAGATGAAACACTAATTATGTATCATATTAAATGCATTACATTATGTATTATATGAAATGCATTACATTATTATGTATTATATTAATAGCATTTCCCCCTAGGCATTTTCAGGATGGTGCATCGCCCTACCCTTTTTTTTTGTAGTGATAAATGCACCCTGCACGTTTTTTCACGGTGGTAAACATATGATGTCTGTTTTTGTACAAAGGTAAATGAGCCCTGCCCTTAACTCCTTTTTTTTTTTTCCATAGCGGTAAATGCACTCTGCCCCATTTGGTTAAAAAAAACCAAAAAACTCAGAGTTCCGTGGAAATTTCTGTCCCTACGCTATTGATACAGAAAAGCATGATAAAGAAGGTTTGTTGAAAATCATAAAAAATTGTGAATTTTTTTGGATGATTCACTTGTGCGATGTTTTGGCAATAATTTCAAAGCTAATTTTGATCTTTGAAAAGAAGAGATGTTTTAGCCACAGTTGAAAGCCAGGTGACATCAACTGTAACGGCGATAGAAAGATTGAAAAGAAAACCAGGAGGTGCTCATTGTCAAAATAGCGAAAAGCAGGCAAGGGAAATTGGAATTATAGTAACTGAAGAAGAAAAAAATTTTGAGCTAAATACGAAACTTTTCACTGACATACTTAAAGAAAACATTTTGCAAAGGCTGGATAACTTACTAATAGTAATAATGCTCGATATCTTAGACTTGTCAAATTATTCGGATGGAAGCATATTTTACGGTATAGAAATAAAAGAACTGGCTGAGTTTTATATGATGGATGGGGATGACTTACTAGAAGAGTGGAATAAATTTAAACCTTTGTTTTATCACAGATGAAGATGCGCGACAGCCATTGACTATCACTCACTACATTAACATCACCTGCAGGCTTAAAGCAAACCATGGGAGAAAATTTTCCTAACCTTAAAAAATTACTTTCAACTGCTAATACTTTACCTATGTCAACTGCAGAAGTTGATAGAATTTTTTCTCGTGAAGCTTATTTTAACAAGTCACAGAAATAAACTAAAGAAAATTTAGATAATTTACAGTCCATTAAATGCAATGGCACTGTCTGTATAAATAAAGAAGTTAAATACTGGTTAAGTAAAAAAGAAGGCTTATTTTATGGAATATTTGTAACCCGTTTTGCCAACGTGATATTATATATTCTGGAAATAACATAGGTTATGAAAAAAAGTTTATTTTATTTAGTACAATTCATTTAAAAACAGCATATACTCATCTTTTGATAACAGTACTTCTTTACCAAAAAAGCTACAATATATGGTAAGGAAAGTAATACAACTAATAAAATTTTCAATTAAAAGTTGATTTATAATGTTTATATCGATATTGACGCATTTATGTGTATGTGAAGGTCGAATTAGACATATTCCTACAAGCTTTCGGACAGAAATATCAGACTGAAATCCAAACAGATATTCGTCGGAAGACTTTATCCATAGGCGTACGCAGAAATTCCATAAGGGGGTTATATGCTCAATGGGATGGGGTGTTACAGAGCTACAACTCACATATTCCTATGTTAAATATACAAAATTTCATTGCAATGGGGGGTTACAACCCCCCCCCCATCAACACTCCCCTGCATATGTCAATGAATTTATTCCATATTCACTGGCGAGCTTTCTGATTAGGAAACAAAAATCGGAAAAGGTGTAGGAGTACTTATGCATGTAATGTGACCTATAATTTGATTTTATTTTAACCACTGATTTTGCTACTAGAACCTGCATAGGCTATAGGCATAAAATCAGATTTAACAAAATCAATTTTAGTTATTTTGAATAATTTGGAACTAGTTTATTAAATATATTTGATCTACCCGAAGAAAGGAAAAAAAGAAAAGGGTTCCGTCCGATAATGTTACCTCAATTTCACCATGCAGGCACATATTCATTTGAGACACACATGGCTGTCTCTCTTTATCCTTGCATTTATACACATCTGCTCTTCTAAATTAACTGAAACAAAAGTGTCTATTTCATTATCAAGTGAGATGGGATCGTGTAAACATGGCTACAGATAAAGTTAATTGTACAATTTACGACACTGTACTTTGTACGAATTCCAACAAGGCAGAAATGCTACAGAAGCGTGTCGTCGAAATTTAGTGGAAGTTTTTGGTGGAGATGCAGTTTCAGATATATCGTGCAGGAGATGGTTAGAAAAATTTGAAGCAGGCGATTTCGACCTTATTGATAAGCCATGCTTTGGGTGGCCATCTTTGATCGATGACGATATTGTCAAGACCATGATAGCGCAAGATCCTTTTTCGACAACATCGGAGATTACAGAAAAGCTTAACTCAGCCCAACAAACCATTTCAGACCATATTTGGAAACTAGGATTGGTCTATAAATATTCCAGATGGGTGCCTCATGAGTTAAGTGAGAAAAATGTGCATGATCGAGTCGCCATATGCACATCTCTGCCTGCTCGGAACAAAAACAAACCCTTCTTGGACCAGATGATAACTGGTGATGAAAAGTGGATTAACTAAGAAAACATTGTTAGGAAAAGAGCATATTGTGAGTCAGGACAACCTTTCCCCCTTCACCTTTAAACCAAACTTGAGCCTGAATAAGAGAATGCTGTGTATATGGTGGGACATCTAAGGACCCATATAGTATAAGCTTTTGAACCCTAACAAAAAGCTCAATTCAGAGAGACACTGTCAGCAAATGGATGATTTAAACAAAGAAGTCAAAGAAAAGAGGCCGGCGATATTCAATAAGAAGCACATCATACTGCACCATGATAATGCTAGACCACATGCTGCTTTGGTGACTCGTCAGAAACTTACAGAGCTAGGCTGGGAAATTCTGTCGCATTAATCACACTCTCCCCAGACCTAGCACCCCCCGATTATCACTTGTTTCTCTCCTTCCAAAATTTTTTGAAGGGGAAAAAATTCCAAAACTGAAGCAGGTGTCAGTCAAGCACTACTTGAATTCGTCGCCTGTAAGAAAAAGACATTTAAAAAAAATGGTATTTACAAATCACCATCAAGTTGGCAAGAGGTCATAAGTAACGTCGGAAATTATATTGTACAATAAATGTTATTGAAGGTATGAAAAATTCATTATTTTCTTTTGCTTCCCAAACAGACAGAACTTTCCGGTAAACCTAATATATTACGAAGAGCTGAATTCAATGACCTGAGCTGTGACCCCAATGGGAAAAAAAACCCAACAAACCCCCGTTCGCATTAAAAATGCACAGTCCGTGTTAAAAGTGCCCCTTTTGTTCAGCTGCAGTGCCCTCTTTATGAGTGCACCCTGCCCTTTTTTCAGTCTATGGGGAAACACTAATTAAATGTATCACATTATTATGTATTATATTAAATGCATCACATTATTATGTATTATATTAAATGCATTACATTACTATGTATTATATTAAATGTATTGGATCAGCAGTTCTTAAACGTCCCTAGACAGCGGACCCTCTTCAGAGATCACTCGCCCTTGCGGACCCCCAAGAATTAACTCAAAGTTTAAAACCCAGAATTTGCATCATACATATTTATTTCTAGTGTTTCATCACTAATTTTCACTATTTAAGGAAGGAATTTTCCCTTCCCTCGTAATTTATTCTTAGCATTAAAGAGCAAATGCTTGCTCTAGTAGTTTTCCGAACCTTTGTAGAATACTGGGAGGGTCTCGTGGAGACCCCCAGGGGTCCTCGGACCACAGTTGAAGAACCGCTGCATTAGATTATTATGTATCATATTGAAGGACTTTGTTTCGTTAATTATTAGTTTATGACAAGGACAGCCGATGTCTGGCTGTATCAAGACTTGACTTCCGAGGAATCCAAGCCTCAGTTACTATGGAAACTTAACAATAGGCAATGGCGGGCAAAAAAAGGTATGCTTTTGATGCTAACATTAGGACCCAACCCAGGTTAATAACATGATGGATGAATACATTACTACTATGCACACCATACAATAGGTTTTGTTTCATACTGAATGATGTTTGCTCTGGTGTGAAGGACTCAATCATGGTTTATGAATGTGTATAAACAGAAATGCTTTGTTTTGTGGCAGTTAGCAGATAATGACTTTTTTACAAATTGTAAGTTTATGACAACCCTCCACTGAGCAGATCTGTATTAGTACCATTTTTCAATAACACACCCAATCCTGGAATAATGGTTAGCATTTAACAAAAACACTTTTTATTAGAGGCCACTTCATTTAAGTTATAGCCACTTTCTCGTGGCCACAAAACATTTAAATACTGCAACCTTAGAAGGGTTCGTTTGATCAACATTTTGCATGAAGAATAATAATTAGTTAGCAATTTCAGAATGTAACCTTCCTGCAGAGTCAAAATGGACCTAGGATTGCACTGGAAAACAATAAAATGGTGTAATGGCGACTGAAGTTGTATTTTTAATCACCATTCCCCGATATTTAGTCACCCTGGGGCCAGTAGCGACCGTGAATTTTGACCTTTAATCTTCAATTAAAGTAGCCAATATATTGTTTTATTCCAAATATAATGCTCTTGTGCACTTACCAAATGCTATAGAATAACAGGATGTAAAAAAAAAAAAATCACGATATAATAAAAGATTTTTTTTTAAATTTAAATCTGATTTTTTTTTTACTTAAATGGAGTTTTTCTGGTTAAGATTGTATACCTCAGAAATAAATCAAAATTTTCATTCAGCTTCATTTATGTAAGATTTTAAGATTCAATTTTCTCTTCTTAAGCTTTAGATGATTAAATGAATAAATAATGTATTTCATAACATAAAAAAAAAAAAACTATGTCAATGTCTTGATTTCTTGTTTATCGAGACTACAATATACATTAGAGATCTCAATTATGATATTATTAAAAACCAACATTTAAGGATTTAAATAAAAGTGCCAATTTTGCTGCCTTCTCAACACCTCTAATTGATTTCAGAACTTGCTATGCACAAGTCTAAATTTTGAAAACATCCTTTCAACTCCAGCAGATGTGCCCTTATTTCAGGGTTTCAAATTAGTGAGTGCACTATGCACATGAAATTTTATCCATGAACGTGAATTTTTAACTTAGGTGAACTAATTTGGGTGCATGCAGTCACTTAACTATTCAAATTATATTAACTTTATTATTTAGAAAAAAAAAAAGAAAAAAAGCAGGGTTACCAAATATTTGTCCAGTAATTGACACTCACTCAGATAAGAGATAAGGATCTCCAATTTCACCTACAAGGGCGCTTGGCATGGAGCCAGAGCCAATGATGAACTTCAACCTCAATTACCCCTTTCTCTGCATCTAAAAATAGAATTTCTCCCATTGTTTTACCCATCTGCTACAAACAGGCAGGTCAGTCAGTTCAATTAAACACATTTACAAGGCAGTGCTGTTTGGTCACTGAAGTTTTTATTTTAGAATAAATCCAATAAAACTCTTGTTATAGAACAGGGGTGGGGCAAATGCCCCTATGAGAGGGTCGAGTTAAGAGTGCTCCTGTGGAAAATTTAAATCCATTCCTTTTTTTTCTTTTTTTCAGAACTATTTTAGGGATCTTGTTAAATTGACTAAGAAAGTGAATCGGTTAATGAAGAGTGAAAGCAGTACGCACTTAGTTGCAACTAGTTTTCAAATTTTGTACCTAAAAATTGCTCAGTTTGAGTTACTAGAAAATGCTTAATGTTACTATTAAACAAAATTTGCACGTCAGTAGCTTAGCAGATTTTGAAAATAAGCCCAGACAGTGCAAAATTCATTAACTTGAAAGATAACAATATAACAGTTAATTGGGACACACACTATTAAGTAACAACGAGTAGAGGTGGGAGAACACAATCCGAAGCAAGTCATGCCTAGCAATTCTCTTGAATATTCATCTAGTACAGCGGTTCTTTAACTTTCCTAGACCGCGGACCCCCTTCAGAGATCAGTCGCCCTCGCGGACCCCCAAGAATTGACTTAAAGTTTAAAGCCTGGAATTTGAATCATACGTATTTATTTCTGATGTTTCAGTACCGATTTTCACCTTTTGGGGAAGGAATTTTTCGTTCCCTCATAATTTATTCTTAGCATTAAAGAGTAAATGCTCTTGTCTCAGTATTTTTCCAAACCTTTGTGGAACATTGGGAGGGTCTCGCGAACCCCCCCCCTGTCTAGTATAAACATAGTTCAATTAAATGCATACTTTAAGGATTTTTTTTTTTACATTTATATATTGCGATTTTATATACATTAATACCTCCGAATAAAGGACACCTCAAAACTTAAGTATCTTTGCTATTCGGGAGGGTTAGGGGTTAACGAAACTGGGAATTGGAAGTGTCTGTAAAATAGCTCTATTTTACAGATACCTCTAGGTATCTGCTGTTTGAGAGCGTCTGTTAAGGAGACACTACTGCATTACATTCAAGATCAACACAGTTCAATCCATCGGTACATTCGTAAATGTAATTACATTACACCTTTGTATTGGCGACTGCACTTTTGGTAGAAATACAGTGTATGTCCCCTAGTGTTTTAATCCTTAGAGAAGAGTGGAAAAGTCACCGTGGGTGGGGTTTTGACGTCAAGTAGTATGTGATACCATAGAAGACGTAACACAGGGTGTGGCATCATTCGCTCGTTGTCTGGGGTGGTGGTAAGAGCCTTTGTATATGCTTCGTCGTTTTTTTGACTGTATTTCGTTTGTTGTATCGATTGGGATTATGTCTGAACGCTTGAATTTGTCGTTTTTTGTGGAACTGTGGTTGAAAGGGAAAAGGAGCATGTTGGATTGGATGATAAAGGAAGGTTTAATTGGTTCTGAGTATGAGTGCCCAGTGTGCAAGGATAAAATGCATGTGTGTGCTAGGCCTAAGGTGGATGACGCCTTTCACTGACGTTGTAAAAGAGGTGAAAATGCACACGACAGAACGAGGTCAATGTGAAAGGGTTTTTGGTTTGAGGAGAGCAATTTCAGTATGATTAAGGTATTGTCTTTGACGTATTTGTGGGTGTACAAGGCGACAACAGATTTAATATGAGTGGAGTTGAATATAAGTAGCAATAGTACATTGGTTGACTGGAGGAATTTTTGTCGAAAAATGTATGTGTGTTTTGGAGAAGGAGAAGCTTGATGGCATTGGCGTAATGGTAGAAGTAGATGAGAGTATGTTTGGGAAGTGGAAATATAACAGAGGGAGGTGGATGAAAGGAGAGTGAGTGTTCGAGGATTGAAAAGGGCTAGATAGATGAGAGGTATTGATGAGTACAATAAGTGAGGATGTTTTACCAAGGTCTAAGATAGTGACAGACTGCTGGAAGTTGTACGACAACCTGTCAGAGGCAGGTTTCGAACACTTCTCAGTGAACCATAGTCTGCACTTCAAAGACCACGAAACAGGGCAACACAGTCGAAGGAACGTGGAGCAATGCGAAGCAGGAATTCCGGAGGCAACACCACTGCCATGTAGCCAACGAGGACCTTTTTTTACTATTACTTCGCAGAGTTTATGTAGCGGTGGTACAAGGACAGGCCAGAAAAATTGTTTCCATCATTCTTGAAGGCCATAAAAACTATATACCCACCACATTCATCAGACGATTGATTGATTGTTTGGCTTTTTTATGGCGCAAGAGCATCTGGGCTATACTGCGCCAAACATCAGACGAAGAAAAGCAATAAAGGTTAGCATGATTTTGTTTTAAAAAATGCGACCAGAAAGAAAGGAGGGAGAAGAAGGGTAAGATGCGGGGCCTTGTAACATAATGTAAACAACACGGTGGCAAGTGGGAATGCTCTTGCCATGAGAGTTGGAAACACTTCCCACTAAAAAGCACTGTGGGACACACTCTATACTAGTGCCCACTTTTCTAACAAATCAGAAAATACCATTACACGAATAAAACATTTCTTGGTAATAGTGCGGAACACATCCCCTAGTGTTTCTCTCCTCTTGAAATGAATAGGAAAGCCTCTGGATTTAGTGTACAGGGTTGTGATGTCACATATACGGGCATTTGGACATCTCCGAACATTTACACATGTTTCATCATTCTTTTGGCCATGTTTTTTATTAGTTCTGGAAGGTTGACGTATTTTTTTTTGTGGTGGATGGGAGGGAACAGATCTGTGCTGGAATAGGTTTAAATAATAGGATTTTTTTCGTCCAGACGTAAGTGTGAGATGACGTGTACACGGCCTTGTTTGAATGACACTTTTCAGTGCCGTTTTGAGAAAGTCTGATTGGGAGAAGGAAAAGAAAAGGATGTGGGTGGGGGGTTAGCTAGGGATGGAGAAAGATGGTTTGAGGAGGTCCAGAAGGGGGAAAGTAAAGGTAGTGGAGGAACAGAAGAGGGGCAGTGGGGGATATAAAAGGGGCTAGTGGGGAAGGAAGAAAGAACGAAGTAAGGGAAAACTATAGTCGTGAACAAGAAATCATTGAATGCAGTGGCACCGGAACCCAAATAGGCCAGAAAATTTGTTTTTCGCATTTTTAAATGTCCCCAAAACCATGCACATCTGACATAGACGACCAATAAAGGTTAGTACTTGTTTTTTAACTTCGCAGAATTAAGATGGCCATGTTGTTAACATGACGTAAACAACATGGTGGCAAGTCAGTGTCACTGTTGCCATGCATTTTGGAAACACTTCCTACTAAAAATTGTTAAAGGACGTGTTAAGCACTAGGGCCCATTTCTTAATTAAATGATTTGGTATTAAATAAAACTCAAAATTTCATTTGAATATATTACGATAAACAGTAAACATACCTGGTTTCCTTTGCAAACTGAACATAACCAGTCTTCTGTTGGCACTTCATTCAAAGGAGGATCAAGGCAGCCAAGGTGGTAAACGGCGGGACACGTTTCGCAACATAACAGGTCACCCAGTTTATGACAGACACGACAATGGTCATCGTGAAATATATTTCCTTCCATCGTGATATCATCTCTTGCAGAATTTGTTGTGAGAAAATTATCACACAAAAATTGCAAAACTTTTAAGCGATTCTCCACTGGTGTGTATGGATATTCAACATTTTTGAAAACTTCGAGAAAATCTGCAAAATCTGGATCACTTTTAAGGTAAATTTTAAGCACAGCGGGCCATGTCATGCAGTCTACAAAATAAAAGTGGGCATTTACAGTGTCTTTCATATCTAGAGGCCCAAACATTGTACCAGTAGCATCTTCTTCTCTAAGAATGGCTTTTAAAAGCATTATGTGAACTTCTGATAAAAGTGAAGTTTGCTCTGGTGACACCAAAACTGCACAAAAATCTTCAAATAAAAACGGCGTTAGCCGTAAAATATTTCTAAAATGCCTCAAAACTTCATATACACCAAGTGCCTCCATCAGATGTTCTCTTGGGATTAATAGATCTTCGCTGGATTTCGGCAACGTTAAATCTGGAAATTCTCTTTCCTGGAGAAAAACTGGAGTCTGTGGCCGTCTGTTCCATCGCTTTTTTGCGGTCGGAAGGCTGGAAATTGTACTGAAACTGCTCTGGGAAAACACACTCAACTCGTCAGACTCCGGAAAACTGACGTCAGACACATTTCCATCATTATCTTCATACTCCTCGTGTTCCATGTTGTAATCACTGTCCTCGCTGGAATAAGTGCCGTATTCATCTTCATAATCCGGATTTGTTGAGTGTGTCCCGCGATTTTTCGGACCTTTTTCCCGGAGTCGACCCCTATAAAAAACATGGGATCCCATGTTTCGTGATGGGCTATATTCACTCTGTTTTGCAGATAGGCGGGATCCATGATTGCTAGAGCCCGCGAACAAATATCTTGGTTTTTTCAACAAATTGACTCGTTGAGAAATGGCCGCCCTTTTAGGAGGCCTACCGCGTCCTCGTCGACATCGGCCCGACATAATTGAAGCGCTTCAAGTCGATACTAATTGATCTCTTATTAAAAACATTTTCCGACGGCGATCCAAAAAAAAATCACAACATGGGCAAAAAAAATCTCAAAATATTGGGTTTGGAAAATTCAGGTCGCCTCAGTTCAGACATGGCGTCCGCGGTCACGTGATCCACTGACAACGTCGAGACCCCACAGGCATTTTTAAGGCAGAAATCAGGCAGATCGAGACCCCATACAGATTTAAAACACTAACGAAATGTCATAATTTGTCAATTTCCTACCGTTATGGACTCCTACGTCAACAATGCAACCAACAGCACTTCTCGGGCTTACCAACAAACGAACGTTCGTTACAGTGGATATCCGTTGTTAGCCTGTGTCTCATTGGTGGATCACGTAAATCGTTAAAATTGGCGGACTTCTGCGTTTTGCGGAATGATCGTCATGAAAATTGATAATTCAGTCCATGTGAGAATGAGATTTGCAAAAAGATGTGTTTTTTCACATCCCTAGCGATTTCGCCATTTTTTCACGACCAGAAAAAAACAATAGTTAGCCATCTTGAAACGCGATTATTACCCAATAGGAAAGCTCCTCTCATCCCGAACATAAATAAGCAACCATTCCTGGTTAACTTTGGAGGGAAAAATTATCAACAATGTTAAAAGTACAATTTTTTCTTCTTATTTACTTTTTATTTTATTTTTTTTCGCTTAATTTTCCACAAATTGGGTTTTTTTTAATGACAATTTTTCCAGTTTCAGGATATTTTTAAAGGCTTGCAATATTAAAACTGCTTTTTCTTTAGATTTTAGGGAAATAATTTCTCGTAGGGATATTTTTTCCCTATCGACAGATGATAATTCTGTTAATGATCATGGATACATATTCATAACTAACGGTTTGAATTCATCCCTGTATAACTGTTATTAATATAATACCACAAAAATTTCATAAAAAAAAATCTTCTGCGAACATTCAAAGAAGGAATTTTCGTCCGAAAATCCAAAATTTTGGGAACCGTAATCTTTCATACAAGAAATTCTTTTCAAATTTCTTCGTTATGTTT
>QLNU02014802.1:55535298-55565598 GCA_006491805.2 Dysdera silvatica
GAGGGTGGATCTGGCCAAAACTGAAAGTAAATACCGAGGCATCTGCTGAATTAAAAATCGCTTCTTTCTGCACTGAAAGGACTTATTGATGAAAATGATATCTCGTGAAGCAAATGAAATCATTGTTAAGACAATAGTTGAAACTGCTGGGGAAATTGGTGGTGTAACCTGTAAAAAGCACAATAGCAAATTATCTGAGAAGACGAAACAGCTCATGAAAAGGCGAAGAGATATGAAGGTGGACAATCGAAATACCAGTTCCAGGATTGAGTACATAGAACTTTGTAAAACTCTGCGCAAAAGCATGAAAGAAGACATAAGAAAATTCAACTGTGAGCTAGTAAGGAAAGCCATTGAAAATAACAAGAGCCTTAGGGTTGTTAAAGGAAGTTTATCTGTTGGGAAGAAACACATCATTGCATTAAAAGGAGAGGATGGCACCGTAACAAGAAATAGGGAAGAAATACTTAGAAGAGTTGAAGAATTCTACAAAAATCTATACGAAAGTAACAGTGAATTAAACGAAGACATTGAAATAGTCGAAGGAACAGCTCCTAAAATCTTAAAAGAAGAAGTTTCATTTGCAATAAAAAATATGAAGAAAGGAAGAGCCCCTGGTGATGATGGTATTACATTAGATATCCTAAAAGAAGCTGGAGAATATGTAGAAGACATACTTGCAAAATTCTTTACCAAATGTCTTAACAGCGGTAACATACCAAACCAATGGGATTCTGCAACAGTAATTCTTTTGCATAAAAAAGGTGATAAAGAGGATTTGAAAAATTACCGACCAATTAGCTTGTTACCTGCTATTTATAAAATCTTCACAAAAGTTCTAACACATCGCCTGCAGAAAAAATTAGATGCAGCTCAACCAAGAGAACAAGCTGGATTTCGAAGTGGATTCAGTACAGTGGACCATATTCAAGTATTAAGAGAATTAATTGAAAGAACACATGAATATGAACTTCCATTGTGTGTTGCATTTATTGACTATGAGAAGGCCTTTGACTCTATAAAAACATCAGCAGTCATCAACTCTTTAAGATCAACAGACATTGAGGATGTGTACATTGACATGGTGAAACGTGTGTATAAAAATGCAAGTGCAAAATTTCGGTTACATAAAGATACCAAAACTATCAAACTTGGCAAAGGGGTGAGGCAGGGAGATACCATTTCTCCAAAACTTTTTACTTCTGCTTTACAGATGATTTTTCAGCTGATAAATTGGAATAACAAGGGAATAAAAATAAATGGTGAATATTTAAATCATCTGCGGTTTGCTGATGACATTGTTATTTTTTCAACGGACCCATTAGAACTCCAAGACATGGTACAAGAGCTCTCAACTAGAAGTGCTGTGTTGGACCGCGATGAACCCACAAAACTAAGATAATGTTCAATAATTTTGTAGAGGAAAGAAAATACAAGTTGACAACACTGAGCTTAGAAATTGCTGGATTCATACATTTACCTCTGTTCTGCCGATTTCAACGGATGGCAACATTACAAAGAACTCAACAGACGTATTAAACTTGGCTGAGTGTGGTATTTGAAGAAACAGCATCCCTGAAGGGGAAATTGCCTTTATGTCTAAAAGAGAAGTTAACCTTGTTATGTGTATTGCCACCTTCTATGGATCAGGGAGACATTGAGTCTAACAGTTGGACCAATACGAAAGTTACAGACAACGCAAAGGGAGCATGGAGAGGCGTATGCTTGGAATATCTAGGAGAGATCGAAAAGAAAACACTTGGGTGAGAGAGCAAACTGGAGTAGAGGATATTATTGTTAAAGTAAAAAGACTGAAATGGCGATGGGCTGGGCATATCGCAAGAAGAACTGATCAACGATGGACAACGCAAATTCTCAACTGGATTCCAAGAGACCACCGAAGACCTAGAAAACGTCCTCAAACTAGATGGGTGGATGAAATAAGAAAAGAGGTTGGGGTGACGTGGAAACGAATGGCTCAGGATAGACTTGTGTGGAAAGCATTTGGAGAGACCTTCATCCAGCAGTGGATAGATAATGGTTGAATATGATGATATATATATAAATTTTTTGTACAAGCATGGGTAGAATCACTACCTTCCAAATTCCAGCCCTGCGGTGGCGCAGTGTGGTAACGCGTTCGCCTAGTGCGCCGTTAATCCGGGTTCGACTCCCAACAGTGTACAAAGAACGCTTACTCAGAGATCTCATAAAAAGATCGCACTGCTCACTGTAGTCCGGGGTTTGGTTCCCTAGGCCTTAAGATGATTCCTCGGAAAACAGTAGATCCCGGCGCAGCATGACCATCGTAGTTTTTGAGCCGTAAAACCACAAACAAACCAAACCATCCAAATTCTAAATCAGTACTTTCCAACCGGGCTGGTTCGATCCACAGTAAGTTAGTTTATATATCGTGGTTTTAAGCAGTTGGCTCTGCATCATGGATCCTTAGGACATGAACCAGTAAGCGCATAATCCATGTAGCATTATGTAAAACCCATTAAATATTAGAAATAGCGTTGTAGAGCGTTCTTTTTTTTATGTTTGTAGAGCATATTTCCCTTCAGTCTATTTCTGAGGAAGGGCAGTAACGTATGCTTAAAACACATAGATACATCCTACACAACATCGAAAACAACGTTGAGTGATGTTGATATTAATATTTGATGTAAAAGGAAACAAAAAATATTTCAACTGCATGTCGTGGGAGTAACTAGTCGTCCGGGGAAAGAAGCGTAGCTCCTACCCTAATACTCATATCTAGCATTCACTTATAATTTCCATTTTCTATTGGGTCAAACAAATTTATAGAGTAAAGCTGATCCATCTCTATCTCCACCCTGATTGCACCAACCATACATGCCAATGTGAAATATTAATAAATGATTCTGTCTATCTTTGAAAAGCAAAATAAGCTTTAGCTTGAATCAAACTCTTAACTATGGAAAAAAAAATGACTAAAAGCAAGAATTAACTCATTTACTCATAACGAACGCAATTCAACGTTTTTGGATGATTTTTATAGATTCAGTTTCGGGAAATAATTTTCCACATTAATATTGACAATAGGACTAAGGGACTGACTTTATATGTAAGAACTCTAGAACACATCACATGTAAAAGCATGATCTGTCGTCTGGAGCTCAAGTCTACGAACAATGTAAGGTATTATTACCCTCCGCAGGGATAACACAATTGCCAAATATGGTCAACACAAGAAAGCCTCCGGGGCGAGATTTTTGTGAGTTTTCGTGGGGGAATTTATTATACAATAATTTTTGCCACCCACGTATTAATTATAGCTCAAACTAGAGCTTATGTAATTTTGGAGAAAAAGAGACGCTTTCCCCATCCTGGATTCGAACCAGGGTCCCTCCGTGCTGCGTCTCTTTTTCTCCAAAAATGAATAAAGCTCTAGTTTGAGCTATAACCTGTACGTGGGTGACAGAAATTATTGTATCTACCAACAATCAACGCGCGGCTTTAGCCTTAAAACAGGTTTGCTTAGTCGTGCATGTTTTGCGCTGTTCACAATGCTGCTGATTCAATAGGAAAATAATAGTTGTATTTTAGTAGAGCGTATTGCAACAATGCAATACAGAATAAGCCTTTGTGCTACAGTAGTATCTTTTTTTTTTACCAACAACTTTCTTTTCAACGACGACAAATTTCTTTGCATCCTTCTCAAAATAACGGCAGGTGTTCATGAAATTTCATTTGACATCTTGTTTAGTTTGCAACGTCATAATTGAATTTCCTTCAATTTTTTTTCACATATTTGATTAAATATCTTCCTTTAAGTTGCTTTAAAATTATGAAGTTTGAAATTCCGAAATATAATGAGTTCTGTTCCTTTGAATTCAATTTAAAAAGGAAATTGTTTTACAGATTTAATACGATTTACTGACTTTCAAGTCTGAGGTAATCACATCAAAGCCAGGATAGTTCGGAACCTAGGATAAGCTATAAATCCAACATAGGCGCTCATGTTTTTTTTTTAAATTCCAAACGAGGCGTATTGCCTCTAGGCTTAGCATGCTCCGGTGCCTTGAAGGAAACAATCGGGGAACTACGCCCAGTAGACTCCTTCACTTTTACAAAACTTTTCTACTTTCAAATGTTCTCTGTGAGTCTTCATTTTTTTCATTCTGTGTCAAAACACTGACACCCAATATGGAAAGAAACCAGTCACAGGCCCTCCGCATATGCTACGGGATTCCTAGATGCATCCACCTCGGAACTTCACAAGCCGAAGCATCCATTCTCCCTCTAGCTGAACAGCAACGCGCTCGCTTCACTATTTCCCTTGCAAAAATAATCTACCTGGCTCCATATTATAACATTCACTCTCTTCTCCATTTCAGATTATACAGACTTATCGGAATTTTCATCCTTCTACAGGAACTCTGCTGAACTCGCAAAGATTCCGTATCAGCTATTTCATATGCACATCTCACACTGGTTACTTACCATCCCGCTGGTATACCCTTTCCTACCCGGTGTCTCCAGGGAATCCGTCAATGATGAGGTCCTACTGTACACTGCTCTCGCAGCAATTGACATAATCAATCTCCCTTCCTTTCAGATATTCGCGGACGGTTCGTTTGATTCAGACAACAACAAGGGAGGTGAAGCAGTCTACTTTGCACACAAGAGGTTCTTCAAGTACCACATTAAAACATGTTTCTCTTTCGCAGAGACCGAGCTAAATGTCCTGTATGCAGTAGCGTCGACTTTGTGAGTTCGAGACACTTTTTGAACCCTCAATAATTTTGTTGTGGGTTCCTCGAACCCCTAATATTTTTGCTCGTGCGCGGGGGGGGGGGATACGCATACGGAAATATATGCACACAGTTTTTTATCAATTCGTCAAGATTTTCATTATTTATACCCTGTTCCCTAGATCTTTGATATAGGAAAATTCTTCGTTTTGTCTGGGTTCACAGAAAATACGAAAGTCTAGCCTTTAGCTCTACATGTAGAGACGAGAACCTTTATGTTTTGCTTTTGGAACCCCCAATAATTTTTAAAATCAGTGCCTATGCTTGTACGAAAAGGTTAGGTGGCTTCTTCAGTTTGGCAAGGAGGAGACAGTCATTTTCTGCAACTCCCAAGCAGCCCTCTACGGGCTCTTTGCAAACCCGACTTCATGGGTGTGTTGTCCCATTATTCAGAAAAACGTTATCATTGCAATGTAAATATAGAAATGTCTTTGAAAAAGCAATTAAAATTATGTTTTAAGGTGAAAGAAACGTTTTTCTTTTCATTACGATAGCAATTTGTAAAAGCACATCACGGCATTAAAACAGTTGAAAAAAAAAAGAAAAAAAAAAGCCACACTAGCAAATGTTAAAAATTAAATGAAATCGAAAAACGAAGAAAAGCAAATGGAAACGCACGTTTGAGAGGTAAAGCAGAAATAAACAGTCTCATCAACAGGACCAGTGACTCCTGATGAAGGACTGCTGCTGATGCGTCCGAAAGCTTGAGTGATCTTTTTCATTGCTATTTTACCAGTGTTTAACCTTTTGTATGTAAAGCACCAATGAGTTCACAACCTTTCTTTTCCCATGAGGCAAATTGTACTCGCCACTCGGATGGCCCTGCCTTCTATACTACTTACTTTGGATGAAATTCACTGGCAGAGGAAAGTTTGATTGACGACTGCAGCTCAAGGGGAAAGGCACTTGACTAGTTATCAAGTGGTTGTGAGTTCGGTTCGGTCCTACTAGATCAGTGGTTCCCAACTGGTGGTTCGCGAGACATGTCATTATTTAAAAAAATTGAAAATAAAACACCTATAAAAATTATTTATTAAATATTAAAATTAATTATAAAAGTGAAATTGATTGTACATTTGTAGTATTTTACAATCTGATGGAATGTCAGAAAACGGTTCGTATTAAAAGTAATTCGTCTTAAGCGTGTTCGTCTTAACGAGATTTAACTGTATTATGATTAGATGGTTTTTTCTCTTTATTATTTCTTTTATTTTCCTCCAAAGAACGATTTTACAGACACGTTTCCCCCCCCCAAAAAAAGACCAGGCTCCCTTTTTTATTCAGGTCTTGCAGTCAGCTCATGAGAATTTTTCAAAGTGGTCTGCGGGTACAATTGAAGTGGAAAAGTGGTCCGCGGCTTAAATTGAGTTGGGAACCACTGCACAAGACGCTGAGAAATCATTATTTTTTTGTGAGTAACTTATCATGTGACTTTATGTCACTCAAATTTGACTCAAATTTCCTCAGGCCATTGGATACACAGACTTGAGTCGCGTCTGAAATTACAGCACTGCCTTCGGCAGCCATCTTTCCCAACTTTCCCCCACCACTGTCTTGTCCAAATTCCTCTTCTTCCACCAAGAATTTGGGTAGCTTTGGTAGGTCCCGTTTTTATTAAGTATGTCCTAGTGTTTTATAATCAAAAAAATTAAATGAGCTATCTCAGAGACCGAAAAAGCTGAATTATATGACCCCCCATTTTTAGCATTAATATGTCAAACGCATGAATAATTTTTTTTTGTATTTTAGTAGATCAGATGGTTGTAGTACCGTTATTTCTGATTTCTGAATCAAAGTCTTCCAAACCAATGATCAAAACGCGGGTAGGAAGCCCGCAGACATTTAAAAAAAAGATTCAAGGGAAAATTTTCCTTCAGTGCCAATTGCACGTGTTTGTGGATTACTGTTATTTGTTGAATATGGCTACAAACTCCAATGTACGTTTATTATCTTTTAAATATATATATGTATATATAAAAATATTTTAAATTTTGATTATCCGCATAATTCCTTAATAAATCAGTACAGTAAAACCTCTTTTAAGGGACACTTCTCAGATACAGTCACCCTGTTTCTACGGTCAGATAAAAATTCTTCGGCAAGAAACTTCTATAATAATGCCCCCTCTTTTACGGTCACCTCTTTTTTTTTTTTGGATATTTTTCTATTCCGTGAATGGCCGCCAATAAGGGTTTTTTACTGTAATAGAAACTGGTTATAGTAGAGCTGAAGTAAGCACTCCTCTATTGTTATTTTAAAATCATTAGTGTGGTTAGCTTACAGGTTTGGGTAGGTTATAAACCACCCCTCCCTATTCTTAACTCACAGTATTCATTTGTAATTTTCATTTTTATAGGGGTGGGCTTTGCCCTCTCCCCCCCCCCAGTTTTGTCCATGTTTGAAATAAGGGTGTTTTCCGTTCTTTAGAGGATAAAAAAGTAGATATTTTTTAAATTTGATAAAATAAATGTATGGGTCCAGTCATACGTGTACGCACAAAGTTCGTAAGTGTGTGTGTGTGGGGGGTTACAGAGCTACAACTCACATATTCCTATGTTAAATATACAAAATTTCATTGCAATGGGGGTTACAACCCCCATCAACACCCCTCTGCGTACGTCAATGGGTTCAGTGCAAAGCTAGCTTTTTTGTAACACAGTAATGTATTGTTTATAGAATCAATTCCATTGTGTCATTAACCTGAGTTTGGTTCTGTTGATGCTGTAAAATACAGGCCATTTTTTTTTGTCTACCATAGTGTGGGGTTTGGTTGCCGGTGTTAGTACAAAATATGTCCCGTAGTGCTTTTAGTTGGAAGTGTTTCCAATATGCATGGTAACAGTGCACTGACTTGCCATCATGTTTACGGTATGTTTCAAGGCCCTACCACTTTCCCTTCCACTCTCCTTTTTCCTTTCCCCCTCTCTTCGTGGCCCTGCGGTGGCGCAGTGTGGTAACGCGTTCTCCTAGTGCGCCGCTAATCCGGGTTCGACTCCCAGCAGTGCAAAAAGAACGCTTACTCAGAGATCTCATAAAGATCGCACTGCTCACTGTAGTCCGGGGTTTGGTTTCCTAGGCCTTAAGAGGTTCGGATTCCTCGAAAAACTGTAGGTCCCGACGCAGAATGACCACTGTAGTCTTTGAGCTGTAAAACCAAAAAACAAAACAAAACCCTCTCTTCCTCCTCCCCTCCCCCTCTTCCCTTTTCCTCCTCCTTCTCCCTTTCCTCGATTCAGCGAACTTAGAAAAAAGCAGGTACTAACCTTCATTCCTTTGGCGAGGATGTTATTTTTATGGCCTTTAGGAATGACTGAAATAACTTCACGTCTTCTATTACATCGTCATCCACTTTAGGCCTAGCACACAATCTCATTTTCTCCTGGAAAACCGGGCACTCATATTCCCACACTATTTATTAAGCCTTCTTTTGTAACCCACTCCACCACACTTCTTTTCCCTTTTAATTCCAATTCCAAAAAAAAAAAAAAAAAAACAGCTCAAAGGATGATGAACCAATCTGTGATATCAGTTCTCATATCTCAGAGTGTGTGACATCATAAGCCTGCCTACAGCGACTTTTCGACTCTTTTCTAGAGGAAAAAAGCACTGCGGGACCGATTCTGTATTTCCACCTGGTTGTCTAAGCAACAGAGGTTCGGGTTTCTAAGAATACCGTAGGTCCTAGCCCAGCATGTTTATATCATCCTTGCACAATCAAACAGCATTAAGCCATTGATCGTATCCCAGAGGATCTATTACACAGTCATTTGATAAAAATATGAACAGTGTGTGTGTCTCTCTGAATATGGAAATGTACTAGTGTATAACATGTATGTACTTGTAGGGGACACTGCAGAACAATCTCACACCGTTAAGCGCCAACTAATATCGCCAAAACTCCTTCTATACTCTTAAAATTGGTCATAGATTTTTTGGGCATGGTCGAAGTGCCCATGCATGTCATGTGATTTTTTCGAGCGTAGACGATGTGTGTGTAAATCAAATACCTGAATATTAATGTATGATTTAACCATAACTGTGGTTAGGATGTTATTGCATTCCTTATATATCCTAGCAACAATGTCAGTGGGTTCCTTTTTATGTAGCATGTTTATTTTCTGTGTGTTTTTTTGTAGCAAACTAGAATTCACGTTACTTGTTATCTTACTGTTCATTTAACAGTTAAGAAGTGATTTTTTATTAATATGCACGGTAGTTGCATTGTAGCGTCTGTTCAGACATTTTGTTATTGTCTGCGTTTCCTGGTGGTGATAGTGTTTTGTGAATTTCAATAAAAAATCCATGAATATCTCGATATCAGTATCATATCTAATTAAGTAATCAAAAAGGTACAGGTCCCACGTTACACGATCTATCAATGTGGGGAGGGAGGCCTTGCCAGTGCTTGGTAGCTCTGTGGTTATTGTTTTTAATCAAAAGCAATAAAAAAACTCATTAATGTCTCGGTATTATGTCTAAGTAACCAAAAGGTAAAATAATAAATAGGTAGTCATCAGTACAACACAAATAAGTAGTTCATTTGTAAACAATCATGGCGGCTGGAAATAAAGTGAACAGGTAAAACAACAAATCATGATGACGTAATCCGTGAAGGAGGTTGATGTGCCTTTGACAACAATGCAAGCATGGGATTCATATGTACTGTGTACATCTTTAACAAAAGCATCCAAAAACATAGGTGAGCCTTTTTTTATACATTTCCAAACATTTCGTGTTAATCTATCATGATGTCACAGAACGGAAGTCGTGGCAAGCAGGAAGGGAGTTGGCATGATTGGCAACCAAATGGTGAGGTTGTTATGTAGTGACGCCGTACTTGTAAAACTGTACTCACTTTTGTACTGACATTTGTTTTTGTATTTCTATGCCACTTTTTTATTTTTTTTTATTATAGGTTCAGAGTTTATTTTTGATGATCTTTTTATTTGGATGTTTAACTGCTAAGGATCTTACTGAGGAAAATTTAAATCGTCAACTTGACGAATTCCGTGAATATCTCCACACAAAAATAACTTCTTTTAAATTAACTATTCAGAAAATTATGACAGCTAAAATCATCAAACACTACAACCTGGAAAGCAGTTCTACGCTCTTCCCTCATTGGAGTAAGTGGCTAACTTTTTCTTATTTTCATTGTTTCCAGTCATGCGTTGCAGGCAGCAGGGCTGTTCCAGTGTTGTTGACCACCCTGGTGCAAAACGTCCCCACCCTTATTAATGTAATATTTTATTTGGAATTTCATACATGAAGTGTTTATATTTATATCTATATATACACAGTTTGAAAGAGTTGTTCTGCAAACAAGACATTTTTTAATTTTTGTTTTCATAAAATGAAACAAGTTTTTTTTTTTTAACATTTTATAACGAAAAAATCGACGCACCAAGAAGGATTTGTCTAATTGTAATGAAATTCCCTGTGCAAATACATTTTGACCAAATATGCAAATGATTAAACTTTGGTGTCCAATGAATGAATAGTGGGAATTCCAGCGCTTCGGAACTGCGCATTCAGCAAGCGTATATAAGGAGCGATTCTCGATACGTGGTCAAAATTTCTGTTGCATTTTGACTGCGGATATCTTACGTCGACTGTAACAATGCCTCGCCGAAAGATTCGTGCTCATTACGAGCATATGTCAGAGTTTGAAAGATGTCAGCATCGGGATGGCAGTGGCCAATCTAGGGCCACAACAGAACAGGAAGGCTGAGCAATTGTCAGAGCAGCTGTCACAGCATCGGAGTAGTCATTATCAACTATCCAAATTGTGGCCTGCACATATGTGTCTAATATGACCATCCGCAGACGACTGAGAGAGCGGAATTTACGCTCGCGCCGATCGTTATGCCGCTTACCTCTCACGCCTTTACACCGTCAAATTCGATTACAGTGGTGCCGGGCTCGATCAACTTGGAACTGCGCTGATTGGGGACGTATAGTTTTTAGTGACGAGTCCCGTTTTTGTGTCCTGATGATAACTTAAGACGTGTCTGGAGACGTTTAGGGCAGTGTGGAGATCCTGCCCTTACTATATCACACCACACACATGCCCACAACAGGGCGCTATGGTCTGGGGTGCCATCTCCTTTGATAGCCGGACCCCTTTGGTGGTCATTTCTGGCACACTTACAGCACAGCGGTACGTAGACGACATTCTACGACCGGTTGTGCTACCATTCCTTTTGCGACACCCTGGACTTAAGTTTCAACAAGACAATTCCCGGCCGCACACGGTAAGTGTTGCAATGAATTGTCTTCAAGCTTGCCCAACACTTCCTTGGCCAGCTAGGTCTCCTGATGTCTCTCCCATGGAACACATTTGGGATGCTATGGGAAGGCGATTACAACCATACTTGAATTTTAACGGTTTAGCCTGACAGTTGGAGACAATTTGGCAAGAAATTCTGCAGGACACCATCCGGGATCTTTATCAGTCTATTTTACGCAGAGTGGCAGCTTGCATCCAGGCCAGAGATGGACCAATGTCTTATTAACTTCCTCCCTTTGTAATGATCAAACTCTGTAATAAATCATTCAATTGTTCTGAAATTTTAATCGTTTCTTTTTCTATGTATGTTCTTCACATCCACCAATTTTTATCACAATTGATACAATTTTTTATTTTGCAGAAAAGGTTGACTGGCTAATACGTAAGTACCCGTTAATTTCATAAATATGGATTCAGGGCCTGATCACCATGAAGGCATCCAAAGCCCGGTCTTTGGGACCCACAATTTTAGGGGACCCCCAAAAAAGCCAAAATGTTATTTCATTTTTATATATAAATTTTTTACCGTTACCAAATCTTTCCCTTAAAAAAAAAAAAAAAAATTGCAGCATAGTATCATCGTGCATTTATTATAGTGTTACGTCTCAATAGCGGATACCCACGGAACAAGATATTTTGTCCCTTAAATAGAGGTGTCCATTCTTCGGAGGTACATGTGTTGATATATACATATACTACGGATCAGAGTAATCATCCCTTATTTGGAGGAATCCCTTACAATAGGTAACACTAGATTTACCTATCCAACTTACGATGGGACCAATTCTGCAATGTAACCCCCAAATGGGCTCAGCTCTCTACTGAGGGCATTTCCAAATTTTCTTGAGGACAAGGGCCCCTAAATATGTGCCTGGCCCCATAAAGGTATGATCGGGCCCCAGATGGACTCATAACGTGACGTACACACTTTTCCGTACAAATTAATGACAATTTTGTTATTGTAGATTGGATGCTAAATGCTGGTTAAATAAGAATGGTGGAACAATATCTGGTTCATGTTTGGTTGGTTGGTTGGATATTACTGATGCAGGGACAGCTATGGTCATGTTGCTCCAAGTAAGATGGAACTGCATGTAAGGCTTATGAGAGTGTTATAAATTTAAGCCATAGGAGATTTGGATTCTTTGGAAAACTGTAGGTCAAAGTACAGTATGGCCATTGCTGTCCTTGTGCCATAAATTTAAGAATGCATTGATTAGTAAATGCATCTCTAAATACAGTATACTACACAACACTTATGCATGAAAAAAGATAGTTTCTATATATTGAATTTTTTTTGGAAATGTTGACTGTGACATGCAGATGTTTTACTGTATTTCACATTTCTAGTTACGAATTAAACTAGGTTCAACTTACCAACCTGCCTTTCCAATATGAGTTTAAAGCCATTTCCTCTCGAAAGTTTTTGACATAATTATTATGTTGGTACTTACGGGCCTTTATTTAATACATAATAGTTGATTTTATATAGAGGAGACTCTCCATGTAACGAATTTCCATATAGCGAAATTCTCTATATGGCGAAGTTTTGGTAAATCTCAGGGTTTGAAAAAAGCCAGGCCAGTGGCTTTTTTTGGTTTTAACCGGTTCTTATTGGTCTTCTTTGGACTTTTTTGGCTTGAACCCTTTAAGGTTTTTTGCTGGCCAAAACAGCCGAGGAGTTGCTGTCTTTTCAGGTTTTTAAGTGGCCATACGGCGGGGTGTGGTATGTGAAAATTGGGAGGATTTCCCGTCCGGATTTTTTTAACGACAACGCGGCTGTACGGCTGCTTAAAAACCTGAAAGGACAGCACCTCTTCTGTTCTCGGCTGTTATGGCTGGAAAAAAACCTTAAAGGGTTTAGTTTAATTTTTTAAACTAATGCAAGACTATTTCTTTAAGAATTTATAATTTCAGAAGGTAATATATGTTTTTCAGGTTTCCTCTTTTTATACAAGAATTTGCCCTATTTTGTCTCATAATATAAGACTATGGGATTTTTAAAATATTTTTGATGGAAACAAAACAAACCTTAATTTTATTGATATGTGTTAAATAATCTAAAATGCTACTGAGATATGTATCAATAACCTTATCTTTTAAACAGGTATATTTTTGTATTAAAAAAACTCTAAATATAATAAAAGGTTTTCAGAAGAGACAGGGAATTCCCTTCCTGTGAAGGAATTACCGAATTACCCCTCCTGTTAAGGAATTTCTCTTCATCTGAGCTGAGGTGGTGATTGGTAGATAAACAAAACAAAAAAAAGTAAGAGGAGTCTCCTCTAACTGGATCCCTCCGGATCCTCCTGTCTTTTTACTGCTGCCCTAACCTTCCTTTCCAGGGTTGACAGGTTCCTGTAGGGGCCATGGCCGGCCCCAGGTTATGTTTCCGGTCCATCAGCTATGGCCACTCTTTGTGGTGGTTGGTTTCAGTTTACATTAAATGACAACTATGCGAGCGGGCCTTATGTGAATGCATGGTCGACTTCTGAACATCTCCCCCCCCCCCACCCCCAACTCACCTTGGTGGTTTGTTGTACTGTTTGAGCATCCTGTCTGGGATTACAATGCCACCTTTGGCTGTCGCCCTCCAATTTACACCCTCCCCTTGTCCTGTAATATAATATCTCCTCTAACTCCTCCCACTTTGTTCTTGGTTAAAAAAGTGGAAAAGGGGGAATCGTTGGAGTTGAAATTTAGTAGTTCATGGAATTTAGGTATTTGCAGTTAAGATATGAAGATAACATTACTAACACTTATAAAATTTGTTTTAATGAAATAATTAAATAGCGTATAACTTTTTTGACCATAAATGAATAGAAACAGAAATAAAAAACAAAACAAGAATCTGCTTAAAAAAATGCCTCCCAAGTTCTGGAAGAAGACTTGCTGGTGTGAAGTGAAATGTAAACATCGTTGTAAAATTATGAGCAAAAGAGGACAAAGAATTAAACAACATCTACAAAAGTGCAAGGAAAAAACAAGTTCTTGTACTGAATTTTCTGTTCCCGTTCCTCCTAGTAGTACTACTGGTGCTCCTGAAGATATTCAGCCACCGTCTAAGGTTATTACATCATATTCTTCTGAAGGCCAGTGTTCACATGTTGAATCAAAAGTGTTTAAAAAAAACTTAACAGACATTTACGTTTTCATATGGGGTGACAACCATGACTGCTCAAAAGTACGATATTGATAAGAAAATTGCAAAATTCTTCTATGCAAATAGCGTTGCGCATGATGTGCAAACAACAAGCATTTTATTAATATGATTTCTACATTAAGACTTGAATACACCCCCCCCCCCCCTGGTAATAAACAGTTATCTGGAAGGCTGTTAGATGATGTTTATGAACAAGTTGAACTCAATTTAAAACATGAACTTTCAGAACAAACCAGCCGTACACTTATTTTGGATGGACAGACCAATACTAAAAATGACTCCATTTTTGCTTGCAGTGTACATACTGGGACGAAAACGTATTTGCTGAAAGCAACAGATGGTGGTGCTGAGAAAAAACAGCAAAATTTTGTGAAAATTTTGGTAAGGTATACATTGAAGAACTTGAAGAGAAATATAGTCAGGAAGTATGTGCCGAGATGACAGAAGCAAAATGAATACTTTAAGTGAAAAATTGAAATTAGTCTATCCACATGTGATTACTTATGGATGTTCTGCTAACATTATAAATTTATGTATTAAAGACATTCCAAATAATTTAGTAGAACATATAGTTAAAATGCAGAAGCATTTTAAGAACAGACGTAACACACATGGATGGCTGACAGAAAAAAATGGCCTCATGCCTCAAATTCCATGTGATGCAAGTTGGAATTTACAACAGAAATGTTTAAGTACATTTGTAACGAACTTCCACAAATATAACGAAATCCGACTGGAGTACATGGATGAGTCTGACTAGCAAATTGGTAATATTTTAATGAATGTTGCGATTTATGCTGAAGCGTCAAATTTATTAAATCAATTAAAAATACTTTCTGAAGCACTAACAATCTTCAAAGTGATACTGTTAATTTATCAGATGCTGTACATATATGGCAACGTGCTTTAAATGATAAGATTTTAGAATATTATAATCCACAGGTTATTAAAAGGTTTCATCAGAATATACAGCCATTCTATTCGTTGGCATATACGACTGATCCTAATAAATATTTTGGTGAGCAATTAAGTACTGAACAAGAAGAGTGGCTTGTTCTGACACGTCCAAAATTTTATACCCATTAAAACTGAAAATGAGAGACAGTGATATATTTCCCAAAGCAATGTGTAATGAAGATATACTTTCTAACTTTTGAGCAAAAAAATGGTGGCATGTCATTAAACAAAAAGTAATGAAAAGGACAGACATCCATAATGCCAACATGGCAACTGATGTTAGGAGTTTTATGAATTTTTAATGAAACTTCACAGTTGTCCGCTTACCTTTGCATCCATTGAATGAATTTACGAATTCTTCTTACGGTTTAATTTGGCTCAAACTAAGAAATCGTTTACGTACAAAAAAGGCTGAAAATCTTGTAAAAATTTACAAAATTTCAAGATCTATGCTGAAGCTGATTCTGAGGTTGATTGTTATTAATTAAATAACAATAAATTATAATTATTAAACATGGAAACTGTATGATAAATACTAATCAATTACTAGTATTATTTCTTATATCAAATATACCAACATATTAAGTTTGCTTGTGGATTTGTTATTACTTATGAACATTTAAAATCTCTGGAAATATTCAGAATGAGAAAATATTATTCAGTTAAAGAAATTTAACACATTAAATATTTACTTGTGGTTTATTTAGGTAATGCTGAAATTTAGAAAATACATAATAAACATAGATGGTTTTAGGGGGGAGCCCAAAGCCTGGGCCCCTTATTGAAGGAAAAAAATAAAGGAAAAGCGAAAACTGTCATAAAATTTATATATGACATAAAAATATTAAAAATTTTAAAATATAATAAAATTATATAATATTTTAATAAATTATATAATATTTTAATAATATAATATTTTAATAATATAATATTTTAATAAAATTATATAATATTTTAATAATATAATATTTTAATAATATAATATTTTAATAATATAATATTTAATAATATAATATTTTAATAAATTATATAATATTTTAATAAAATTATATAATAGTATAACAAATTATATAATACCATAATGAAATCATTTTGTACATTTCACTTAACGTAACATGGGTTGTCTCTTCTACAAAAATATATTTGAACTAAAATAAATACTAAGTATTTATTTTCAATTCCCTTTTTTCTTCCCCCAATTTCGTTTAGTCCCATGGTTATGAAATCGCATGAGGGAGGATCGAATTGTTGGATTATCGCTTCTTAATATTCACAGGGAAATATCACTCACCTGTGATGAAATTTGTAATTGTTTTGCTAAACAACATTCCATGAAATTGCAATTTTTAAACATTATTAGCAAATGATAACTGTATTATACTTTATTTAAATCACGAGTTTATTCTGTTTCCTTAATATCTATACTTTAACACGTTTTAAAATTTATATTGCTAAAAGAGTCAATGATTGAATATTGTTTATATGTACTTAAGTATACTAGATACATTTTGTGAAATGATGATGCTCTGCGTTTCATCTTTGGAAAATTGGTTGTTTTCACATTGGTTGGTTTGAGCTTGCATGGGTTGATGGATTTTATATATTTATGATCATATTCAACCATTATCTATCCACTGCTGGATGAAAGTCTCTCTAGCAGGTATTATTACCCTTCTCAGGGATAACACAATTGCCAAATAATGGTCAACACACAAAGCCACCAAGGAAAGTTTTTTGTGAGTTTTCGTGGGGGAATTTATTTTTACTTAATAATTTTCGACACCCATGTAGAAAGATCAAATTAAAGCTGTTTTTTGTTTAATTTTTTCCAGTGTAATTGGAAACCTTGATAAAACATGAGAAATTTCTCACTTTTGATTAATATTTTCTTGGGTTAAGTTTGACACAAATATTATTTTTAAGTTTTTATATCATTTTAAGAGTATTGCTGCCATATTTTACAGGTCCTCGAAGTGACAGTTTTTTCAATGATGCTACATCTATTCCTTTAAAGTTATTTGAAAATTTTCAAGGAGAATTGCCCATCATTGGAGCTAAAAATGGTTCAGTGTATTTCCTCCAAAAAGAAAATGAAAATTACTCCTCCGTCGTAAATTTTTCTATATCCCATCTCATCATTGACTTACAGGTATTATCTAATTTTTTTTTAGCATTTTTTACTTTATATAAAAAGGGGGAAATTTATAAAAATCATAGGTAAAATGTTATGAAAATCATGAGTTCAAAGCAGAGGCAGACTGGGTCCTCTCAAAGGGTGGGAGTCCTATAGTCCATGAGGGCGCACTGGCCCGGGGTCAAATTGAACCGGCGGGTCAGTCTGCCCCTGGTTTAAAGTAACGTTCTGCCTAATTTAATTTTTTTTTAGTGATTTTATGTTTTGTTCATAAAAGTGCTTGGATTGAAGGTTCTGCAAACAGTGTAAGAAATCTTTTTAAAAATTGTACACAAATATTTTAGAATTAATTTAAAATTAATAATTTAATTTTTAAATTTATATCTTAAGTAGATGAAGATATTCAATATAATATTTTTAAATTTGGTTTAATTTTTTTGATAGAAATTAATGATTACATAAAATGTACTCTGTGCAATTAAAATTTTAAGTTTTTAGTAAAAATTTTAACTTTTAATAGTTTAGCAACCATGTAGTTCGTTTTTCTTTGTAACTAATTTTCTTTTACCAGTGCTTTTCATATTTCCTATGTATGCATTGCTTGTACAGAACTACTACTGTGAAATAGTACTTTTTAATGATGTAATGCCAGCTCTTCATTTATTGTGATTGCATCTTTTAAGTTCATAGGGCCAGCATCAACTCAAACTTCATATTATGTTAAATGATTGAATACTTGCAAAGAAGAGAATGATGTTTCTTTGCAAGTATTTAATTATCTAATATAACCATATCATTGGCTGTGATGAAAGAATTACTCCAATTAAATATTGTGTGTGTGCGTGTAAATGTACCATGATACAAAGATCGCTTTAGGCCACCTGTCTCAAATGATTCGCTATGTAGATCCTGCGGTGGTAATGTGTTTGCGTAGTGTGCCATTATCCCAGGTTTGACTCCCAATGGTGAAAAAAACACACACACACTTACCAACCTGCTCACTGTAGAGTTGGCTAACTAGGTCATAAGAGGTTGGGATACCTCGGGGGGGAAAACTGAAAGTTCGGCGCCACAGGACTCTTGCTGTCCTTCTGCCATAACGTTGACAAAGAAGAGAAGTGACTTCCCATGCAGTTTTAGAATGTGATGAATTCAACTAAAATGTTCTGTGACTTTCTCTTGCTTTCTCACGATAGATTCCTTAGGGAAATGTGATTTGAGTGTGTTGCAGGAATGTGTACCAATGTATGTGTAGAACAACAAACTAATAATAATCTGTTTACTTTTTGCTGTAGCACCTTAAATATAGCTCAATAGTTATATAAATTTATTTTTTTGAGAGGGACAGACACAACTGCCTGCCTTGTTCACGGTGCCTTGCTTCCATCTTTTGCCACTTCTTGCCCTCCCATGTTTTACCATATCTTTCTCTTGTCACATGTTTTGCCACTTCTTTCTGTTCTCACACGTTTTGCCACTTCTTGTCTTCCTTGCACCTTTTTCCATTTTTTCTGAAATGCTACAAATACAGGCGGATTTTTAGAACGATTTCAATAGAGGATTAAAAAATGAAAATATTTTGTAAAAAATGGATCTGGCAACATGTTATTATTTCAAATTAAGATTATCGTCTGCTACTTTCAAATTCATTTTTCATTCAAAATGGCGCCTGTAAACAAGCTGTGGGTCGAAGGATACGTTTTTGTTCTTTCCGAAGAGAAATATTCCTATTTCATCATTAAAAAATGTTGTGAAATGCATGGTAGAAACATTTATAATTGTGGTAATAAAATAAGTAATATTGTTAATTAAAAAGGGAAAGGCCGTCTATCAGAACTTCTACATAAAAAGAGGACTCCAAATGAATATCCGAACAAGATACATACTGTTGCAAATATTTCTAAAGTGAGATCACTGGTAACAAGAGAAAATCCACCGACGCAGAAATCAATTGCAAACTCTTTAAGAACTTCTGTAGCAACAGTAAATAAAATAATAAACCAAGATTTATAACTTAAAAAAGCTAAAAAACATAATCTTCACCGTCTTTTGTCGAGACATGTGGCTCAACGCAAGACATGTTGCAGAATCCTGTATGAAAATTACTTATCAGAAGATAAATGGAAATACGTTGTTACCCTTGATGAAGCATAAGTTCACCTAAATAATTGTAACAAAAAAAGGTCCATTTACTATCGTAAGCGCGGAGAAAAAAATGTCCAAACTTGGTTCCGAGAATGCAAAGAAAGCTTCAGTAAAGGCTTTATGATTGTCGCAGGTTTCTCTTACAATGGGAAATTAAAGATAAAAAAAACTGGAAAAAACGTTAAAATCAACTCATCATATTATTAGAAGGATGTTTTCTGTCTAATATTTATGGAAGAAATTCCATTTCTTTATCCCAACGATTTTCTAGGTGTGAAACTGCATAGAGACAAAGCTCGCAGTCATACCTCGAAAACTACCACTGCATTCCTTGAAAAAATGAAAATTAATACAGCTATTGCATATATTCCTTTTCAACATATTCCTGAGAAGTCCCCTGTTGTTTCTCCTATGAACTATTGTGCCTTTGGTCCGCTGAAAAGAGCTCTCTCTAAGCGCAAACCCACTACCATTGATGGACTTTGGAAAGTTGTGGAACAGAAATGGCAAGCAATACCTCTGGAAATTTTTTGCGAAAAGCCCTTCTATCATGGAAAACATGATGCAGACTTATAGTTCAGAAACAAGGTTATCAGATGGAATATTTAAAAAAATAATCTTTACATTTTAAACATTAAAAAAATGGCTCCAAAATCGTTCTAAAAATGTGTAAACACCCTCTGTAGAGCCTGGATTATATGCACACAAATTTTATTTCAAGTAAAATATATAGTTCATGAATCCGTTTTAAATTTTAACATAACTATTTATGTGTGAAAATTCCGACAGCCACGTTATTAGCTAATAAATTATAATTGTTCCCTCACGAGAAAACACAAAAACTCACCCCAGAGGCATTTCTGTGTTGACCATTATTTGGCAATTGTGTTATTCCTGTGAAAGGTAATAATATCTTATATAACTATTTATATTTTACCCGGACAGCACAATGGGAAAAAACTTTGACTTTGGCATATTTTAGCCCTTTTTTTAACATTAATGCATAAAAACTGTAAATTTTAAGTTATTTAAGGGTTTCAATGATTTTGAGCATTCTTTTAATGGAAATTCCCCATGGCAATAAAGTCAAACCTCTTACTTATGGAAGGAAGTAGTTACTGAGCAGAAAGGAAAAGAGACCAGTAAATGTATACATATAATTATATCCTAAAGGATGTTGCATATCTGATTTATAGAATTAATAGTACAGTTGACTTGAAGTGGAAAGCCGCGATATTGAGGTGGATTTTGGCTAATAAATCCAAGCAACATCTGTTCAATTTAAATAATTATTTATTGGATACCAAATGATAAAATAATAGGAATAACAATGTTTAAAAAATTTAGTACGCCTTTTTGTTATAGATCTCAACAATGCATACGTACATGTTGATGGCAAATCAAAGACTGATTTGTTTCAGAATTCTGAATGCAGTTACATCGTTGTCAAATATAAAAAATTACATAATGTACAGCAGCGTGTTGCAAACCACAAAATGAAAATTTGTATTGTTGCCAATGGCTAAAACTGTAATTGTAAAAGTTGTGTTGCCAGTCTAAAATTAATAAAAATAAAATGCAGTGATAAAATAAATATTTTTATCAAAAGGAAAATAAATATAATCTTAAAGTTCGCAAGATAAGACAAATAAAAACAATTAGCATATCCAGTCATCTCTTACCACTGAATTTAACTATGTATGTATTTGTTTTGCATGTAACCTCCATAAGACGGAAACCTGCATACTACGGAATTTTTTCCGGTCCTGTGAGTTTCCGCCTTAGACAGATTTCACTGTATACATATTTTTGTGGTTCTATTACAAATTTAGTTTCGGGAGGGGTGACTGGTCCCTAACCCCCCCTCCCCCAATATGGGCTTGCTATCAGGAATAAACTATTTTCAAAATTTTATAAATAATGCCTAATATTCTCAATAGATGGGGAAAGAACTTTTCAACTATGAAAATGCTATCGAATGATAGAATGTAAAGCTTAAGTGTTCAGAATTTCAAGAGATAAATTAGGATACACTGCAATAAAAATGATGCTTCATAAAACATATCATTTTGTATATCAAATATTTCTACCCAGATAGTTAATGATTATAAAAATATGTTTTAAGGCACAGAATATGATTTTTTTTTCCAAGTGAAAAAATATTTAAATGCATACTTCTTCATTTTGAGTGCATGTATATGTACATATTTTAGAACCTTTTAGTGTTTGCATATTTTGCTGATTTTTTAGTGCCTATAATCCTGGCTCTTGTTACATCACTTTTTGCTCTTCACATACATTCTGTTGCCACTTCTTTCTTTCTCCGCATGTTGTCCTATTCAACTTTCCTTCATCTACTGTGCTGAACGAAGGCCTCCTCAAGAGATCTTCTTATTACAAGATAATTTTGAAGGTTCATTTTTCTATTGAGATTGTTTTTTAAGGAAGCAAAATGCTTCAAAATAACTCTTATTTTTTTTAAAGGCATTTTTCATCAGTGACCAGTTATGGCTGATAATTCATTATCAGACAAGCGAGGCAAAAGAAGGTGTGCAATTGTATTCCTTCAGGAACATGACCCTCATGCCCAGGCAAGTCATTAGACTGTCTGGGAAATCTTCAGTGGCGGGGACGTTTAGCAAGAACTCATTTTATCTCGCAGTCGTTTCTTCTGATTTGAAGTATTCACGCCATAATTCTATTCTTACGTAAGTATTGGTCAAACCACTCATAAACGGAGATCCTTAATATTTATATATGTCTCTCATGCACTCTTTTAGTAGTCAGCTTTTTTAGTAAGTCAGGGAAAACCTCCCCAACTTTAGTTCTGTAAGCTAAATTTCACATGAACCTATTTTCTTTAAGCTGAAGTTCAAAGCCTATTTTTTTGGCGATCAGTTGGAAATTTTGCCAGAAAAGTTTTTTTTCCTGCAACTTGAGTGGAAATTCTGATTTATTGTGCAGTTAATCCGGGTTCAGTTCCACTGACAGCACAGAATGTGGTCTGTTTTCCTGTCCACTGCAATTCAGGGTTTGGTTTCCCAGGTAACAGTGGTTTGGATTCCTTAGAAAACAGCAGGTGCCAACGTAGCATGACTTTAGCTGTCCTGTATGGAGAGGTGTTGAGTTACATTCGACAAGAAAGGAAACAGGTTTATTATAATTACTTTATTAATATACTATTGGCATGTAATCCCTGTTTCTAAAAAAATGATTTATGCAACTCTAATACTTAACTTAAATCCCTACAAGATATTTAAGTAACCACTCCATAATTTTTCTTTTGTTAATGGTATTAAAGTCAGCAAGTCCTTGGAGGGAACTATAATATGTTTATGCACTGAAAAACTAAATAGAGTACTTATTTTGTAACTGATAAAGTTCCACGAACAGGACACAACCTTGTTGACCAAAAATCTTATCGAAGTCACGGTTTTGTCGTTGATATCCATCCTCAGTATAGGTACTCCCTGCAAAAGAAAGTGTCATCTCTAATCGGTGGTGCTGCATCATAGGTAAGTGCACCAATATGGCAGGGTAACTCTTCAACGTCACGAGGTGGTTGCTGTTAATGAGTCGACGATATGCATCACTAAGGAAATTAAAACTGAATTTTGCCACTATAACATACGCTGTATCGTAATCAACAGTTCCATCCACCACACATCACTCATGGGAGCCAGATTGTTATTTTCTTAAGCACATTCAATGAAAGCAGCTGCTGGATCGCACATCGATCACTTCATGTATCTACTCCGTTTATCATTCTACTTGGCAGAAATCACTGCCATCAGTAAAATCGAGAATGAACAAAGGTTCCCCCCCCCACTTTCGAATCAACAAAAACTAAGCTACTCTTCCTCTATTGCTGCCCCTTATTTATATGTCTCACATCCTTCCAGAACATTCCGCCCCCTCCAACGTCTTGCAATTGGCCAGTTCAGCGAGGAGGAAAGAAACCTTCTCAAAGTTCCTGGAAGGATGCTCGTTGTCTATCCAATTTAAAGCCCGATATTCTGTCATACATATATACATTATTTCTTATATATACAAATTTACATCAAACAGAAGTAGCATGCTTATCTACCCTGTAGGAAACCAGGATTTGAATCCTGTTACTATGAAGCATTTTTTTCTGCCCGATTAAATCTGTGCTGGGGTTTAATTCTCCAGGAGACAAAGGTTTTGGGATTGCTTGTAAAACTGTATATGCTGGCACAGTGTGAGCTATAGTTGAAGTTTGGTAAGTCAAACTTCAGCGAGTCAAAACTTCCTGTAAGTCAAAGCAATAAGTAATAGTGAATAAAATGTATTGCATATGTATCTCTTGATAATTTGAATTTTTGATAACTCTTATGCTTTTTTTACTCTTTTGGTTTCATGTTATCGAAGTTCCACTGTACGTTCCTTGTGCCATAAAACAAAACCCCGAAGTTAAGAATCTTTAATATAAAGTGATGTATTTTAAATTGTGGAACTTTTAACTTTCAGGAAGTATCTAATTTAGTTCCTCAGAAATAGGCTGTGCAAGGTCATTATTTCAGTAGGTGAATTGATAAATGAGATATGAATATGCGTGTTCATTAAGGGGGAAGGTGCTATTATTACTATTATGCTTCAGCAGTCATTTATGAGTACACACATGACTTTGAACATATTATTTGTGCTAGACCTCGTAAATTTAGCTGTGTGTAGATACATTGCTGTTCAAAGGTTGAACTAACTCATTGACCTCATCATAGATTATCCATTGGGATTTAAAACACACGTATTATATATATATTTTACATATAAATAATATTATAATTATATCAATAAAATATTGCATTGATACGGCTAGATGAGGGTGCTGCTGCTGTCATACTTTGAGAATTATATTTGCAGTAAGAAATATCCCAGTACTATGAATTTAATGGGCCCGAAAAGTGGCAACGAAGTTGCATTTCATAAAATTAAAGAGCATTTATTTTGATGTTTAACTGATTTTTTTTTTTAAATTTCAGGCTATTTGAATGGCAAGGATCCCAATTCGATAAAATAGACACATTAGATTTAAAAGCTGCAGCGAAATCGTTATCTGTTTGGGATATGGAAGGGATTTTGTATATGAACGTTGGTTTACAGTCAAATCACTCTTTGGTTTATGAATTTGTTAAAAGTGAGTATTAGACCCCCTACGGTGGCATAATAGTAATGTGTTTATCAATAGTGCCATTAACCCAGGTTGGATTCTAATGGTACCACTGAACTTGTGCCATGTTTTTTTTTTTTTCACCATGTTCATATACTATATATTTAGTTCCTTAGTCAACAGAAATTTAGATTCTCCAGAAAACTACATGTTGCAATGTAGCATGATCTTAGCTACCTTTGTGCCATAAAAATAAACGAATAAAAGTATGAATTTGATATGAATTTTCAAAGAAAACTCCTGTGCCACTGAGATTAATACAAATTAATCTTATGCCACTGGCATTGATACGAGTGAACTTTTTTTTATGCCACAGGTTAATATGAATGAATTTTTTTATATGATTGAGGCTAATATGAATTAACCTTCTTATGCCACTGAGGTTAATATGAATTAACTTCCTTATATGACTGAGGTTAATCTGAATTAATTTCCTTATGCCATTGAGGATAATATGAATTAACCCCCCTTATGCATTGAGGCTAATATGAATTAACTTTCTTATGCATTGAGGCTAATATGAATTAACTTTCTTATGCCACTGAGGTTAATATGAATTAACTTTTTTATCATTTATTTCATTTAAGAAAGTTTTCAGTTTCGCGGGACAGTGGAATAGCAATAGTAACAATGGCGTATGCAGGGTGGTGGTGTAACCCCTCCATTGCGATGAAATTTTGTATATACAGTAGAACCTCCATATAACGAACAAATTCTCTATATAGCGAAGTTTTGGTAAATCCCCATGGTCATTATACACGAAAGTGTTTCTATATAACAAAATTTTTAACGACTAAAACAGAAAATCGAGTGGTCACGTCAGTGACATCGGGTTCCCTCATACCATGAGAATACAATATGGTTTTAAGGTAAGTGGCAAACGAAGAGAATGAGGCACATCTAATGGATTTTAAACTCCCTAATAAAGAGTTTTCCTAAGCACACACACCTGTATCTGGTTGCCCCATACAGTGCGAAACTGCTAGGCTATGAACAGGCCCCAATTTGTTCTTAAATATACTGTATTGTTCGAATAGTAGTACTTGTCACACTTTTTTGCTCGTTTGATTACCAGAAATCCAGACCTTGCAAATTTCCCACAGGGGTGTTAACACTTTTATGATGAATCAACGTCACCATTTGTTGTGCAGTAGGATATTAAGAGGTTTTTTTTTACAAAAGCATGAACATGTATGAAAGAAGCATTAAATACATTTTCATTTTAAGGTAAGCATTGTTCGAGTCATTTTTTTATATGTATATTTCACACTTAAAATCATTTATTTTTAAATGGCTGAATGTTATTTATGAGAAACAGTCGTTAACTGAAAAATGAAATTTTAATTGTGGTATGAAATTACCCTGCCCTGGTTCCTGAATATGTCGTTTCCGCATAGCAAATTTTCTATATAACGAATTTTTTTTTATGGAACCGTCGATTTCATTATATGGAGGTTCTATTGTACACATATAAACATATGGAGTTGTAGCTCTGTAACCTTCCCCCGACTTTTTGTGTTCCTATAAGTAGCAGGAATGTATTCTGTTCTCAGTGTGAGAACCATCTGATTGGTACTGAAACCTAAAGTTTACCTTTTAAGTGATTCATAGTTGAATGACGACTTTACGTGAACGTGCATCTATGAATGCCGTGTTAATCGGCGGCTGATTACGCTGTTCAAGCGTCCTGTCTGGGATTACAGCGCCGCCTCCGGCGGCCACCCTTCCCAATGAAACCCTTGCACAATCCTCCTCCTCCTAAGTGATTCATAGAAAACGTCTCTTACTTTTAAAACAATCAAAAGCCTTGAGATCTTTAAATCTGTCTAAGGCAAAATTGAAATTATAGAGGAAAAAATTGGTTCTCTCATTATATCTGCGATATTCCGTATATATATATTACATTAAATCAAATTAACCAAAATAATTTATTTGTTATAGATGTGAAATCAAAATAATTGTGATGATTCTATTTGCTTAGAGGCTGTTTTGTGTTTAATATGTGTAGGTTCAAAAGACATAACTATATATTATGTTTTAACCCTTATGTTTTGTGCAACTTTCAGCTGGTCTTAAAAGCAACATTGTACTTGTGCAATTTATCGAAAGCGATTCCCTCCTGTTTGCCAAGCATTTTGTACTCACTCATACAGATTATCTCATGTTCGTAAATGAAAAGCAAGCCAATATTTATTTGTGGATGGGTAAGTATTGAGTACTTGCTGTGCTTAACGTTTTAAATAATTGATAATTTTCTGTACTTAATTATTTTAATATGAATGCATTGTACAGTTCATAGGAGTGAAAATAAACTGGCGGTTTCAGTTCAGAGATTATGCACTTTTGAAGTGCAACTTCAGCGCTAATAATCTGCTGAATGAGATTTATCTTTTTCATGTTTTCTGACAGTGATAGTTTCTCTTGTCCCATAGTTAACTTACAAGCGTATGTAAGGGGGCATAAACCCCTGCATACAATTAATAATTGATACTGATCAACTTTATATATATATGAATATACACAGTTGTAACTTAATGGCAATTTATATGCACCATAACCCACTATGAACTTTCTGTCCCTGCCAATCATCAATTTTGCAATCCTTTCTGATGTTGATGATGGGTATAATCAGGGATTTATACACCCCCAACGTCCCTCCAGATTTTTTGATACACCCCTAAAAGTCTTGAACACACAATGGGTTTAATGAAATCTAGTCCACATCTCCCCCAGTTTATGAATCCTGGGTAAGCCCCTGGGTGTAATAACACTTCTATCCCCCAAACTTAGCCATGACTACAATCGTATTGTGTATTCCACGACTGTCAAAATGATGAAATAAAAAATATAGTCACAGATTAGTCGGTATTTTCTCTTCTGCAAATCAATAGTATCAATTCATGCCAATCAATAACATCAATGCATACAAATCAATAGTATTATATTCTTAAGTAAGTTTTATATATTCTTAACATAGAAAACCGATTATTATTATTATTGTTACGATTATTATTATTATTGAAATTATTACCGATTATAATTACGATAATTGTTACCGATTATAATTACTGATAATTATAAATATATAATTTATATTATATATATAATATATTAAAATAATTATAATTAATATTAAATCATTATTATCAAAATAATTATAATTAATATTAAATGGGTAATTATTAAAATAATCCATAATTTATATTATTAAAATAATTATAATTTATATTATTAAAATAATTATATTTATATTATTAAAATAATTATAATTTATATTGATAAAATAATTATAATTTATATTATTAAAATAATTATATGTGTAATATAATATATATATAATTATTATTATCGATTATTGTTATTTAAGTAAAGTTTTTATATTCTTAAGTATTTCTTTAAGTCTTAGCATAAATGTATGAAAGTCAATAATAGAAGCATACATTCGAATCTCAATAGCGTCAGTGTATTCAAATCAGTAGTACCAATTCATGCAAATGAATGTATTCTTATGGTAGTATGGAATTAATACGTTTGTCTGCTATATTGTTAATTCAGGTTCGATTCCAGTTCTACTACAGAATGCGTGCGTCATTTTTTCTGACAGGCTGGTGTTCGGCTGTCTATGCAACAGAATTTCTGATTTCCTCGGAAAACTGTAGATGTCATGGTGTCATAATTTTGTCAGTTCTTGCACCATAAAACAGTAACACTATCAGTTCATGCAAATCAATGTTAGTGTATGCAAGTTGATAATACATGTACTGTTCAATATTTCCTATTGATCGAATAATTGGGCCGTATCGTGATACCAAGATGATACCTTTTTCTATTGTGCCAGAATCCTCGATTTCACTCCTGGTGGTTTGGTAAAATACTTGGTTTTTGTACTGATTCACAGCCTGGGGTTCGATTTCTTAAGTGAGAGGGGTTGGAAGCCATCAGGTCTGTTGATTTGAACAATATGACTTAAGCTGTTTTTGAAATATTCACAAATGGAAAAAAACTAATTAAATAATAACTATGATTGAAATCTTTTCCACCAAACTTACACCAGGATGGTATATGGTTCTCATACTTAGTGGCGAATGAAAAAGGCCATGAAAGTATTCATATGGTTATATAGTGTAGAGTAACATATAGTAGTCATATGGTCGTTGTAGTAATTAAATGATTACTCAAGAACATGTTTGGTGTGCTGATCCCCATTGTCAGCAACATGCTGCAGTTGCAAGATTGACTACAGAACATTGCTTTACTCGAAATATTGCAGGTCCTATGTGTAACATTGGTATTGAAACCCTATGGTATTATAGAGGTAACACATTAATCTTATGTGCAGTTAACTAGGATACGATTCCAATGATACCACACAATATATGTTGTTTTTGTTTTTTTGCCAACTGTAATCCTGGTTTGAGTTTGCAGACAACAGGGGCCCGAATACCATGGAAACCCAGTCTTGCTGTGGCAGTGTGTTCACTTAGTGTGATGTTAATCTGAGTCCGAATTCAAAGAGTGCCTTTTTTTTTACTTAATAACTGTTCACTGTCATCCAGGGGTTGGTTCCTAGACCTTAGTAGGTTTGAAGTCCTGTTGAAAAATGTAGGTCCATTGCCTTACGCTGCCGTAGTGGGAACTCATTCACCCTGCGGTGGCGCAGTGTGGTAACACATTCACATAGTGTACCATTAATCCAGGTTTGACTCCTAACGGTGCAAAGAAAGTTTACTTGGAGATCTCATAAATATCTCACTGCAGTCCAGGGTTTGGTTCCCTAGCCTTTAAGAAGTTAGGATTCCTTGGAAAACTGTAGGTCCAAGAGGTTCGGATTCCTCGGAAAATTGTAGGTCCAGAGGTTCGGATTCCTCGGAAAACAGTAGGTTCCAGCGCAGCATGACCATTGTAGACCTTGAGCTATAAAGCCGCAAACAAACAAACAGTGATTACTTCTGTTTAAAAGTGGTATTTTTTGTGATTCCGACTAATGTTTTATAGAAGTACACACATTCCAATTAATTCCATTTTTCGTTTAACGATATTGTTTTTTGTGGAGGTCGTTAATGAGAGAAAGAGAGAGAGATTAGCATATTTAAAACCATACCCACAGCTCCATCTTGTTCTATGCAGAATGACCCCTGCTGACCTTGCATAATTCTTCAAACCATTTATCATGCCGTTAAGCTGAGTGTGACTGCCAATGATATTATAGAATGTGTTATTCTTCTGGCCATTGTTGTCCGAGGTTTGATTCCCTGGGTAAGGGAGGTCTAAATTACTTTGGAATTCGCAACTCGTAGAATAATTTTTGGCCTGTTTTCCACCACAGATGCAAATGGGGGGACAGAAAGAGAGAGAGAGATTGATTCCAGTCCAAGGCAAAGAATCCATTAATGTGAACTTTGGATGATCTTGAAGAATAAATACGCAATTGGCTCAATGTGTATGCCGAAATTTAAAAATATATACTTTAACGGAAAATTTATATATTTTTTATTAACTGAAGTAAAACCCCAATTATCAAACTTTCGTCCAACCGAAAAATCTGTATTGACCAAAGCAATTTCTTTTATACTTATTTATTTTGAATTTTTTAATAGATACTCATTCAATAGATCCATTCAATAATAGACACATTATATA